>JACSYO010002153.1:0-237500 GCA_016806645.1 Ophiodon elongatus
AGTACCAAAAAGGTAGGTAGAGGAAGTACAAGAGCGCATGTGGGTTTGGTAGTCAGGAGACTGGGTCTGGTGGGAAAACACTGACGACTACTGCTGGTGAGACTGGGAATGGCAGCATCTGATATAATAGGTGAGTTATTAAAAAGGCAGTTAGAAATGTACAATAAAAGAAACAAAGAGTATAAAGCTGGCAGATGCTATGACACCGACACTTTGGTTTAGGTCTTGGCAAGAAAAGCATAATCAAACATTACAACTCTCAGAACTGATTTAATCAAATACTTGAATCAGTATCACTCACTTATCCTCGGTTTTGTTTGTGTTTAATATTACGTTTTGTTCATTAAATATTGAAAACAAAAGACATATGCATTGTTTATGTCCTGTCTGTGGTCTTACACTCTCATTCGTTCACAAATCTCTCTTATACTCTAATCAGCTGATCATTGGCGTTCACTTTGAAGCTAAACAACCGGATTCTGCCACAATCTCCCCGAGCCAATCAAATCCTCTCTGCTGCTGTCAGTTGTCATTTCAGTACAAACTGATGCAACCCTCCTTCTCATATCCCGTACCCAGTCATGATCTTCATCCCATCATTGGATCATCAGTAATTCCTTTCACCAGCACCATGTTCTTTTAGTGCAGTGCTCGTTTAAAACTTGCCTGTTCAGAACGTCCTTGGCCTGTGGAGTTGCTGCTTACAGCTTTCTCAAAACAACTGAACACGGTGCTTACTCGACACACTCGTGTCACAAACCCAAGACACGGCTACATACGGTCTAAAACAGGTGAAATTGGTCTACGGTGTGGTTCACTGGCAAAAAACACCTGGGGCAAACTTTACCGTTCTGCAAGGTCAGCAACCTGAGCCTGGGGCGTACATCTAAAAAGGCCCCAAACAGCTATAGATTCATTATGACGTTTAGATTTACTGCTGGATGGAAAATTCACGACTAACACCACAAGTGCTCCAACAAAACGCTAAATGCACAATACTGTTTGAAACTTGTTGTGATTAGAAGTTTTTTCATACGACACAGAAAACTTCCATGAGGTCAGTCTAGAATCAAGTTGTTTACGTAACTCATTCTTTGGAGAGTTTAATGAGATCCATGGAGGATGAAGTAGTCTGACAAAAACATCCAACCAACTCAAACATCACTTTTCAGTTCCTGTGTTTGCAGGATCACACCAGTGCAGATCAAGGTCAGGTACTGAAGACTGAATAAGACAATCTAGTGCTGGTTACCTGAGCTTCTTCATTTTATTTTATCATTTCATTTTATTCATCATTCATGGATAATATATTAAATGTGACATTTATAACTTTTGGTGGTCATGTGGAATTGCACAAATATAGATATCTTTATTTTGTGATCATGTTTACAGTGTATATTTTAATAATGAGCAGTAATTTCACTATTGTGTACATCATAGTGATTCACAAATCCCTCCATGAGCCAATGTACATTTTAATTGCAGCTTTGTTAATCAACTCTGTTCTTTTCAGCACTGCGATCTACCCAAAGCTGTTGATTGACTTTTTATCTGAGAAACAGATCATATCTTATTCAGCCTGTCTCATCCAGTGGTTTATATATTACTCTCTACTTGGTTCAGATTTCTTCCTGTTGTCGGTCATGGCCTATGATCGATATGTGTCTATATGTAACCCTCTGCAATATCCAACCATCATGAGAAAAACAACTGTTTGTATTTTGCTGATTTCTGCTTGGATTCTGCCTGCTTGTCAGGTTTCAGTACCAATGTTGTTGAGTGCTAAGAAGAAAATCTGTAACTTTCATTTGAAAGGAATACTTTGCAACAGCACGGTTCACAAACTTCACTGTGTGCGTTCAAGAATACTGAATATTTATGGCTTGGTTGTTTTAGTGAGTGCTGTACTTCTCCCTGTACTCTTCATACTTTTTACTTACACCAGGATACTTGTAATATCTTATCGATGTAGAGGAGTCAGGAGAAAAGCTGCACAGACCTGTTTACCCCACCTGCTGGTTCTCATAAACTTTTCCTGTTTCAGTGCATTTGATGTACTTCTTGCTCGACTGGAACTTGATTTTCCAAAAACTCTACGTTTGATAATGGCTTTACAAGTAGTAATATATCATCCTCTTTTCAATCCACTTATTTATGGTCTAAAAATGAGTGGAATTTATGACCACCTTAAGAGGCTGTTCTGCAAAATGGTCTAATGTATTCACACTGATTACTGTTGTACATTCATTGTTTTGTGTCATAATAATGCAGAGATTAAAGACTTGTTTCTATATATATTACATTCTCCAGTTTGAGTTTGGTTACTGGTGATGACATGAGCCCTCAAATAAGCATAAGATCATATGAGATAACCCTTTATCAATCCCTGGAGGGCAATCCAGTGTTTTAGCAGCACAATGCAGGAATAAATAAATAAAAGAGAAATAAAGAGATGTATCATAATTTAAGCATGTGGTGCAGTGAGTTGTGATCGGGCAGTAGTTGTTATGTTTTGGAGGGGGCTATGGTAAAATGAATGCATGTCAATATCTTAAATGAACAACCTTCAAAGCAAGAACATGTGCATGTTTATAATTTGGCAGTGTATGGAAGTAAAATTGTAATTTTTTGACCTGATAGACAAAGTTTTTTCCTTTTAGTAAAAATTAATGATTAAACCGTTGTGTCTGTCAAGTGTTTATTTCAGAATTATTACTTCATCTGGAGTAAATAATCAAATTTCTAAAAAAGTCAAATTATTATCTGTAGGTTGTAATCGAAAAGTGCTGAATTTTAATAAATTGAAACTATGTTATATATTATATTTGACTGTTTTTAATTTGTAGTTGTCGGCTGGAATGTTTTTGAAAAAGCTGTACTATGTGCACACCATTGTAACATCCAAGTCTTCCATGTGGATCATTTAGTCCTTTATGTAGAATAATAATCATATAACATTGACTTCACATAATGTTTATATTTGTGGTGAATTTTCCATGAGGGAGTTAAACAGGGTGGATTCAAGTTTATACTTTCAGCTTTGTTAACCCTCTTCTAATGTTTATGACTGTCTTAGTAGTAAAACAGACAGCTTTACAAAAATACTATGCTTAGACACATGACTATGCAGACATGGTGATTAATTAACAGTTGAAATACCTTCACCTAAAATAAAAAAAAACTCTGATCAAAACTCCATGGATGATGCAGTGAGTGGGGGCCAGCTCCATGAACTGGTGCAAAAGTCCTGAGGGAAAGACGAGAACAAATTAGGAAGAAAAGAGTCTCTAATTACAAAGTCCGATCCCTGAATGGTGTTTTATAAAACGTAGTTCAGGAACGAAGGCCACGCCCCGAACTCAGAAAATTACCGAATCCTAAGTACTTAAGCACAAGGAACCCGCTTACTTCCTCTTCCACTCAGTTCCGACATGATGTGCGATTTCCAAACAACAAAAAACCTCAGCGCTCACCGAGCATCCATTGACCTTGATCTCTTTCTCACTCCTTCTGACAGCGACCTGTTCAAGGAAGAGCAGAGAACTCCTGGAGTCCCGGAGATGCCACCTTCTCCCTCCATCCTTTGCCTCCAGCAACCTCGGTCGCGATCTACTACCCACATTCGCCGCGACTCCCTACAGCGAGCCCCAGACGATTCCGAAGTCAACAGTCCATCAGCTCCAGGCGGAGATCCCAACCACTGCAACCCTTCTCCTCCACGCCGACGCTCCGACAGGCCCCACACATCCCATATTTCCGAGTAGACAGTCTAACAGCTAAAGAACACACTCATCCAGCGCAACATCCTCTTCCACCAGTCCGACAGGAAAGCTAAACTCCACAAACTTCTGACGGACTTCCATTCCAATACCACAGCACTTCCGGTTTCTCAGCGCCGCGTCAGCTGCTATGCCGATGACGTCACGATGCACATCACGGCCGGAGAGGCCCAGCCGCCCACAGAGGGCCAGGTCGCATCGCCAGCTTCTTTCCATATTATTTACCTCCACCCAGCAGCTCCACCCTAGCCACAGCATTACCTCCAGCACGCCCACCCGCACCCGCCTGACCATCCCCGTTGTCGCACACGCTCGGGCAACAGATTCTCGCTGTTAATTACATGAACCTCGCCCAACTTATCCATCCATCCACATGCAATCCCCAAATCCCCAGGGAATTGCTTACCGCTTTCAGCCCCATCAAACTCAAACAGCCACTCCCCACCCAGTCCGAGGAACTCACTATGACAGAATTCGCTTATTCCTTCTCCCTGTACCGCAACGCCATCTGTGCTGCCCTCCCCGACCGCAAGCCCGAGCTGGACGATTACTTGACTTTAATTCTCGACCTAGCCTTGCGGTTTGGCAACAAACCGGGTTCTACACTTACCACGTCCTGTTTGCATTCGAAGCCGCCGGTCGAGTGCAGCAGTTCAACCTAGGGATGTACTGGGAAACACTCAACCCAAAACAATACTGCAGTCTTTGCAGCTAGCCCTTCCCTCAACTGCAAGGTCTGCAGCGCACCTTCCCATCCGGCCGCCATTTGCACCATTATAGTATCTATGCATCATTCCCCAGCTCCTCGTCAATGACCTTAAACGACATGGTAAAAAAACGCATCTTAAGGAGCAGTTGGGCGCATCGAGGCGGACTGGCAACGCCCGGGATTGAACAGCTGGTCCCCCGACCCCAGGACGACCCGCTCCTCCACCGAGCCGCAGTAGCCAATGACACGGCGGAGTCATTGGCCAAAACCTGTAGTTTGTTTTTGTTTTTCTGCTGTTACCCTCCCTTCTCTTCCTCGACCTCCAACTCTCCATCCCTTCATCCCTTGACCCCCATCTCTTCATCCCTTCATCCCTTCACCCCTCAACCCCATCCCTTTTCCTTCATCCATTCACCCCACGACCCTAATCCCTACATTCCTTCATCCCTTCACCCCACAACCCTAATCCCTACATCCCTTCATCCTTCCACCCCACGACCCTCACCACATATCCCACCCTTATGAATTAATGTCCCACTAATGCACATAACTAACTTTGCCTGATCTTGTCTGTGCTTCTCGCCTCACAGGTTTCCATGGATTGCAATTATATCCGGATCTTGGTCCCGCCTGACATCCACTGCTACTTTCATTACCAGTGGTTGAATCGCTATTGCCGATGCCATTTCCTCCTTTTCCATCCTTCATCCCTTCATCCCTCAACCCCTTTCAGCTTCCTTAATCCAACCCTCTGGTTCCATCTCGCAATAAACCATCTGTAAACCCATATCGCTGTTGGCGTGGTCTTTGTTCGTGAATCCATGCATATGTAATACATATTTGTTTTATTCTAATTGAATTATGTCCTGATTGAAATAGTTTTAGTCTTACTAGTGCAGCCCTCATTCAAAACATGCCTGTTCAGAATGAGCTGAATCCTTGGCCTGTGGTGTTGATGCTTAAAGCTTTCTCAAAACAACTGATCACGGTACTTCCTTGGGTTTCGGAGAAATACATCTGGCATGACACACTCATGTCACACACCCAAAACACGGCTACATACGGTCTAAAACAGGTGAAATTGGTCTACGGTGTGTGTTCACTGGCAAAAAACACCTGGGGCAAACTTTACCGTTCTGCAAGGTCAGCAACCTGAGCCTGGGGCACACAACTGAAAAGGGCCCAAAAAGCTATAGATTCAATATGACGTTTAGATATGCTGCTGGATGGATAATTCACTACAAACACCACAAGTGCTCCAGCAAAACGGTAAATGCACAATACCGTTTGAAACTAGTTGTGATTAGAAGTTTTTTCATACATTCACAGAAAACTTCCATGAGGTCAATCCTCTAGAATCAAGTTGTTTACGTAACTCATTCTTTGGAGAGTTTAATGAGATCCATGGAGGATGAAGTAGTCTGATAAAAACATCCCACCAACTCAAACATCACTTTCCAGTTCCTGTGTTTGCAGGATCACACCAGTGCAGATCAAGGTCAGGTACTGAAGACTGAATAAGACAATCTAGTGCTGGTTACATGAGCTTCTTCATTTTATTTTATCATTTCATTTTATTTATCATTCATGGATAATATATTAAATGTAACATATATAAGTTTTGGTGGGCATGTGGAATTGCACAAATATAGATATCTTTATTTTGTGATCATGTTTACTGTGTATATTTTAATAATGAGCAGTAATATAACGATTGTGTGCATCATAGTGATTCACAAATCCCTCCATGAGCCAATGCACATTTTCATTGCAGCTTTGTTAATCAACTCTGTTCTTTTCAGCACTGCTATCTACCCAAAGCTGTTGATTGACTTTTTATCTGAGAAACAGATCATATCTTATTCAGCCTGTCTCTTCCAGTGGTTTATACATTACTCTCTAGGCGGTTCAGATTTCTTCCTGTTGTCGGTCATGGCCTTTGATAGATATGTGTCTATATGTAACCCTCTGCAATATCCAACCATCATGAGAAAAACAACTGTTTGTATTTTGCTGATTTCTGCTTGGATTCTGCCTGCTTGTCAGATTTCAGTACCAATGTTGTTGAGTGCTAAGAAGAAAATCTGTAACTTTCATTTGAAAGGAATACTTTGCAACAGCACAGTTCAAGAACTTCACTGTGTGCGTTCAACAATACTGAATATTTATAGCTTGAATGTTTTAGTGTGTGTTTTACTTCTCCCTGTGCTCTTCATACTTTTTACATACACCAGGATACTTGTAATATCTTATCGATGTAAAGGAGTCAGGAGAAAAGCTGTACAGACCTGTTTACCCCACCTGCTGGTTCTCATCAACTTTTCCTGTTTAAGTGCATATGATGTACTTCTTGCTCGATTGGAACGTAATTTTCCCAAAATTGTACGCTTAATAATGGCTTTACAAGTAATAATATACCATCCACTTTTTAATCCAATCATTTATGGTCTAAAAATAAGTGGAATTTATGAACACCTTAAGAGGCTGTTCTTCAAAAAGGTCTAATGCATTCACACTGATAACTGTTGTACATTCATTGTTTTGTGTCATAATAATGCAGAGATTAAAGATTTGTTTCTAAAAGAATAACGCACAGAGAACCTTCCACTTCAATAATGTAATGATAAGTACTGAGCAATTCACTGCAGTTTGTCAAAGACCCAAAGGTAATGGTTAAGTCTGACAGATAACCACAACTTAATATTACATTTACCAGTTTGAGTTTGGTTACTGGTGTTGACATGAGCCCTCAAATAAGCATAAGATCATATGAGATAAGCCTTTATCAATCCCATGAAGGCAATCCAGTGTTTTAGCAGGACAATGCAGAAATAAATACAGATGATAGAAATAAAAAGAAGTATCATAATTTAAGCATGTGGTGCAGTGAGTTGTGATCGGGCAGTAATTGTTGTGTTATGTTATGGAGGAGGGTTGTGATATAATGAATGCATGTCACTATTTTAAATGAACAATCTTGAAAGCAAGAGCATGTGCATGTTCATGATTTGTTAGTATATGGAAGTAAAATTGTAGTTTTGTGCCCTGAGAGACAAAGTTTTTTCCTAAAAATTAAAATTAATGATTAAACCAATGTGTCTGTCAAATGTTTATTTCATAATTATGACTTCATCTGGAGTAAATAATCTAATTTATAAAAAAGTCAAATTATTATATGTAGGTTGTAATCAAAAAGTGCTGAATTTTAATAAATTGAAACTATGTTATATATTATATTTGACTGTTTCTAATTTGTAGTTGTCGGCTGGAATATTTTTGAAAAAGCTGTACTATGTGCACACTATTGTAACATCCAATTCTTCCTTGTGGGTTATTTCATCCTTTATGGAGAAAAATAATTCTATAACATTGACTACACATTCATTTTTATGTGTGGGGAATTTTCCAAAAGGGAGGTAAACAGGGTGGATTCAAGTTTATACTTTGAGCTTCGTTAACCCTCTTCTAATGTTTGTGACTTTATAGTAGTGAGACAGACAGCTTTACAAAAATTATATTCTTAGACACATGACTATGCAGACATGGTGATTAATTAACAGTTGAAATACCTGCATAATAAAAAAATAAAAAACTCTAGATCAAAGCTACATGGATGATGCAGTGAGTGGGGGCCAACTCCCTGAACTGGTGGAGAAGTCCTGAGGGAAAGATGAGAACAAAATAGGAAGAAAAGAGTCTCTAATTACAAAGTCTGATCCCTTTTCCTTGCATATGTAATACACATTATTTTTACTCTAAGTGATTTATGTCCTGATTGGAATAGTTTTAGTCTTACTAGGGCAGTGCTCGTTCAAAACATGCCTGTTCAGAATGAGCCAAATCCTTGACCTGTGGTGTTGATGCGTACAGCTTTCTCAAAACAACTGAACACGGTGCTTCCTCGGCACACCCATGAAACACACCCAAGACACAGCGACTCACACTCTAAAACAGGTGAAATTGGTCTACGGTGTGTGTTCACTGGCAAAAAACACCTGGGGCAAACTTTACCGTTCTGCAAGGTCAGCAACCTGATTCTGGGGCGCTAAAGAAAAAAAGGCCCCAAACAGCTATAGATTCATTATGACGTTTAGATATGCTGCTGGATGGAAAATTATCTACAAATGCCTCAAGTGCTCCAACAAAACGGTAAATGCAAAATACTGTTTGAAACTAGTTGTGATTAGAAGTTTTTTCATGTGACATAGAAAACTTCTATGAGGTCAGTTCTCTAGAATCAAGTTGTTTACGTAACTCATTCTTTGGAGAGTTTAATGAGATCCATGGAGGATGAAGTAGTCTGATAAAAATATCCCACCAACTCAAACATCACTTTCCAGTTCCTGTGTTTGCAGGATCACACCAGTGCAGATCAAGGTCAGGTACTGAAGACTGAATAAGACAATCTAGTGCTGGTTACATGAGCTTCTTTAACTCATTTTATCATTTCATTTGATATATCATTCATGGAAAATATATTAAATTTAACATATATATCTTTTGGTGGGCATGTGGAAGTAGTCAAATATAGATATCTTTATTTTTTTATCATGTTTACAGTTTATATTTTAATAATTAGCAGTAATTTCACTATTGTGTGTATCATAGTGATTCACAAATCCCTCCATGAGCCTATGTACATTTTCATTGCAGCTTTGTTAATTAACTCTATTCTTTTCAGCACTGCGATCTACCCAAAGCTGTTGATTGACTTTTTATCTGAGAAACAGATCACATCTTATTCAGCCTGTCTCATCCAGTGGTTTATACATTACTCTCTGGGCACTTCAGAATTCTTCCTGTTGTCGGTCATGGCCTATGATCGATATGTGTCGATATGTAACCCTCTGCAATATCCAACCATCATGAGAAAAACAACTGTTTGTATTTTGCTGATTTCTGCTTGGATTCTGCCTGCTTGTCAGGTTTCAGTACCAATGTTATTGAGTGCTAAGAAGAAAATCTGTAACTTTCAGTTGAAAGGAATACTTTGCAACAGCACAGTTCACAAACTTTACTGTGTGAGTTCAAGAATACTGAATATTTATAGCTTGGTTGTTTTTGTGTGTGTTGTAATTCTCCCTGTGCTCTTCATACTTTTTACATACACCAGGATACTTGTAATATCTTATCGATGTAAAGGAGTCAGGAGAAAAGCTGCACAGACCTGTTTACCCCACCTGCTGGTTCTAATCAACTTTTGCTCTTCAAGTGTATATGATGTATTTCTAGCTCGACTGGAACTTGATTTCCCCAAAATTTTATATTTAATAATGGCTTTACAAGTACTAATATATCATCCACTTTTTAATCCAATCATTTATGGTCTAAAAATAAGTGGAATTTATAAACACCTTAAGAGGCTGTTCTGCAAAAAGGTCTAATGAATTCACACTGATAACTGTTGTACATTCATTGTTTTGTGTCATAATAATGCAGAGATTAAAGATTTGTTTCTAAAAGAATAACGTAGAGAGAACCTTCCACTTCAATAATGTAATGATAAGTACTGAGCAATTCACTGCAGTTTGTCAAAGACCCAAAGCTAATGGTTAAGTCTGACAGATAACCACAACTTAATATTACATTTATTAGTTTGAGTTTGGTTACTGGTGATGACATGAGCCCTCAAATAAGCATAAGATCATATGAGATAAGCCTTTATCAATCCCTGGAAGGCAATCCAGTGTTTTAGCAGCACAATGCAGAAATAAATACAGATGAGAGAAATAAAAAGAAGTATCATAATTGTTATGTTATGTTATGGAGGAGGGTTGTGATGAAATGAATGCATGTCACTATTTTAAATGAACAACCTTGAAAGCAAGAGCATGTGCATGTTTATTATTTGTTAGTATATGGAAGTAAATTTGTAGTGTTGTGCCCTGAGAGATAAAGTTTTTTCCTTATAATAAAAATTAATGATTAAACCGTTGTGTCTGTCAAATGTTTATTTCATAATTATTACTTCATCTGGAGTAAATAATCTAATTTATAAAAAAGTCAAATTATTATATGTAGGTTGTAATCAAAAAGTGCTGAATTTTAATACATTTTTAACTATGTTATATATTATATTTGACTGTTTCTAATTTGTAGTTGTCGGCTGGAATATTTTTGAAAAAGCTGTACTATGTGCACACTATCGTAACATCCAATTCTTCCTTGTAGGTTATTTCATCCTTTATGGAGAAAAGTAATCATATAACATTGACTACACATTCATTTTTATGTGTGGGGAATTTTCCAAAAGGGAGGTAAACAGGGTGGATTCAAGTTTATACTTTCAGCTTCGTTAACCCTCTTCTAATGTTTGTGACTTTATAGTAGTGAGACAGACAGCTTTACAAAAATACTATGCTTAGACACATGACTATTCAGACATGGTGATTAATTAACAGTTGAAATACCTGCATAATAACACAAAAAAAACTCTAGATCAAAACTACATGGATGATGCAGTGAGTGGGGGCCAGCTCACTGAACTGGTGGAGAAGTCCTGAGGGAAAGACGAGAACAAAATAGGAAGAAAAGAGTCTCTAATTACAAAGTCTGATCCCTTTTCTATGCATATGTAATACACATTTTTTTTACTCTAAGTGAATTATGTCCTGATTGAAATAGTTTTTTTCTTACTAGTGCAGCCCTCATTCAAAACATGCCTGTTCAGAATGAGTTGAAACCTTGGCCTGTGGTGTTGATGCTTACAGCTTTCTCAAAACAACTGAACACGGTGCTTCCTCGGGGTTTGGAGAAATACATCTGGCATGACACACTCGTGTCACACACCCAAGACACAGCGACTCACACTCTAAAACAGGTGAAATTGGTCTACGGTGTGTGTTCACTGGCAAAAAACACCTGGGGCAAACTTTACCGTTCTGCAAGGTCAGCAACCTGAGCCTGGGGCACACAACTGAAAAGGCATCAAACAGCTAGAGATTCATTATGACGTTTAGATATGCTGCTGAATGGAAAATTCACTACAAACACCACAAGTGCTCCAACAAAACGGTAAATGCAAAATACAGCTTGAAACTTGTTGCGATGAGAAGTTTTTTCATGGGACATAGAAAACTTCCATGAGGTCAGTCCTCTAGAATCAAGTTGTTTACGTAACTCATTCTTTGGAGAGTTTAATGAGATCCATGGAGGATGAAGTACTCTAATAAAAACATCCCACCAACTCAAACATTACTTTCCAGTTCCTGTGTTTGCAGGATCACACCAGTGCAGATCAAGGTCACGTACTGAAGACTGAATAAGACAATCTAGTGCTGGTTACATGAGCTTCTTTAACTCATTTTATCATTTCATTTTATTTATCATTCATGGATAATATATTAAATGTAACATATATATCTTTTGGTGTGCATGTGGAAGTACTCAAATATAGATATCTTTATTTTTTTATCATGTTTACAGTTTATATTTTAATAAGTAGCAGTAATTTCACTATTGTGTGCATCATAGTGATTCACAAATCCCTCCATGAGCCAATGTACATTTTCATTAACACCTTAAGAGACTGTTCTGCAAAAAGGTCTAATGTATTCACACTGATTACTGTTGTACAGTTATCGTTTTGTGTCATAATAATGCAGAGATTAAAGACTTGTTTCTAAAACAATAATGTTCAGGGAATCTTCTACTTCAATAATGTAATGATAAGTATTGAGCAATTCACTGCAGTTTGTCAAAGACCCAAAGGTAGTAATAGTCTTATAGATAACCACAACTAAATATTACATTTACCAGTTTGAGTTTAGATACCGGTGATGACATGAGCCCTCAAATAAGTGTGCAAAACTGTGTAACTTTATTTTAAAAGGAATATTTTGTAACAATGCAATTTACGAACTTCAATGTGTAAGATCAAGAATAATCACTATATATGGCATTTTTACTTTATTAGATCTTGCAATTCTGCCTATACTCTTCATCATTTTTACATACACAAAAATACCTGTTTACCCCACCTTTTGGTTTTAATAAGTTTCTCCTGTTTGAGTGCATATGATGTCAGTGTAGCTCGAGTGGAATCTAATTATACCAAAACTGCAGGCTTAATAATGATGTTGCAAATAGTTTTGTATCATCCTTTGTTCAATCCACTCATATATGGGCTCAAAATGAAAGAAATTTCCAAACACCTCAAAAAGTTGTTCTGTCCAGCCAAAAAAGATTTGATGTATTAACGAAAGTACAGGCATTTCTTCTGATATGGTCATGCAGAGATGTGAATTCTTTAAAGGTATTTAATGTACTTATTTCCATAACAAACCGTAAAGAGTCTCTTTACTGTTATATATTGCAAAGAGTGTCTTGAGCTTGAACAATGTGATGGCTAATTTCTGAAGTTATTTAAGAACATTTTCATTCTACATAATCAAGTTATGACAGCTGACATTTAGACTTTCCTCTGTATTTTATTTTACTGTCATGAATTTAATTAGCAAACCTGAACTCTGTTTACAAGTAATAGCGTTCATATTTGTATCATTGGCTCTGGGTCTAAGAGTAAGTCAGACGCGTTCCCGGTGGGTGTTGGCCTCCGCCAGGGCTGCCCTTTATCACCGGTCCTGTTCGTGACTTTCACGGACAGGATATCTAGGCGCAGCCGTGGGGAGGAGAACATTAGGTTCGGGGGTCTCGGGATCGCCTCTCTGCTGTTCGCAGGTGATGTGGTCCTGTTGGCCTCTTCGGACCATGACCTCCAGCGTTCACTGGGGCGATTTGCAGCCGAGTGTGAAGCGGCGGGGATGAGGGTGAGCACCTCCAAATCTGAGGCCGTGGTGCTCTGCCGGAAACCGGTTGATTGCTCCCTCACGACGCAGGACGCAGTGCCTACCGCAAGCAAAGGAGTTCAAGTATCTCGAGGTCTTGTTCACGAGTGAGGGTAAGATGGAGCGGGAGATCAACCGACGGATCGTTGCGGCTGCAGCAGTAAAACAGGCACTGCACCGGACCGTCTTGGTGAAGAGGGAGCTGAGCCGGAAGGCAAAGCTCTCAATTTACTGGGCGGTCTACGTTCCGACCCTCACCTATGGTCACGAACTCTGGGTCGTGACCGAAAGAACGAGGTCTCGTAAACAAGCGGCCGAAATGAGTTTACTCCGTAGGGTGGCTGGGCTCAGCCTTAGAGATAGGGTAAGGAGCTCGGACATCAGCAGGGAACTTGGAGTTGAGGCGCTACTCCTTCGTATCGAAAGGAGTCAGCTGAGGTGGTTCGGGCATCTAATCAGGATGCCTCCTGGACGCCTCCCGTGAGAGGTTTTCCAGGCATGCCCAACTGGTAGGAGGCCCCGGGCAAAACCCAGGACACGCTGGAGGGATTATATCTCCCAGATGGCCTGGGAACGCCTCGGGATCCCCCAGAACGAGATGGAACTTGTTGCGGGTGAGAGGGGAGCCTGGGTCGGCCTGCTAGGCCTGCTGCCACCGCGACCCGACCCCGGATAAGCGGATGACAATGGATGGATGGATGGATGGAACTGTATAACTGTGGAACGTTGGGGAATTTGCCAAAATGTGGACACAATTTATAAAAATCTGGGTGTTTCTTCACTGCACTTAAGCCAAATTAACTGACGAAAACTATGCTGCTATGTTTTGGTTTCATTTAGGGGCGTGCTTCTTCAGTCCTCTGCACTCTCTGTTCACCAAGTGCGGGGCTAACTGAAGGAGGAAAACTCTCAGCTCAGCTGCCATCTGCCGCCCGCTCACCCTCACGGGAAAGCTAAGACGAAGCAACAATGCTACGGTCAGAAAGATGCAGGCCCTTTTACAGAAACAGGTTGTGTCTGTCGTCCCCACTCACAACATTCTTAGGGTGTTTAACTCCACTTAATTCCTGGTTACCAAGACCAGGGAGTTCAGACCCATTTTGGATCTCCACGTTCTAAACCGATGTATTGCCCCTAAGATGTTTCATTGGCAGCTGCTGGTGCTAACTAAACTAACGCTAACGGTTCAACACCATCGACTTAAAGGATGCATACTTTCATATCGAGATGGCACACAGGACATTCTTGGGTTGTGCCTTCAAGGGAAAAGCCTATGAGAACAACAGGCTGCTATTCGGCTATTCCCTGGCCCTCATGCTTCACACGGCCTATTTCATCTTACACCCAACCAAGTGGAGGTTCACGATAACTTGGGTACAGAGCAGTCCTCTACCACAACAATAGGTGGACTATTCGGGGGTGGTGCTCGATTCGTGCAGATGACAGGCCACTCACAGATGAGGCTCAGCCTGCTATGCTTGAACACATGAATATGAAGGATTTTTTCAGGGGGCTCCACGCCGTGCATTTTGACCATTGCATTTAGCCTAGTTTGCTTTCCACACAGACTACTTGCATTCAACTGAAGCCTGCTCGAACATGATTAGTAAATACCACACTGACTACAAACAGAGACAAAATCTTGTCCAGTTGCCTACAGATTCTGCATATTAATGCAAAGTCGGTATAGAGACATTACTAGCACACCATCACAACTACTCTGGACTGCTTAGTTGTTGTGGACTTCTATAGCTGATGAGTTGGACAAAAAGAGCATTAAAATACCCTAGTAACTGTTACAAGGAAGCTAATGGCTATGTTCGCCAGACATGCAACACTTCAGGCAACAGGTAGAAGTTACAGCTACTCATGAGAAGAAGGTTGCGTACAGCTGTTCCTACCACATAAACCACCACTATGGAAAATATCACCTCTCATCTAACTTGTTCTCACTCACAACTTGTCAATACCAACGGTTGGTCAGTGCCCCTCGGCATTGGAAATTGACGCACGGAGGCCCTTTGCAACGCACTTGGCTTTCAACTACATCCAATGTAAACCCTACCAAGGCATTCGTGGGCGGTAAGAGTACGTAACGTAGTGAAGTGCGTGAGAGTCTGCTTTGGGCATGTGGGTCAAACAAACACAGGACTTTCATCCAGGAAACCGGCGTTTGTGTCTCGTGACGTCACGTTGATATTTTGTCAGCGTAGTCACAGAAGTCGCTAGTCACGTGACTAGTTTGTCACTCGCTAGTGACGTGAGTTACTAGTAAGTCAAGTTAACATCAACTACGCTAAGTTTAATTTAATTCATTCAACAAGCGTATGTTGACATGCCATCGTTAGAGGGGTATCTAGTGGGTTGAGCTCCGATACCCAGGATCAGTGTATAGAAAAAGAGTCGCAGTTGAATGGCTGTGTCCGGTATTCCAGGATATAGTCAAATTCAATGGACATTACAGTTCCTGACATCCCTTTGAAAGCACAATGGTCATCTATAGAGACAGCCCTTCATTCAACACCTGCACACTAGCCAGCAGGATGCTCGGTATACAATTTACCGCAAAGCAAGCCTTATTTGTCCGATATTTGGATGAAAAGTTCTCCAAAAGGGCCGGACCAGTTTGCTTAATTTTTCAGCCTCAGAGGTTGTGTGAACTACAACAGCTGATAACTTGAGTGGAAAAGATTATGTAATGCTTAAGTAAAAGAGGTCGAACGTTTTAATGAGATCCTTGGTGGATGAAGCAATCTAATAAAAACTTTCTACAGACTGAATTTTGGAGACAAACATCAAGTGCCTTTCAGAGTGAGGCACCTGTGAATGAATAAGACACTCCATACAGGTTGGATGTTCGTATTATGATGAAAGTGAGAGTTAATTTTAAAGTTTGATTCATTAATGCTGGTTATACATTTTGGCTGTTTATCACTGAACATTTAACATCATGGATGATGAGGTAAATGCAACATATATAACGTTTGATGGGTATGTAGAAGTTAGGAAATACAGATATGTTTATTTTTTGATTATATTCACATTATATATTCTAATTATATGCAGTAATTCTACTATTGTGTACCTTATCTGCAAACACAGAAACCTTCATGAGCCTATGTACATTTTCATTGCAGCCTTGTTACTGAACGCCATTGTTTTCAGCACTGCTATTTATCCAAAGCTTCTGGTTGACATTTTATCTGAAAAACAGATCATATCTTATTCAGCCTGTCTCTTTCAATTTTATTTATCTTACACTATAGGTAGTTCAGAATTCTTACTGTTGTCGGTCATGGCCTATGACAGGTATGTGTCTATATGTAAACCTCTACAATACCCAACTATCATGAGAAAAACCACTGTGAGTATGTTCCTGTTTTTTGCTTGGCTTCTGCCTGCTTGTAACATTGCACTCCCAACAATACTGAGTGCTGAAGCAAAACTGTGTAACTTTATTTTTAAAGGAATATTTTGTAACAATGCAATTTACGAACTTCAATGTGTAAGATCAAGAATAATCAGTATATATGGCATTTTTACTTTATTAGAAATTGTAATTCTGCCTATACTCTTCATAATTTTTACATACACAAAAATACTTATAATAACCTATCAGAGTTGTAAAGAAGTAAGGAAGAAAGCTGCAGAGACCTGTTTACCCCATCTTTTGGTTTTAATAAGTTGCTCCTGTTTCAGTGCATATGATGTCATTGTAGCTCGAGTGGAATCTAATTATACCAAAACTGCACGCTTAATAATGATATTTCAAATAATTTTGTATCATCCTTTGTTCAATCCATTCATATATGGGCTCAAAATGAAAGAAATTTCCAAACACCTCAAAAAGTTGTTCTGTCCAGCCAAAGATTTATTTCTTCTGATATGGTCATGCAGAGATGTGAATTCTTTAAAGGTATTTAATGAACTTATTTCCATAACAAACCGTGAAGAGTCTCTTTACTGTTATATATTGCAAAGAGTGTCTTGAGCTTTAACAATGTAATGTCTAATTTCTGAAGTTATTTAAGAACATTTCATTCTACATAATCAAGTTATCACAGCTGGCATTTAGACTTTCCTCTGTATTTTATTTTACTGTCATGAATTTAATTAGCAAACCTGAACTCTGTTGACATGTAATAGCGTTCATATTTGTATCATTGGCTCTGGATCTATTGATCAAGTTAAATATTGAAATTCAGGAATGTAAATTGTATTAATGCAGATGGCTAATGTGTTAAGAGTACAATGAAAGTGTGTGCATGCCTGTGTTCTAGACAAGTTTCTCTCATTTTATTGCACCACACAGATTGTAATTTGCCAACACTTCAAACTAAGTTATTTTGAGTAACAATGATAACTGCTGTTTAGAGCAGTTATCTGTGCACATATCTTCTCAGAAGAAAAATAATTATCTTCCACTTCAAGCTTTGACTTTAGACCCTGTGTGCTTCAACAAAACAGGGGAAGAAAGAGTGTGTGTATGTGTGCATGAAGGTACAGTACATATATGTGTGTGTGGTGGTCAATGCTCTGGCATCTGCCTTTTTTTCTTTCATGTCAGAAGTGCCATTTTGAAGAGGCTGGCAGGTTGGTATCAATTATAATTTTTTTAAATCTACGACGAGTGTAGTGGCAGAAGTTGATGCAAATTCAGGAGTCGACAAGAGATGAAATCGAGACGAGACGGATACACTTTATTTGAATAGAAAGGCTGCTGCTATGGTGCCCATCGATACTCTCTTAACCTTCTTTTGTGCATGTGTGTGTACATGTGCACCTTTTGGCTCAACTAAATTATGAAGATATTGGCTCACCAAAATGTGATCTAACATGTTGATCATTTCTGAGAAGAGGGCTTGTTGACATGCTCCGGAATGTCTCTATGGCGATAGAGCCTTGCGATCCCGAGAGATGAGTGTTGATTGCGAGTGTGGGTGTGACGTGTGGCTACAACATATAATGATACTATATGCATGACATATATTGATACTACCATATGAGAAACATAAAAACTAAAATAACTTTTAAGAAAGCACAATGCTGCTGTTGTTATTTCCTTATTATTTCTAGTCAACTATTGGCTTGTCTGTTACACATTAAAACCTGACAGTTGGAGCTCCAACAGGTCAATGTCGACTGAATCTGTGTCAGTCAAGGGCACCCTAGCTGTTCAAAGAGGGGGGGATCTCCCTTTGAATTGCGTCTCCCAAAGTTTCTTGGTCAGGATCCTTGGCGCCACTTTCTAACTGACATTTCTAAAACACATCCTCAGGGTTCAGGGACTTAACTAAGTAAAAAGTAAACATCGTATCGTCAGGACAGAAAAAAATTCACTTTGGGACACGAACACCAAAACCGTCTCCAACATCTGCCTCCTGGTTGAAAGATTTGTGTTTGTTTGACCCTCACACCTTATGTGTTTTTTTCAAATTTTATGCAACGTCATCACGCTCCAGGAGCATTTTCTCTGAGCATGTAATAATGATGTGGATAGGTTTACATTGGAGTTACTTGAAAGCCCGGTGCTTGTCATAGAGACGCAAAAGGTCTGTATCAGACACCGGCGGGGGTGACAAAGTGTCAGTATTGGATGCCCCGGGGATGAGAAGAGGCTGATTTCTCCCATTAGTGTGTCCTTTTTGTTTATTAGCTGTATAATTAATATAAAAAGGGGCATTGATTACAAAGGCCTATGTGGGCAATCAAAACTGCAAGCAAAGGAAAACCAATCGATCAGCAACAGCATGAAATAAGAGCACAGCCCTTCTCTGCTACTCACTATGCTATTCAAATAACTTCAAGGGAAACCTTTTAAAAGCATCAGCCCTCCGTTCTCGGCAGGACATTCATCCTGGAGGTCCATGCAAAACAGAAATGAGCATTTGGCAATACTTCCTGGTACGTCATTTCCTTTTTTCTACAACTGCATCTCTTAACCTGAAATCCAACTCTACACTGACTCAGCTCTTTCCATGTGTTTCAATGACTACTACGGAGGGAGATGGTTCCCTTTCTATCACCCACGCTAATTCCATTCTGAAAATCTTCTCCACTCCGGACCTATGTATTAGATAAAACTAGTTACTGGCAGCCAACGTCCTTCTACCTCCCATTTTCATGTCTGCATGTTAATCCAAGGCTTGCAGAAACAGGAAATGACTCTCACAGCAAAATGCTTGCCATTCACTTCTAAAGTCTAGAATCCATGTTCTTGCTGGCTATTTTTTGGCTTGTGGCAGTGCTCCAGATTCGCCCCAACTTCATCCACCTATAATTCCTCTCTCCATGCTGTCTTCTGACTCTCATACTCACACTAAATTAAACCAACCAGCTGAGAGACACATTCCCCATCTAAATTTCTCCTAACTCAGCCCATATGAGCCGATGACCAAATACATTAGTTCCAGGTATCCAAGACTCACTCTTTCTCTTACATGACAGGATAAATCTGAAAGATAATTTCCAGGAAATGTAAAGTATAAATTTATAAAAATATTCAACCTGCAAGTTGCTCTTCAAAGCACAAATAAGTGTGGATCGCAAACGATCCAACAATAACTGCAACCCAAGACTACCATAACTCCAAAATATGACAGAGAGCTACAAAGTGAAATGCAAGTCAATTTGCATCCAAAATCTTTTTTGAGGGGGTTCAGGCTTGGTCGGTTCTAGATTTGTAAAACCCGGAGTATTGATAATTTCCGGAGTTAACGGTTCTGCTATCAATACGTTAGAAGTACCGGCTCAGTACAGCGTGAGACACATCATTGCAGAGACGACAAATAGATTGGAAGAGGGGCTAGATTTGTCTGAAATAGATGCTGATAATAATTTTTGTCACAAATGCAATACAACCCTTACAAGTAAGGGAGTTAATACTAGCAATTCATCAAAACATTTGGCGAACAAGCAGAACATAAATCTGCAGAAGTGCGGGTTAGTTTTCGATTGTCTTCGTCCACTGCAGGTAAGGTTAGTGATGCCATACAAAGTTTGATAATAAGAACAGGCTAATAAATGAAAGCTAATCACTCAGCTAATTGTTAAGCTGCGAATGTATTTCAATGATTTTAGAACTTTTTGTTTTGCTGCTCCCTAAAGACTATTTTTATACATACAAGAATAATAAAGTAATGTCGAGTCTTTTCTTAATTAATTTATCATTTTTCTCACAAAATAATCAAAAAGAACCGACAAAGAACCTAAAACTGAGAAGCAGTATTGATCGATAACAATTGATTTGGCTCTATTTGTTCAGCTTTGTGTTCTTAGCTGTTTTGTCTATTTCTGTGGAAGTACATTTAGAGACAGAAGTCAGAAACAGGAGTCAAATTCCTTGTCTATGGACACATACTTGGCAAATAAAGCGGATTCTGATGAAGGCTTGGACAGGCTCCAATATGTACAGGACCTGGTAGCACATCAGCCCAACACTACAGGATCTCTAGCATCTTTTATGGCTTCAAATCAAGTTCTGTGTGACTTTTAAAACTCTCCCCTTCACCTTCAGGTGTCTTCATAAGCTCGCCCCTAAATACTTCATTGGGCTCAGAAAAACCATGTTTCGCCCCTGAGGCCCAACTCACAGAAAGTAAGATAAAAACAAAAATTACTGGATAGATCTGACAGTCAATGGCATAAGTAAGCAGTCATACCTGGAAAACAAGTACCAAAAAGGTAGGTAGAGGAAGTACAAGAGCGCATGTGGGTTTGGTAGTCAGGAGACTGGGTCTGGTGGGAAAACACTGACGACTACTGCTGGTGAGACTGGGAATGGCAGCATCTGATATAATAGGTGAGTTATTAAAAAGGCAGTTAGAAATGTACAATAAAAGAAACAAAGAGTATAAAGCTGGCAGATGCTATGACACCGACACTTTGGTTTAGGTCTTGGCAAGAAAAGCATAATCAAACATTACAACTCTCAGAACTGATTTAATCAAATACTTGAATCAGTATCACTCACTTATCCTCGGTTTTGTTTGTGTTTAATATTACGTTTTGTTCATTAAATATTGAAAACAAAAGACATATGCATTGTTTATGTCCTGTCTGTGGTCTTACACTCTCATTCGTTCACAAATCTCTCTTATACTCTAATCAGCTGATCATTGGCGTTCACTTTGAAGCTAAACAACCGGATTCTGCCACAATCTCCCCGAGCCAATCAAATCCTCTCTGCTGCTGTCAGTTGTCATTTCAGTACAAACTGATGCAACCCTCCTTCTCATATCCCGTACCCAGTCATGATCTTCATCCCATCATTGGATCATCAGTAATTCCTTTCACCAGCACCATGTTCTTTTAGTGCAGTGCTCGTTTAAAACTTGCCTGTTCAGAACGTCCTTGGCCTGTGGAGTTGCTGCTTACAGCTTTCTCAAAACAACTGAACACGGTGCTTACTCGACACACTCGTGTCACAAACCCAAGACACGGCTACATACGGTCTAAAACAGGTGAAATTGGTCTACGGTGTGGTTCACTGGCAAAAAACACCTGGGGCAAACTTTACCGTTCTGCAAGGTCAGCAACCTGAGCCTGGGGCGTACATCTAAAAAGGCCCCAAACAGCTATAGATTCATTATGACGTTTAGATTTACTGCTGGATGGAAAATTCACGACTAACACCACAAGTGCTCCAACAAAACGCTAAATGCACAATACTGTTTGAAACTTGTTGTGATTAGAAGTTTTTTCATACGACACAGAAAACTTCCATGAGGTCAGTCTAGAATCAAGTTGTTTACGTAACTCATTCTTTGGAGAGTTTAATGAGATCCATGGAGGATGAAGTAGTCTGACAAAAACATCCAACCAACTCAAACATCACTTTTCAGTTCCTGTGTTTGCAGGATCACACCAGTGCAGATCAAGGTCAGGTACTGAAGACTGAATAAGACAATCTAGTGCTGGTTACCTGAGCTTCTTCATTTTATTTTATCATTTCATTTTATTCATCATTCATGGATAATATATTAAATGTGACATTTATAACTTTTGGTGGTCATGTGGAATTGCACAAATATAGATATCTTTATTTTGTGATCATGTTTACAGTGTATATTTTAATAATGAGCAGTAATTTCACTATTGTGTACATCATAGTGATTCACAAATCCCTCCATGAGCCAATGTACATTTTAATTGCAGCTTTGTTAATCAACTCTGTTCTTTTCAGCACTGCGATCTACCCAAAGCTGTTGATTGACTTTTTATCTGAGAAACAGATCATATCTTATTCAGCCTGTCTCATCCAGTGGTTTATATATTACTCTCTACTTGGTTCAGATTTCTTCCTGTTGTCGGTCATGGCCTATGATCGATATGTGTCTATATGTAACCCTCTGCAATATCCAACCATCATGAGAAAAACAACTGTTTGTATTTTGCTGATTTCTGCTTGGATTCTGCCTGCTTGTCAGGTTTCAGTACCAATGTTGTTGAGTGCTAAGAAGAAAATCTGTAACTTTCATTTGAAAGGAATACTTTGCAACAGCACGGTTCACAAACTTCACTGTGTGCGTTCAAGAATACTGAATATTTATGGCTTGGTTGTTTTAGTGAGTGCTGTACTTCTCCCTGTACTCTTCATACTTTTTACTTACACCAGGATACTTGTAATATCTTATCGATGTAGAGGAGTCAGGAGAAAAGCTGCACAGACCTGTTTACCCCACCTGCTGGTTCTCATAAACTTTTCCTGTTTCAGTGCATTTGATGTACTTCTTGCTCGACTGGAACTTGATTTTCCAAAAACTCTACGTTTGATAATGGCTTTACAAGTAGTAATATATCATCCTCTTTTCAATCCACTTATTTATGGTCTAAAAATGAGTGGAATTTATGACCACCTTAAGAGGCTGTTCTGCAAAATGGTCTAATGTATTCACACTGATTACTGTTGTACATTCATTGTTTTGTGTCATAATAATGCAGAGATTAAAGACTTGTTTCTATATATATTACATTCTCCAGTTTGAGTTTGGTTACTGGTGATGACATGAGCCCTCAAATAAGCATAAGATCATATGAGATAACCCTTTATCAATCCCTGGAGGGCAATCCAGTGTTTTAGCAGCACAATGCAGGAATAAATAAATAAAAGAGAAATAAAGAGATGTATCATAATTTAAGCATGTGGTGCAGTGAGTTGTGATCGGGCAGTAGTTGTTATGTTTTGGAGGGGGCTATGGTAAAATGAATGCATGTCAATATCTTAAATGAACAACCTTCAAAGCAAGAACATGTGCATGTTTATAATTTGGCAGTGTATGGAAGTAAAATTGTAATTTTTTGACCTGATAGACAAAGTTTTTTCCTTTTAGTAAAAATGAATGATTAAACCGTTGTGTCTGTCAAGTGTTTATTTCAGAATTATTACTTCATCTGGAGTAAATAATCAAATTTCTAAAAAAGTCAAATTATTATCTGTAGGTTGTAATCGAAAAGTGCTGAATTTTAATAAATTGAAACTATGTTATATATTATATTTGACTGTTTTTAATTTGTAGTTGTCGGCTGGAATGTTTTTGAAAAAGCTGTACTATGTGCACACCATTGTAACATCCAAGTCTTCCATGTGGATCATTTAGTCCTTTATGTAGAATAATAATCATATAACATTGACTTCACATAATGTTTATATTTGTGGTGAATTTTCCATGAGGGAGTTAAACAGGGTGGATTCAAGTTTATACTTTCAGCTTTGTTAACCCTCTTCTAATGTTTATGACTGTCTTAGTAGTAAAACAGACAGCTTTACAAAAATACTATGCTTAGACACATGACTATGCAGACATGGTGATTAATTAACAGTTGAAATACCTTCACCTAAAATAAAAAAAAACTCTGATCAAAACTCCATGGATGATGCAGTGAGTGGGCGCCAGCTCCATGAACTGGTGCAAAAGTCCTGAGGGAAAGACGAGAACAAATTAGGAAGAAAAGAGTCTCTAATTACAAAGTCCGATCCCTGAATGGTGTTTTATAAAACGTAGTTCAGGAACGAAGGCCACGCCCCGAACTCAGAAAATTACCGAATCCTAAGTACTTAAGCACAAGGAACCCGCTTACTTCCTCTTCCACTCAGTTCCGACATGATGTGCGATTTCCAAACAACAAAAAACCTCAGCGCTCACCGAGCATCCATTGACCTTGATCTCTTTCTCACTCCTTCTGACAGCGACCTGTTCAAGGAAGAGCAGAGAACTCCTGGAGTCCCGGAGATGCCACCTTCTCCCTCCATCCTTTGCCTCCAGCAACCTCGGTCGCGATCTACTACCCACATTCGCCGCGACTCCCTACAGCGAGCCCCAGACGATTCCGAAGTCAACAGTCCATCAGCTCCAGGCGGAGATCCCAACCACTGCAACCCTTCTCCTCCACGCCGACGCTCCGACAGGCCCCACACATCCCATATTTCCGAGTAGACAGTCTAACAGCTAAAGAACACACTCATCCAGCGCAACATCCTCTTCCACCAGTCCGACAGGAAAGCTAAACTCCACAAACTTCTGACGGACTTCCATTCCAATACCACAGCACTTCCGGTTTCTCAGCGCCGCGTCAGCTGCTATGCCGATGACGTCACGATGCACATCACGGCCGGAGAGGCCCAGCCGCCCACAGAGGGCCAGGTCGCATCGCCAGCTTCTTTCCATATTATTTACCTCCACCCAGCAGCTCCACCCTAGCCACAGCATTACCTCCAGCACGCCCACCCGCACCCGCCTGACCATCCCCGTTGTCGCACACGCTCGGGCAACAGATTCTCGCTGTTAATTACATGAACCTCGCCCAACTTATCCATCCATCCACATGCAATCCCCAAATCCCCAGGGAATTGCTTACCGCTTTCAGCCCCATCAAACTCAAACAGCCACTCCCCACCCAGTCCGAGGAACTCACTATGACAGAATTCGCTTATTCCTTCTCCCTGTACCGCAACGCCATCTGTGCTGCCCTCCCCGACCGCAAGCCCGAGCTGGACGATTACTTGACTTTAATTCTCGACCTAGCCTTGCGGTTTGGCAACAAACCGGGTTCTACACTTACCACGTCCTGTTTGCATTCGAAGCCGCCGGTCGAGTGCAGCAGTTCAACCTAGGGATGTACTGGGAAACACTCAACCCAAAACAATACTGCAGTCTTTGCAGCTAGCCCTTCCCTCAACTGCAAGGTCTGCAGCGCACCTTCCCATCCGGCCGCCATTTGCACCATTATAGTATCTATGCATCATTCCCCAGCTCCTCGTCAATGACCTTAAACGACATGGTAAAAAAACGCATCTTAAGGAGCAGTTGGGCGCATCGAGGCGGACTGGCAACGCCCGGGATTGAACAGCTGGTCCCCCGACCCCAGGACGACCCGCTCCTCCACCGAGCCGCAGTAGCCAATGACACGGCGGAGTCATTGGCCAAAACCTGTAGTTTGTTTTTGTTTTTCTGCTGTTACCCTCCCTTCTCTTCCTCGACCTCCAACTCTCCATCCCTTCATCCCTTGACCCCCATCTCTTCATCCCTTCATCCCTTCACCCCTCAACCCCATCCCTTTTCCTTCATCCATTCACCCCACGACCCTAATCCCTACATTCCTTCATCCCTTCACCCCACAACCCTAATCCCTACATCCCTTCATCCTTCCACCCCACGACCCTCACCCCATATCCCACCCTTATGAATTAATGTCCCACTAATGCACATAACTAACTTTGCCTGATCTTGTCTGTGCTTCTCGCCTCACAGGTTTCCATGGATTGCAATTATATCCGGATCTTGGTCCCGCCTGACATCCACTGCTACTTTCATTACCAGTGGTTGAATCGCTATTGCCGATGCCATTTCCTCCTTTTCCATCCTTCATCCCTTCATCCCTCAACCCCTTTCAGCTTCCTTAATCCAACCCTCTGGTTCCATCTCGCAATAAACCATCTGTAAACCCATATCGCTGTTGGCGTGGTCTTTGTTCGTGAATCCATGCATATGTAATACATATTTGTTTTATTCTAATTGAATTATGTCCTGATTGAAATAGTTTTAGTCTTACTAGTGCAGCCCTCATTCAAAACATGCCTGTTCAGAATGAGCTGAATCCTTGGCCTGTGGTGTTGATGCTTAAAGCTTTCTCAAAACAACTGATCACGGTACTTCCTTGGGTTTCGGAGAAATACATCTGGCATGACACACTCATGTCACACACCCAAAACACGGCTACATACGGTCTAAAACAGGTGAAATTGGTCTACGGTGTGTGTTCACTGGCAAAAAACACCTGGGGCAAACTTTACCGTTCTGCAAGGTCAGCAACCTGAGCCTGGGGCACACAACTGAAAAGGGCCCAAAAAGCTATAGATTCAATATGACGTTTAGATATGCTGCTGGATGGATAATTCACTACAAACACCACAAGTGCTCCAGCAAAACGGTAAATGCACAATACCGTTTGAAACTAGTTGTGATTAGAAGTTTTTTCATACATTCACAGAAAACTTCCATGAGGTCAATCCTCTAGAATCAAGTTGTTTACGTAACTCATTCTTTGGAGAGTTTAATGAGATCCATGGAGGATGAAGTAGTCTGATAAAAACATCCCACCAACTCAAACATCACTTTCCAGTTCCTGTGTTTGCAGGATCACACCAGTGCAGATCAAGGTCAGGTACTGAAGACTGAATAAGACAATCTAGTGCTGGTTACATGAGCTTCTTCATTTTATTTTATCATTTCATTTTATTTATCATTC
The DNA here is from genome assembly GCA_016806645.1 of Ophiodon elongatus. NCBI lineage: Eukaryota > Metazoa > Chordata > Actinopteri > Perciformes > Hexagrammidae > Ophiodon > Ophiodon elongatus. The sequence goes on from JACSYO010002153.1 coordinate 27,021, forward strand.
ATGGATAATATATTAAATGTAACATATATAAGTTTTGGTGGGCATGTGGAATTGCACAAATATAGATATCTTTATTTTGTGATCATGTTTACTGTGTATATTTTAATAATGAGCAGTAATATAACGATTGTGTGCATCATAGTGATTCACAAATCCCTCCATGAGCCAATGCACATTTTCATTGCAGCTTTGTTAATCAACTCTGTTCTTTTCAGCACTGCGATCTACCCAAAGCTGTTGATTGACTTTTTATCTGAGAAACAGATCATATCTTATTCAGCCTGTCTCTTCCAGTGGTTTATACATTACTCTCTAGGCGGTTCAGATTTCTTCCTGTTGTCGGTCATGGCCTTTGATAGATATGTGTCTATATGTAACCCTCTGCAATATCCAACCATCATGAGAAAAACAACTGTTTGTATTTTGCTGATTTCTGCTTGGATTCTGCCTGCTTGTCAGATTTCAGTACCAATGTTGTTGAGTGCTAAGAAGAAAATCTGTAACTTTCATTTGAAAGGAATACTTTGCAACAGCACAGTTCAAGAACTTCACTGTGTGCGTTCAACAATACTGAATATTTATAGCTTGAATGTTTTAGTGTGTGTTTTACTTCTCCCTGTGCTCTTCATACTTTTTACATACACCAGGATACTTGTAATATCTTATCGATGTAAAGGAGTCAGGAGAAAAGCTGTACAGACCTGTTTACCCCACCTGCTGGTTCTCATCAACTTTTCCTGTTTAAGTGCATATGATGTACTTCTTGCTCGATTGGAACGTAATTTTCCCAAAATTGTACGCTTAATAATGGCTTTACAAGTAATAATATACCATCCACTTTTTAATCCAATCATTTATGGTCTAAAAATAAGTGGAATTTATGAACACCTTAAGAGGCTGTTCTTCAAAAAGGTCTAATGCATTCACACTGATAACTGTTGTACATTCATTGTTTTGTGTCATAATAATGCAGAGATTAAAGATTTGTTTCTAAAAGAATAACGCACAGAGAACCTTCCACTTCAATAATGTAATGATAAGTACTGAGCAATTCACTGCAGTTTGTCAAAGACCCAAAGGTAATGGTTAAGTCTGACAGATAACCACAACTTAATATTACATTTACCAGTTTGAGTTTGGTTACTGGTGTTGACATGAGCCCTCAAATAAGCATAAGATCATATGAGATAAGCCTTTATCAATCCCATGAAGGCAATCCAGTGTTTTAGCAGGACAATGCAGAAATAAATACAGATGATAGAAATAAAAAGAAGTATCATAATTTAAGCATGTGGTGCAGTGAGTTGTGATCGGGCAGTAATTGTTGTGTTATGTTATGGAGGAGGGTTGTGATATAATGAATGCATGTCACTATTTTAAATGAACAATCTTGAAAGCAAGAGCATGTGCATGTTCATGATTTGTTAGTATATGGAAGTAAAATTGTAGTTTTGTGCCCTGAGAGACAAAGTTTTTTCCTAAAAATTAAAATTAATGATTAAACCAATGTGTCTGTCAAATGTTTATTTCATAATTATGACTTCATCTGGAGTAAATAATCTAATTTATAAAAAAGTCAAATTATTATATGTAGGTTGTAATCAAAAAGTGCTGAATTTTAATAAATTGAAACTATGTTATATATTATATTTGACTGTTTCTAATTTGTAATTGTCGGCTGGAATATTTTTGAAAAAGCTGTACTATGTGCACACTATTGTAACATCCAATTCTTCCTTGTGGGTTATTTCATCCTTTATGGAGAAAAATAATTCTATAACATTGACTACACATTCATTTTTATGTGTGGGGAATTTTCCAAAAGGGAGGTAAACAGGGTGGATTCAAGTTTATACTTTGAGCTTCGTTAACCCTCTTCTAATGTTTGTGACTTTATAGTAGTGAGACAGACAGCTTTACAAAAATTATATTCTTAGACACATGACTATGCAGACATGGTGATTAATTAACAGTTGAAATACCTGCATAATAAAAAAATAAAAAACTCTAGATCAAAGCTACATGGATGATGCAGTGAGTGGGGGCCAACTCCCTGAACTGGTGGAGAAGTCCTGAGGGAAAGATGAGAACAAAATAGGAAGAAAAGAGTCTCTAATTACAAAGTCTGATCCCTTTTCCTTGCATATGTAATACACATTATTTTTACTCTAAGTGATTTATGTCCTGATTGGAATAGTTTTAGTCTTACTAGGGCAGTGCTCGTTCAAAACATGCCTGTTCAGAATGAGCCAAATCCTTGACCTGTGGTGTTGATGCGTACAGCTTTCTCAAAACAACTGAACACGGTGCTTCCTCGGCACACCCATGAAACACACCCAAGACACAGCGACTCACACTCTAAAACAGGTGAAATTGGTCTACGGTGTGTGTTCACTGGCAAAAAACACCTGGGGCAAACTTTACCGTTCTGCAAGGTCAGCAACCTGATTCTGGGGCGCTAAAGAAAAAAAGGCCCCAAACAGCTATAGATTCATTATGACGTTTAGATATGCTGCTGGATGGAAAATTATCTACAAATGCCTCAAGTGCTCCAACAAAACGGTAAATGCAAAATACTGTTTGAAACTAGTTGTGATTAGAAGTTTTTTCATGTGACATAGAAAACTTCTATGAGGTCAGTTCTCTAGAATCAAGTTGTTTACGTAACTCATTCTTTGGAGAGTTTAATGAGATCCATGGAGGATGAAGTAGTCTGATAAAAATATCCCACCAACTCAAACATCACTTTCCAGTTCCTGTGTTTGCAGGATCACACCAGTGCAGATCAAGGTCAGGTACTGAAGACTGAATAAGACAATCTAGTGCTGGTTACATGAGCTTCTTTAACTCATTTTATCATTTCATTTGATATATCATTCATGGAAAATATATTAAATTTAACATATATATCTTTTGGTGGGCATGTGGAAGTAGTCAAATATAGATATCTTTATTTTTTTATCATGTTTACAGTTTATATTTTAATAATTAGCAGTAATTTCACTATTGTGTGTATCATAGTGATTCACAAATCCCTCCATGAGCCTATGTACATTTTCATTGCAGCTTTGTTAATTAACTCTATTCTTTTCAGCACTGCGATCTACCCAAAGCTGTTGATTGACTTTTTATCTGAGAAACAGATCACATCTTATTCAGCCTGTCTCATCCAGTGGTTTATACATTACTCTCTGGGCACTTCAGAATTCTTCCTGTTGTCGGTCATGGCCTATGATCGATATGTGTCGATATGTAACCCTCTGCAATATCCAACCATCATGAGAAAAACAACTGTTTGTATTTTGCTGATTTCTGCTTGGATTCTGCCTGCTTGTCAGGTTTCAGTACCAATGTTATTGAGTGCTAAGAAGAAAATCTGTAACTTTCAGTTGAAAGGAATACTTTGCAACAGCACAGTTCACAAACTTTACTGTGTGAGTTCAAGAATACTGAATATTTATAGCTTGGTTGTTTTTGTGTGTGTTGTAATTCTCCCTGTGCTCTTCATACTTTTTACATACACCAGGATACTTGTAATATCTTATCGATGTAAAGGAGTCAGGAGAAAAGCTGCACAGACCTGTTTACCCCACCTGCTGGTTCTAATCAACTTTTGCTCTTCAAGTGTATATGATGTATTTCTAGCTCGACTGGAACTTGATTTCCCCAAAATTTTATATTTAATAATGGCTTTACAAGTACTAATATATCATCCACTTTTTAATCCAATCATTTATGGTCTAAAAATAAGTGGAATTTATAAACACCTTAAGAGGCTGTTCTGCAAAAAGGTCTAATGAATTCACACTGATAACTGTTGTACATTCATTGTTTTGTGTCATAATAATGCAGAGATTAAAGATTTGTTTCTAAAAGAATAACGTAGAGAGAACCTTCCACTTCAATAATGTAATGATAAGTACTGAGCAATTCACTGCAGTTTGTCAAAGACCCAAAGCTAATGGTTAAGTCTGACAGATAACCACAACTTAATATTACATTTATTAGTTTGAGTTTGGTTACTGGTGATGACATGAGCCCTCAAATAAGCATAAGATCATATGAGATAAGCCTTTATCAATCCCTGGAAGGCAATCCAGTGTTTTAGCAGCACAATGCAGAAATAAATACAGATGAGAGAAATAAAAAGAAGTATCATAATTGTTATGTTATGTTATGGAGGAGGGTTGTGATGAAATGAATGCATGTCACTATTTTAAATGAACAACCTTGAAAGCAAGAGCATGTGCATGTTTATTATTTGTTAGTATATGGAAGTAAATTTGTAGTGTTGTGCCCTGAGAGATAAAGTTTTTTCCTTATAATAAAAATTAATGATTAAACCGTTGTGTCTGTCAAATGTTTATTTCATAATTATTACTTCATCTGGAGTAAATAATCTAATTTATAAAAAAGTCAAATTATTATATGTAGGTTGTAATCAAAAAGTGCTGAATTTTAATACATTTTTAACTATGTTATATATTATATTTGACTGTTTCTAATTTGTAGTTGTCGGCTGGAATATTTTTGAAAAAGCTGTACTATGTGCACACTATCGTAACATCCAATTCTTCCTTGTAGGTTATTTCATCCTTTATGGAGAAAAGTAATCATATAACATTGACTACACATTCATTTTTATGTGTGGGGAATTTTCCAAAAGGGAGGTAAACAGGGTGGATTCAAGTTTATACTTTCAGCTTCGTTAACCCTCTTCTAATGTTTGTGACTTTATAGTAGTGAGACAGACAGCTTTACAAAAATACTATGCTTAGACACATGACTATTCAGACATGGTGATTAATTAACAGTTGAAATACCTGCATAATAACACAAAAAAAACTCTAGATCAAAACTACATGGATGATGCAGTGAGTGGGGGCCAGCTCACTGAACTGGTGGAGAAGTCCTGAGGGAAAGACTGATGTCCGGGGTTTGGAGAAATACATCTGGCATGACACACTCGTGTCACACACCCAAGACACAGCGACTCACACTCTAAAACAGGTGAAATTGGTCTACGGTGTGTGTTCACTGGCAAAAAACACCTGGGGCAAACTTTACCGTTCTGCAAGGTCAGCAACCTGAGCCTGGGGCACACAACTGAAAAGGCATCAAACAGCTAGAGATTCATTATGACGTTTAGATATGCTGCTGAATGGAAAATTCACTACAAACACCACAAGTGCTCCAACAAAACGGTAAATGCAAAATACAGCTTGAAACTTGTTGCGATGAGAAGTTTTTTCATGGGACATAGAAAACTTCCATGAGGTCAGTCCTCTAGAATCAAGTTGTTTACGTAACTCATTCTTTGGAGAGTTTAATGAGATCCATGGAGGATGAAGTACTCTAATAAAAACATCCCACCAACTCAAACATTACTTTCCAGTTCCTGTGTTTGCAGGATCACACCAGTGCAGATCAAGGTCACGTACTGAAGACTGAATAAGACAATCTAGTGCTGGTTACATGAGCTTCTTTAACTCATTTTATCATTTCATTTTATTTATCATTCATGGATAATATATTAAATGTAACATATATATCTTTTGGTGTGCATGTGGAAGTACTCAAATATAGATATCTTTATTTTTTTATCATGTTTACAGTTTATATTTTAATAAGTAGCAGTAATTTCACTATTGTGTGCATCATAGTGATTCACAAATCCCTCCATGAGCCAATGTACATTTTCATTGCAGCTTTTTTAATCAACTCTGTTCTTTTCAGCACTGCGATCTACCCAAAGCTTTCGGTTGACTTTTTATCTGAGAAACAGATCACATCTTATTCAGCCTGCCACTTCTAGTGGTTTATAAATTACTCTCTTGGCAGTTTTTTATTTGTAGTTTTCGTGGGTTATTTCATCCTTTATGGAGAACCAACCATCATGAGAAAAACAACTGCTGTTGTTGATTTCTGCTTGGATTCTGCCTGCTTGTCAGCTTTCAGTAACAATGTTGTTGAGTGCTAAAAAGGAATACTTTGCAACAGCACAGTTCAAGGACTTCACTGTGTGAGTTCAAGAATACTGTATATTTATAGCTTGGTTGTTTTAGTGTGTGTTTTGCTTCTGCCTGTGCTCTTCATACTTTTTACATACACCAGGATACTTGTAATATCCTATCGATGTAGAGGAGTCAGGAGAAAAGCTGCACAGACCTGTTTACCCCACCTGCTGGTTCTAATCAACTTTTCCTGTTTAAGTGCATATGATGTACTTCTTGCTAGATTGGAACGTGACTTTCTGAAAATTGTACGTTTGATAATGGCTTTACAAGTAATAATATACCAGCCACTTTTTAATCCAATCATTCATGGTCTAACAAGTGGAATTTATAAACACCTTAAGAGACTGTTCTGCAAAAAGGTCTAATGTATTCACACTGATTACTGTTGTACAGTCATCGTTTTGTGTCATAATAATGCAGAGATGAAAGACTTGTTTCTAAAACAATAACGTTCAGGGAATCTTCTACTTCAATAATGTAATGATAAGTATTGAGCAATTCACTGCAGTTTGTCAAAGACCCAAAGGTAGTAATACTCTTATAGATAACCACAACTAAATATTACATTTACCAGTTTGAGTTTAGATACCGGTGATGACATGAGCCCTCAAATAAGTGTGCAAAACTGTGTAACTTTATTTTAAAAGGAATATTTTGTAACAATGCAATTTACGAACTTCAATGTGTAAGATCAAGAATAATCACTATATATGGCATTTTTACTTTATTAGATCTTGCAATTCTGCCTATACTCTTCATCATTTTTACATACACAAAAATACCTGTTTACCCCACCTTTTGGTTTTAATAAGTTTCTCCTGTTTGAGTGCATATGATGTCAGTGTAGCTCGAGTGGAATCTAATTATACCAAAACTGCACGCTTAATAATGATGTTGCAAATAGTTTTGTATCATCCTTTGTTCAATCCACTCATATATGGGCTCAAAATGAAAGAAATTTCCAAACACCTCAAAAAGTTTTTCTGTCCAGCCAAAAAAGATTTGATGTATTAACGAAAGTACAGGCATTTCTTCTGATATGGTCATGCAAGATGTGAATTCTTTAAAGGTATTTAATGTACTTATTTCCATAACAAACCGTAAAGAGTCTCTTTACTGTTATATATTGCAAAGAGTGTCTTGAGCTTGAACAATGTGATGGCTAATTTCTGAAGTTATTTAAGAACATTTTCATTCTACATAATCAAGTTATCACAGCTGGCATTTAGACTTTCCTCTGTATTTTATTTTACTGTCATGAATTTAATTAGCAAACCTGAACTCTGTTTACAAGTAATAGCGTTCATATTTGTATCATTGGCTCTGGGTCTAAGAGTAAGTCAGACGCGTTCCCGGTGGGTGTTGGCCTCCGCCAGGGCTGCCCTTTATCACCGGTCCTGTTCGTGACTTTCACGGACAGGATATCTAGGCGCAGCCGTGGGGAGGAGAACATCGGGTTCGGGGGTCTCGGGATCGCCTTTCTGCTGTTCGCAGGTGATGTGGTCCTGTTGGCCTCTTCGGACCATGACCTCCAGCGTTCACTGGGGCGATTTGCAGCCGAGTGTGAAGCGGCGGGGATGAGGGTGAGCACCTCCAAATCTGAGGCCGTGGTGCTCTGCCGGAAACCGGTTGATTGCTCCCTCACGACGCAGGACGCAGTGCCTACCGCAAGCAAAGGAGTTCAAGTATCTCGAGGTCTTGTTCACGAGTGAGGGTAAGATGGAGCGGGAGATCAACCGACGGATCGTTGCGGCTGCAGCAGTAAAACAGGCACTGCACCGGACCGTCTTGGTGAAGAGGGAGCTGAGCCGGAAGGCAAAGCTCTCAATTTACTGGGCGGTCTACGTTCCGACCCTCACCTATGGTCACGAACTCTGGGTCGTGACCGAAAGAACGAGGTCTCGGAAACAAGCGGCCGAAATGAGTTTTCTCCGTAGGGTGGCTGGGCTCAGCCTTAGAGATAGGGTAAGGAGCTCGGACATCAGCAGGGAACTTGGAGTTGAGGCGCTACTCCTTCGTATCGAAAGGAGTCAGCTGAGGTGGTTCGGGCATCTAATCAGGATGCCTCCTGGACGCCTCCCGTGAGAGGTTTTCCAGGCATGCCCAACTGGTAGGAGGCCCCGGGCAAAACCCAGGACACGCTGGAGGGATTATATCTCCCAGATGGCCTGGGAACGCCTCGGGATCCCCCAGAACGAGATGGAACTTGTTGCGGGTGAGAGGGGAGCCTGGGTCGGCCTGCTAGGCCTGCTGCCACCGCGACCCGACCCCGGATAAGCGGATGACAATGGATGGATGGATGGATGGAACTGTATAACTGTGGAACGTTGGGGAATTTGCCAAAATGTGGACACAATTTATAAAAATCTGGGTGTTTCTTCACTGCACTTAAGCCAAATTAACTGACGAAAACTATGCTGCTATGTTTTGGTTTCATTTAGGGGCGTGCTTCTTCAGTCCTCTGCACTCTCTGTTCACCAAGTGCGGGGCTAACTGAAGGAGGAAAACTCTCAGCTCAGCTGCCATCTGCCGCCCGCTCACCCTCACGGGAAAGCTAAGACGAAGCAACAATGCTACGGTCAGAAAGATGCAGGCCCTTTTACAGAAACAGGTTGTGTCTGTCGTCCCCACTCACAACATTCTTAGGGTGTTTAACTCCACTTAATTCCTGGTTACCATGAAGACCAGGGAGTTCAGACCCATTTTGGATCTCCACGTTCTAAACCGATGTATTGCCCCTAAGATGTTTCATTGGCAGCTGCTGGAGCTAACTAAACTAACGCTAACGGTTCAACACCATCGACTTAAAGGATGCATACTTTCATATCGAGATGGCACACAGGACATTCTTGGGTTGTGCCTTCAAGGGAAAAGCCTATGAGAACAACAGGCTGCTATTCGGCTATTCCCTGGCCCTCATGCTTCACACGGCCTATTTCATCTTACACCCAACCAAGTGGGGGTTCACGATAACTTGGGTACAGAGCAGTCCTCTACCACAACAATAGGTGGACTATTCGGGGGTGGTGCTCGATTCGTGCAGATGACAGGCCACTCACAGATGAGGCTCAGCCTGCTATGCTTGAACACATGAATATGAAGGATTTTTTCAGGGGGCTCCACGCCGTGCATTTTGACCATTGCATTTAGCCTAGTTTGCTTTCCACACAGACTACTTGCATTCAACTGAAGCCTGCTATAACATGATTAGTAAATGCCACACTGACTACAAACAGAGACAAAATCTTGTCCAGTTGCCTACAGATTCTGCATATTAATGCAAAGTCAGTATAGAGACATTACTAGCACACCATCACAACTACTCTGGACTGCTTAGTTGTTGTGGACTTCTATAGCTGATGAGTTGGACAAAAAGAGCATTAAAATACCCTAGTAACTGTTACAAGGAAGCTAATGGCTATGTTCGCCAGACATGCAACACTTCAGGCAACAGGTAGAAGTTATAGCTACTCATGAGAAGAAGGTTGCGTACAGCTGTTCCTACCACATAAACCACCACTATGGAAAATATCACCTCATCTAACTTGTTCTCACTCAACTTGTCAATACCAACAGTTGGTCAGTGCCCCTCGGCATTGGAAATCGACACACGGAGGCCCTTTGCAACGCACTTGGCTTTCAACTACATCCAATGTAAACCCTACCAAGGCATTCGTGGGCGGTAAGAGTACGTAACGTAGTGAAGTGCGTGAGAGTCTGCTTTGGGCATGTGGGTCAAACAAACACAGGACTTTCTTCCAGGAAACCGGTGTTTGTGTCTCGTGACGTCACGTTGATATTTTGTCAGCGTAGTCACAGAAGTCGCTAGTCACGTGACTAGTTTGTCACTCGCCAGTGACGTGAGTTACTAGTAAGTCAAGTTAACATAAATTACGCTAAGTTTAATTTAATTCATTTAACAAGCGTATATTGACATGCCATCGCATGCCAACGCTAGAGGGGTATCTAGTGGGTTTAGCTCCGATACCCAGGATCAGTGTATAGAAAAAGAGTCGCAGTTGAATGGCTGTGTCCGGTATTCCAGGATATAGTCAAATTCAATGGACATTACAGTTCCTGACATCCCTTTGAAAGCACAGTGGTCATCTATAGAGACAGCCTTTCATTCAACACCTGCACACTAGCCAGCAGGATGCTCGGTATACAATTTACCGCAAAGCAAGCCTTATTTGTCCGATATTTGCATGAAAAGTTCTCCAAAAGGGCCCGACCAGTTTGCTTAATTTTTCAGCCTCAGAGGTTGTGTGGACTGCAACAGATGATAACTTGAGTGGAAAAGATTACGTAATGCTTAAGTAAAAGAGGTCAAACGTTTTAATGAGATCCTTGGTGGATGAAGCAATCTAATAAAAACTTTCTACAGACTGAATATTGGAGACAAACATCAAGTGCTTTTCAGGGTGAGGTACATGTGAATGAATAAGACACTCCATACAGGTTGGATGTTTGTATTATAATGAAAGTGAGAGTTAATTTTAAAGTTTGATTCATTAATGCTGGTTATACATTTTGGCTGTTTATCACTGAACATTGAACATCATGGATGATGAGGTAAATGCAACATATATAACGCTTGATGGGCATGTAGAAGTTAGGAAATATAGATATGTTTATTTTTTGATTATATTCACATTATATAGTCTAATTATATGCAGTAATTCTACTATTGTGTACCTTATCTGCAAACACAAAAACCTTCATGAGCCTATGTACATTTTCATTGCAGCCTTGTTACTGAACGCCATTGTTTTCAGCACTGCTATTTATCCAAAGCTTCTGGTTGACATTTTATCTGAAAAACAGATCATATCTTATTCAGCCTGTCTCTTTCAATTTTATTTATCTTACACTATAGGTAGTTCAGAATTCTTACTGTTGTCGGTCATGGCCTATGACAGGTATGTGTCTATATGTAAACCTCTACAATACCCAACTATCATGAGAAAAACCACTGTGAGTATGTTCCTGTTTTTTGCTTGGCTTCTGCCTGCTTGTCACATTGCACTCCCAACAATACTGAGTGCTGAAACAAAACTTTGTAACTTTATTTTAAAAGGAATATTTTGTAACAATGCAATTTACGAACTTCAATGTGTAAGATCAAGAATAATCAGTATATACGGCATTTTTGCTTTCTTAGATCTTGCAATTCTGCCTATACTCTACATCATTTTTACATACACAAAAATACTTATAATAACCTATCAGAGTTGTAAAGAAGTAAGGAAGAAAGCTGCAGAGACCTGTTTACCCCATCTTTTGGTTTTAATAAGTTTCTCCTGTTTGGGTGCATATGATATCAGTGTAGCTCGAGTGGAATCTAATTATACCAAAACTGCACGCTTAATAATGATGTTGCAAATAATTTTGTATCATCCTTTGTTCAATCCACTCATATATGGGCTCAAAATGAAAGAAATCTCCAAACACCTCAAAAAGTTGTTCTGTCCGGCCAAAAAAGATTTGATGTATTAACGAAAGTACAGGCATTTCTTCTGATATGGTCATGCAGAGATGTGAATTCTTTAAAGGTATTTAATGTACTTATTTCCATAACAAACTGTAAAGAGTCTCTTTACTGTTATATATTACAAAGAGTGTCTTGATCTTGAACAATTTGATGGCTAATTTCTGAAGTTATTTAAGAACATTTCATTCTACATAAACAAGTTATCACAGCTGGCATTTAGACTTTCCTCTGTATTTTATTTTACTGTCATGAATTTAATTAGAAAACCTGAACTCTGTTTACAAGTAATAGCGTTCATATTTGTATCATTGGCTCTGGGTCTATTGATCAAGTTAAATATTGAAATTCAGGAATGTAAATTGTATTAATGCAGATGGCTAATGTGTTAAGAGTACAATGAAAGTGTGTGCATGCCTGTGTTCTAGACAAGTTTCTCTCATTTTATTGCACCACACAGATTGTAATTTGCCAACACTTCAAACTAAGTTATTTTGAGTAACAATGATAACTGCTGTTTAGAGCAGTTATCTGAGCACATATCTTCTCAGAAGAAAAAGAATTATCTTTCACTTCAAGCTTTGACTTTAGACCCTGTGTGCTTCAACAAAACAGGGGAAGAAAGAGTGTGTGTATGTGTGCATGAAGGTACAGTACATATGTGTGTATGGTGGTCAATGCTCTGGCATCTGCCTTTTTTTCTTTCATGTCAGAAGTGCCATTTTGAAGAGGCTGGCAGGTTGGTATCAATTATAATTTTTTTAAATCTACGACGAGTGTAGTGGCAGAAGTTGATGCAAATTCAGGAGTCGACAAGAGATGAAATCGAGACGAGACGGATACACTTTATTTGAATAGAAAGGCTGCTGCTATGGTGCCCATCGATACTCTCTTAACCTTCTTTTGTGCATGTGTGTGTACATGTGCACCTTTTGGCTCAACTAAATTATGAAGATATTGGCTCACCAAAATGTGATCTAACATGTTGATCATTTCTGAGAAGAGGGCTTGTTGACCCGCTCCGGAATGTCTCTATGGCGATGGAGCCTTGCGATCCTGAGAGATGTTTGTTGATTGCAAGTGTGGGTGTGACGTGTGGCTACAACATATAATGATACTATATGCATGACATATATTGATACTACCATATGAGAAACATAAAAACTAAAATAACCTTTAAGAAAGCACAATGCTGCTGTCGTTATTTCTGTATTATGCCTAGTCAACTATTGGCTTGTCTGTTACTGCAGAACACCTACAGTGAGACACACACAGTAAAACCTGACAGTTGGCGCTCCAACAGGTCAATGTCGACTGAATCTGTGTCAGTCAAGGGCACCCTAGCTGTTCAAAGAGGGGGGTATCTCCCTTTAAATTGCGTCTCCCAAAGTTTCTTGGTCAGGATCCTTGGCTCCACTTTCTAACGGACATTTCTAAAACACATCCTCAGGGTTCAGGGACTTAACCACTTTGTTAGGTTTAGGGAAAACATAATGGTTGGCCTTAAAATTAGTACAGAAACTAATTTAAATGTAAACAACATATCGTCAGCACAGAAAACATTTCACTTGAAAATAACAAAAAATTCACTTTGGGACACGAACACCAAAACCGTCTCCAACATCTGCCTCCTGGTTGAAAGATCTGTGTTTGTTTGACTCTTTTTTTTAAAATTTTATACAACGTCATCACGCTCCAGGAGCATTGTCTCTGAGCATGTAATAATGATGTGGATAGGTTTACATTGGAGTTACTTGAAAGCCCGGTGCTTCTCATAGAGACGCAAAAGGTCTGTATCAGACACCGGCGGGGGTGACAAAGTGTCAGTATTGGATGCCCCGGGGATGAGAAGAGACTGATTTCTCCCATTAGTGTGTCCTTTTTGTTTATTAGCTGTATAACAAATATAACAAGGGGCATTGATTACAAAGGCCTATGTGGGCAATCAAAACTGCAAGCAAAGGAAAACCAATCGATCAGCAACAGTAAGAAATAAGAGCACAGCCCTTCTCACCAGCCCTTTGCCACTCAATTATGCCATTCAAATAATCTCCCAAGGGAAACCCTTACTCTCCAACCTCCTAGCCAAAGCAGCAGCCCTCCGTTCTCGGCAGGACATTCATCCTGGAGGATGCATGCAAAACAGAAATGAGCATTTGGCAATACTTCCTGGTACGTCATTTCCTTTTTTCTACAGCGACTGCATCTCTTAACCTGAAATCCAACTCTACACTGACTCAGCTCTTTCCATGTGTTTCAATGACTACTACGGAGGGAGATGGTTCCCTTTCTATCACCCAAGCTAATTCCATTCTGAAAATCCTCTCCACTCCGGACCTACTTATTAGATAAAACTAGTTACTGGCAGCCAACGTCCTTCTACCTCCCATTTTCATGTCTGCATGTTAATCCAAGGCGTGCAGAAACAGGAAATGACACTCACAGCAAAATGCTTGCCATTCACTTCTAAAGTGTAGAATCCATGTTCTTGCTGGCTATTTTTTGGCTTGTGGCAGTGCTCCGGATTCGCCCCAACTTCATCCACCTATAATCCCTCTCTCCATGCTGTCTTCTGACTCTCATAGTCACACTAAATTAAACCAACCAGCTGAGAGATACATTCCCCATCTAAATTTCTCCTAACTCAGCCCATATGAGCCCATGACCAAATACATTAGTTCCAGGTATCCAAGACTCACTCTTTCTCTTACATAACAGGATAAATCTGAAAGATAATTTCCAGGAAATGTAAAGTATAAATTTATAAAAATATTCAACCTGCAAGTTGCTCTTCAAAGCACAAATAAGTGTGGATCGCAAACGATCCAACAATAACTGCAACCCAAGATTACCATAATTCCAAAATATGACAGAGAGCTACAAAGTGAAATGCAAGTCAATTTGCATCCAAAATCTTTTTTGAGGGGGTTCAGGCTTGGTCGGTTCTAGATTTGTAAAACCCGGAGTATTGATAATTTCCGGAGTTAACGGTTCTGCTATCAATACGTTAGAAGTACCGGCTCAGTACAGCGTGAGACACATCATTGCAGAGACAACAAATAGATTGGAAGAGGGCCTAGATTTGACTCAAATAAATGCTGATAATTATTTTTGTCACAAATGCAATACAACCCTTATAAGTAAGGGAGTTAATACCAGCAATTTATCAAAACATTTGGCGAACAAGCAGAACATAAATCTGCAGAAGTGCGGGTTAGTTTTCGATTGTCTTTGTCCACTGCAGGTAAGGTTAGCGATGCCATATGAAGTTTGATAATAAGAACAGTGTTGTGGCTAGATTTCTTCCATTTATTGCGTATTCTGCTCGTTGAAGGCTAACTTCCTTAAAACCTAATTCTGTATAAACTTTACAACTATATCCTATCTGACTGCTAGTCAGGCGCCACAGGAACTCACTTACGGACCTCAGTTATTGACCCCCCACAGAATACCAGAGAGATTGGATCAAAGTTCAATTCACGTGGATTTATTTGCAATGCACAGATTACAAATAACTCGAGTTGCTGTCCAGAAATACAACCCACGAACATTCAAATTGACATAGTTTTTATAATGACACATTCTGATTCAGGTTCAGCCCCCGGTCCCACCCCTTAACCCCGCCCCCTGCGGCCATTTTGACCTCGTATTAGGTGACCTAATGTCTCACGCATGCCATTGTACCCAGTTGACACCATCTCAATACCGAAACTGATTATTTCACTGTCTGCCTCATGTTTATATTCCCGTGCCATAATATTCTCCAGCTACTAGCCATAATATCCACAACAGCTGAGCCTAAGGCGCTAACTTATCCTGACCTTGTCGTCTTCTGCCTTCACTTGGCTCTCTTCTCTGTACCTTATCTCCTGAGTCTGTCTAACCCCCCCGGTTTCTATGGGCCTGCTTAGAGATCTGGTTCATGTATGAAACTTATAATACTATGTCAGTGATTAACAGATACATAAAACTATGAATATCGTGCTTTTAATAACCCTAATATATGTGTTCATGTGGCTTCATAGTTATCCTAAGCGTGAGACATTTATTAAGCATAAACATAAAATATTTTCCTTCAACAACAGGCTAATAAATGAAAGCTAATCACTTAGCTAATTGTTAAGCTGCGAATGTATTTCAATGATTTTAGAACTTTTTGTTTTGCTGTTCCCTAAAGACTATTTTTATACATACAAGAATAATAAAGTAATGTCGAGTCTTTTCTTAATTCATTTATCATTTTTCTCACAAAATAATCAAAAAGAACCGATAAAGAACCTAAAACCGAGAAGCAGTATTGATCGATAACAATTGATTTGGCTCTATTTGT
The DNA here is from genome assembly GCA_016806645.1 of Ophiodon elongatus. Lineage (NCBI taxonomy): Eukaryota > Metazoa > Chordata > Actinopteri > Perciformes > Hexagrammidae > Ophiodon > Ophiodon elongatus. The sequence goes on from JACSYO010002153.1 coordinate 42,856, forward strand.
TCAGCTTTGTGTTCTTAGCTGTTTTGTCTATTTATGTGGAAGTACATTTAGAGACAGAAGTCAGAAACCGGAGTCAAATTCCTTGTCTGTGGACACATACTTGGCAAATAAAGTGGATTCTGATGAAGGCTTGTACAGGACCTGGTAGCACATCAGCCCAACACTACAGGATCTCTAGCATCTTTTATGGCTTCAAATCAAGTTCTGTGTGACTTTTAAAACTCTCCCCTTCACCTTCAGGTGTCTTCATAAGCTTGCCCCTAAATACTTCATAGGGCTCAGTAAAACCTTGTTTCGCCCCTGAGGCACAACTCACAGAAAGCAAGGTAAAAACAAAGATTACTGGATAGATCTGACAGTCAATGGCATAAGTAAGCAGTCATACCTGGAAAACAATGAAGACCAGGGAGTTCAGACCCATTTTGGATATCCACGTTCTAAACCGATGTATTGCCCCTAAGATGTTTCACTGGCAGCTGCTGGAGCTAACTAAACTAACGCTAACGGTTCAACACCATCGACTTAAAGGATGCATACTTTCATATCGAGATGGCACACAGGACATTCTTGGGTTGTGCCTTCAAGGGAAAAGCCTATGAGAACAACAGGCTGCTATTCGGCTATTCCCTGGCCCTCATGCTTCACACGGACTATTTCATCTTACACCTAACCAAGTGGGGGTTCACGATAACTTGGGTACAGAGCAGTCCTCTACCACAACAATAGGTGGACTATTCGGGGGTGGTGCTCGATTCATGCAGATGACAGGCCACTCACAGATGAGGCTCAGCCTGCTATCCTTGAACACATGGATGTGAAGGATTACTTCAGGGTTCATTTTGAGCATTGTGTTTTGCCTCTTTTGCTGTCCACACAGACTACTTGCATTCAACTGAAGCCTGCTCGAACATGATCAGTAAATACCACACTGACTACAGAGACAAAATCTTGTCCAGTTGCCTACAGATTCTGCATATTAATGCAAAATCAGTTTATAGACATTACTAGCACACCATCACAACTACTCTGGACTGCTTAGTTGTTGTGGACTTCTATAGTTGATGAGTTGGACAAAAAGAGCATTAAAAGACCTTAGTAACTGTTACAAGGAAGCTAATGGCTATGTTCGCCAGACATGGAGTGCTGGAGTTAGTCATTTTATGGGACACTGAGCATGCTAGCTGAAAGACTGGTAAGCTCTGCCAACTTCATAGTGGACAATGGAAGAGCCAAAGGAGGTGGACCTTACCTGTCTGTATGTATGTATGTACACTACAACACTTCAGGCAACAGGTAGAAGTTACCGGCACAGCTACTCATGAGAAAAAGGTTGTGTACAGCTGTTCCTACCACATAAACTACCACTATGGAAAATATCACCTCTCATCTAACTTGTCAGTACCAACGGTTGGTCAGTGCCCCTCGGCATTGGAAATCGACGCACGGAGCCCCACTTTAGAGGCTCTATGCACTTTGCTTTCAACGACCTCCAATGTCAACCCTACCAAGGCATGGGCGGTAAGAGTACGTAACGTAGTGAAGTGCATGAGAGTCTGCGTCGGGCATGTGGGTCAAACAAACACAGGACTTTCTTCCAGGAAACCGGTGTTTGTGTCTCGTGACGTCACGTTGATATTTTGTCAGCTTAGTCACAGAAGTCGCTAGTCACGTGACTAGTTTGTCACTCGCCAGTGACGTGAGTTACTAGTAAGTCAAGTTAACATCAACTACGCTAAGTTTAATTTAATTCATTCAACAAGCGTATATTGACATGCCATCCCAACACGTTAAAAACGAACGCTCAAGGGGTATCGTATAGTGCGTTGAGCTCCGATACCCAGGATCAGTGTATAGAAAAAGAGTCGCAGTTGAATGGCTGTGTCCGGTATTCCAGGATATAGTCAAATTCAATGGACATTACAGTTCCTGACGTCCCTTTGAAAGCACAATGGTCATCTATAGAGACAGCCCTTCATTCAACACCTGCACACTAGCCAGCAGGATGCTCGGTATACAATTTACCGCAAAGCAAGCCTTATTTGTCCGATATTTGCATGAAAAGTTCTCCAAAAGGGCCCGACCAGTTTGCTTAATTTTTCAGCCTCAGAGGTTGTGTGGACTACAACAGCTGATAACTTGAGTGCAAAAGATTATGTAATGCTTAAGTAAAAGAGGTCAAACGTTTTAATGAGATCCTTGGTGGATGAAGCAATCTAATAAAAACTTTCTACAGACTGAATTTTGGAGACAAACATCAAGTGTGCCTTTCAGGGTGAGGTACCTGTGAATGAATAAGACACTCCATACAGGTCGGATGTTCGTATTATGATGAAAGTGAGAGTTCATTTTAAAGTTTGATTCATTAATGCTGGTTATACATTTTGGCTGTTTATCACTGAACATTTAACATCATGGATGATGAGGTAAATGTAACATATATAACGCTTGATGGCCATGTAGAAGTTAGGAAATACAGATATGTTTATTTTTTGATTATATTCACATTATATATTCTAATTATATGCAGTAATTCTACTATTGTGTACCTTATCTGCAAACACAAAAACCTTCATGAGCCTATGTACATTTTCATTGCAGCCTTGTTACTGAACTCCATTGTTTTCAGCACTGCTATTTATCCAAAGCTTCTGGTTGACATTTTATCTGAAAAACAGATCATATCTTATTCAGCCTGTCTCTTTCAATTTTATTTATTTTACACTATAGGTAGTTCAGAATTCTTACTGTTGTCGGTCATGGCCTATGACAGGTATGTGTCTATATGTAAACCTCTACAATACCCAACTATCATGAGAAAAACCACTGTGAGTATGTTCCTGTTTTTTGCTTGGCTTCTGCCTGCTTGTCACATTGCACTCCCAACAATACTGAGTGCTGAAACAAAACTGTGTAACTTTATTTTAAAAGGAATATTTTGTAACAATGCAATTTACAAACTTCAATGTGTAAGATCAAGAATAATCAGTATATATGGCATTTTTGCTTTATTAGATCTTGTAATTCTGCCTATACTCTTCATCATTTTTACATACACAAAAATACTTATAATAACCTATCAGAGTTGTAAAGAAGTAAGGAAGAAAGCTGCAGAGACCTGTTTACCCCATCTTTTGGTTTTAATAAGTTTCTCCTGTTTGAGTGCATATGATGTCAGTGTAGCTCGAGTGGAATCTAATTATACCAAAACTGCACGCTTAATAATGATGTTGCAAATAATGTTGTATCATCCTTTGTTCAATCCACTCATATATGGGCTCAAAATGAAAGAAATTTCCAAACACCTCAAAAAGTAGTTCTGTCCAGCCAAAAAAGATTTGATGTATTAACGAAAGTACAGACATTTCTTCTGATATGGTCATGCAGAGATATGAATTCTTGAAAGGTATTTAATGTACTTATTTCCATAACAAACCGTAAAGCGTCTCTTTACTGTTATATATTACAAAGAGTGTCTTGATCTTGAACAATGTGATGGCTAATTTCTGAAGTTATTTAAGAACATTTCATTCTACATAATCAAGTTATCACAGCTGGCATTTAGACTTTCCTCTGTATTTTATTTTACTGTCATGAATTTAATTAGAAAACCTGAACTCTGTTTACAAGTAATAGCGTTCATATTTGTATCATTGGCTCTGGGTCTATTGATCAAGTTAAATATTGAAATTCAGGAATGTAAATTGTATTAATGCAGATGGCTAATGTGTTAAGAGTACAATGAAAGTGTGTGCATGCCTGTGTTCTAGACGAGTTTCTCTCATTTTATTGCACCACACAGATTGTAATTTGCCAACACTTCAAACTAAGTTATTTTGAGTAACAATGCTGTTTAGAGCAGTTATCAAGAAAATAATTATCTTTCACTTCAAGCTTTGACTTTAGACCCTGTGTGCTTCAACAAAACAGGGGAAGAAAGAGTGTGTGTATGTGTGCATGAAGTTACAGTACATATGTGTGTGGTGGTCAATGCTCTGGCATCTGCCTTTTTATTTCCCATGTCAAAAGTGCCATTTTGAAGAGCCTGGCAAGTTGGTTTGCATCAATTATTATTTTTTTCAAATATACGACGAGTGTAGTGGCAGAAGTTGATGCAAATTCAGGAGTCGACAAGAGATGAAATCGCGATGAGACGGATACACTTTATTTGAATAGAAAGGATGCTGCTATGGTGCCCATCGATACTCTCTTAACCTTCTTTTGTGCGTGTTTGTGTACATGCGTGTGTACATGTGCACCTTTTGGCTCAACTAAATTATGAAGATATTGGCTCAACAACCGCTCACAGAAAGTAAGGTAAAAACAAAGATTACTGGATAGATCTGACAGTCAATGGCATAAGTAAGCAGTCATACCTGGAAAACAAGTACCAAAAAGGCAGGTAGAGGAAGTACAAGAGCGAATGTGGGTTTGGTAGTCAGGAGACTGGGTCTGGTGGGAAAACACTGACGACTAGTGCTGGTGAGACTGGGAATGGCAGCATCTGATATGATAGGTGAGTTGTTAAAAAGGCAGTTAGAAATGTACAATAAAAGAAACAAAGAGTATAAAGCTGGCAGATGCTATGACACCGACACTTTTGTTGAGGTCTTGGCAAGAAAAGCATAATCAAACATTACAACTCTCAGAACTGATTTAATCAAATATTTGAATCAGTATCACTCACTTATCCTCGGTTTTGTTTGTGTTTAATATTACGTTTTGTTAATTAAATATTGGAATCAAAAGACATGCATTGTTTAAATCCTGTCTGTGGTCAGCGAGACTCTTCTTACACTCTCATTCATTCACAAATCTCTCTTATACTGTAATCAGCTGATCATTGGCGTTCACTCTGAAGGTAAACAACCAGATTCTGCCACGATCTCCCTGAGCCAATCAAATCTTCTCTGCTGCTGTCAGTTGTCATTTCAGTACAAACTGATGCAACCCTCCTTCTCATATCCCGTACCCAGTCATGATCTTCATCCCATCATTGGATCATCAGTAATTCCTTTCACCAGCACCACCAGTGTCTAAACTTACTGATCACAGCATCCCTACCCCCTTTAATATACTACGTCAGCATTGAGTCAAATCGCCAAAGACTCTTGACTATTCATCTTACCATGCATGTGTAATGAATAATTATTTCACTCTAAGTTAATTATGCCGTGATTGAAATATTTTTTGTTCTTTTAGTGCAGTGCTCGTTCAAAACATGCCTGTTCAGAACGTCCTTGGCCTGTGGAGTTGATGCTTACAGCTTTCTCAAAACAACTGAACACGGTGCTTACTCGACACACTCGTGTCACACACCCAAGACACGGCTACATACGGTCTAAAACAGGTGAAATTGGTCTACGGTGTGTGTTCACTGTCAAAAAACACCTGGGACAAACTTTACCGTTCTGCAAGGTCGGGAACCTGAGCCTGGGGCGCTAAACTAAAAAGGCCCCAAACAGCTATAGATTCATTATGACGTTTAGATATGCTGCTGGATGGAAAATTTACTAAAAACACCACAAGTGCTCCAACAAAACGCTAAATGCAAAATACAGCTTGAAACTAGTTGTGATGAGAAGTTTTTTCATACATCACAGAAAATTTCCATGAGGTCAGTCTAGAATCAAGTTGTTTACGTAACTCATTCTTTGGAGAGTTTAATGAGATCCATGGAGGATGAAGTAGTCTGATAAAAACATCCCACCAACTCAAACATCACTTTCCAGTTCCTGTGTTTGCAGGATCACACCAGTGCAGATCAAGGTCACGTACTGAAGACTGAATAAGACAATCTAGTGCTGGTTACATGAGCTTCTTCATTTTATTTTATCATTTCATTTTATTTATCATTCATGGATAATATATTAAATGTGACATTTATAACTTTTGGTGGTCATGTGGAATTGCACAAATATAGATATCTTTATTTTGTGATCATGTTTACAGTGTATATTTTAATAATGAGCAGTAATTCTACTATTGTGTGTATCATAGTGATTCACAAAAACCTCCATGAGCCTATGTACATTTTCATTGCAGCTTTGTTAATCAACTCTGTTCTTTTCAGCACTGCTATCTACCCAAAGCTGTTGATTGACTTTTTATCTGAGAAACAGATCATATCTTATTCAGCCTGTCTCTTCCAGTGGTATATATATTACTCTCTAGGCGGTTCAGATTTCTTCCTGTTGTCGGTCATGGCCTTTGATAGATATGTGTCTATATGTAACCCTCTGCAATATCCAACCATCATGAAAAAAACAACTGTTTATATTTTGCTGATTTCTGCTTGGATTCTGCCTGCTTGTCAGAGTTCAGTACCATTGTTACTGAGTGCTAAAAAGAAAATCTGTAACTTTCATTTGAAAGGAATACTTTGCAACAGCACGGTTCACGAACTTCACTGTGTGCGTTCAAGAATACTGAATATTTATGGCTTGGTTGTTTTTGTGAGTGCTGTAATTCTCCCTGTGCTCTTCATACTTTTTACATACACCAGGATACTTGTAATATCTTATCGATGTAAAGGAGTCAGGAAAAAAGCTGCACAGACCTGTTTACCCCACCTGCTGGTTCTCATCAACTTTTCCTGTTTAAGTGCATATGATGTACTTCTTGCTCGACTGGAACTTGATTTTTCAAAAACTTTACGTTTGATAATGGCTTTACAAGTATTAATATATCATCCTCTTTTTAATCCACTTATTTATGGTCTAAAAATGAGAGGAATTTATGAACACCTTAAGAGGCTGTTCTGTAAGATGGTCTAATGCATTCAAACTGATAACTGAGCAATTCACTGCATATTTTCAAAAACACAAAGGTAATGTTTAAGTTGAACAGATAACCACAATTTAATATTACAATTTGTAGTTTGAGTTTGGTTACTAGTGATGACATGACTATTGTCTTCAAGTGTATTGCTAAAGTATATAATTGCCCTCAAATAAGCATAAGATCATATGAGATAAGCCTTTATCAATCCCTGGAAGGCAATTCAGTATTTTAGCAGCACAATGCAGTAATAAATACAGATAAGAGAAATAAAGAGAAGTATCATAATTTAAGCATGTGGTGCAGTGAGTTGTGATCGGGCAGTAGTTGTTATGTTATAGAGGAGGGTTGTGGTAAAATTAATGCATGTCAATATCTTAAATGAACATCCTTGAAAGCAAGACAATGTGCATGTTTATAATTTGTTAGTGTATGGAAGTAAAATTGTAATTTTTTGCCCTGAAAGACAAAGTTTTTTCCTTTTAGTAAAAATCAATGATTAAACTGTTGTGTCTGTCAAATGTTTATTTCATAATTATTAGTTCATCTGGAGTAAATAATCCAATTCATAAAAAAGTCAAATTATTATAGGTTGGAATCAAAAAGTGCTGAATTTGAAAATAGATTTCATATTATATTTGACTGTTTCTAATTTGTAGTTGTCGGCTGGAATGTTTTTGAAAAAGCTGTACTATGTGCACACCATTGTAACATCCAAGTCTTCCTTGTGGATCATTTAGTCCTTTATGTAGAATAATAATCATATAACATTGACTTCACATAATGTTTATATTTGTGGTGAATTTTCCATGAGGGAGTTAAACAGGGTGGATTCAAGTTTATACTTTCAGCTTCGTTAACCCTCTTCTAATGTTTATGACTGTCTTAGTAGTAAAACAGACAGCTTTACAAAAATACTATGCTTAGACACATGACTATGCAGACATGGTGATTAATTAACAGTTGAAATACCTTCATAATAAAAAATAAAAAAACTCTGATCAAAACTATATGGATGATGCAGTGAGTGGGGGCCAGCTCCCTGAACTGGTGCAAAAGTCCTGAGGGAAAGACGAGAACAAATTAGGAAGAAAAGAGTCTCGAATTACAAAGTCCGATCCCTTTATGGTGTTTTATAAAACGTAGTTCAGGAACGAAGGCCACGCCCCGAACTCAGAAAATTAATTCTAAGTACTTAAGCACAAGGAACCCGCTTACTTCCTCTTCGACTCAGTTCCGACATGATGTGCGATTTCCAAACAACAAAAAACCTCAGCGCTCACCGAGCATCCATGGACCTGGAGCTCTTTCTCACTCCTTCTGACAGCGACCTGTTTAATGAAGAGCAGAGAACTCCCGAAGACCCGGAGATGCCACCTTCTCCCTCCATCCTTTGCCTCCAGCAACCTCGGCCGCGATCTACTACCCACATTCTCCGCGACTCCCGACAGCGAGCCCCAGACGATTCCGAAGTCAACAGTCCAACAGCTCCAGGCGGAGATCCCGACCACCACAACCCTTCTCCTCCACGCCGACGCTCCGACAGGCCCCACACATCACATATTTCCGAGTAGACAGTCTAACAGCTAAAGAACACACTCATCCAGCGCAACATCCTCTTCCACCAGTCCGACAGGAAAGCTAAACTCCACAAACTTCTGACGGACTTCCAGCACAAAACCACAGCACTTCCGGTTTCTCAATGCCACGTCAGCTGCTATGCCGATGACGTCACGATGCACATCACGGCCGGAGAGGCCCAGCCGCCCAGAGAGGGCCAGGTCGCATCGCCAGCTTCTTTCCATATTATTTACCTCCACCCAGCAGCTCCACCCTAGCCACAGCATTACCTCCAGCACGCCCACCTGCACCCGCCTGACCATCCCCGTTGTCACACACGCTCGGGCAACAGATTCTCGCTGTTAATTACATCAACCTCGCCCAACTTATCCATCCATCCACATGCAATCCCCAAATCCCCAGGGAATTGCTTACCGCTTTCAGCCCCATCAAACTCAAACAGCCACTCCCCACCCAGTCCAAGGAACTCACTATCACAGAATTCGCCTATTCCTTCTCCCTGTACCGCAACGCCATCTGTGCTGCCCTCCCCGACCGCAAGCCCGAGCTGGACGATTACTTGACTTTAATTCTCGACCTAGCCTTGCGGTTTGGCAACAAACCGGGTTCTACACTTACCACGTCCTGTTTGCATTCGAAGCCACTGGCCGAGTGCAGCAGTTCAACCTAGGGATGTACTGGGAAACATGTTGTATATTTCAAGCGACAGTGATGTTGGAGTGATGATGAAGGAATCTCCGCGGACACTGTTCTTGCTGGTATAATGAAGTTTATTACAAACAAGCAACATATGTCAAGACGGGCGACATGTACACCCGGAGAGTCCCAAAGTCGAACAGAACTCTAACCGTCGGGGATCTCCCGATCACTTATATATGGTTGTTGTTTACGCCCCAGACTTGAGTATATAATGACGTCATAAAGAGGGCCCCCAATAAAAGACATGTTTCGGACATAGGCACAGCTACTCCTCCATCCTCCAGGTCAAGGAGCATTTCCCAGCGGGGGTACCTAATGATTATCCCATGTGCAACAAACATCAATGGATCCGACATTCCAAAGTCACAGGCCCCTTCACATATCACTCAACCCAAAACTATACTGCAGTCTTTGCAACTAGCCCTTCCCTCAACTGCAAGCTCTGCGGCGCACCTTCCCATCCGGCCGTCATTTGCACCATTATAGTATCTATGCATCATTCCCCAGCTCTTCGTCAATGACCTCAAACGACATGGTAAAACGACGCATCTAAAGGAGCAGTTGGGCGCATCGAGGCGGACTGGCAACGCCCGGGATTGAACAGCTGGTCCCCCGACCCCAGGACGACCCGCTCCTCCACCGAGCCGCAGTAGCCAATGACACGGCGGAGTCATTGGCCAAAACCTGTAGTTTCTTTTTGTTTTTCTGCTGTTACCCTCCCTTCTCTTCCTCGACCTCCAACTCTCCATCCCTTCATCCCTTGACCCCCATCTCTTCATCCCTTCATCCCTTCACCCCTCAACCCCATCCCTTTTCCTTCATCCATTCACCCCACAACCCTAATCCCTACATCCCTTCATCCCTCAACCCCTTCTTTTCAATTCTTCAGTCCTCGACCCCCCCATCTCTTAATTTCTTCATTCCTCGACCCCACCACATCTACATCCCTGCATCCCTCGACCCTAATCCCTACGTCCCTTCATGCCTTCGCCCCACAACCCTAATCCCTACATCCCTTCATCCTTCCACCCCACGACCCTCACCCCATATCCCACCCTTATGAATTAATGTCCCACTAATGCACATAACTAACTTTGCCTGATCTTGTCTGTGCTTCTCGCATCACAGGTTTCCATGGATTGCGATTATATCCGTACCTTGGTCCCGCCTGACATCCACTGCTACTTTCATTACTAGTGGTTGAATCACTATTGCCGATGCCATTTCCCCCTTTTCCAGCTTTCATCCCTTTATACTTCAACCCCTTTCAGGTTTCTTAATCCAACCCTCTGTTTCCATCTCGCAATAAACCATCTGTAAACTCATATCGCTATTGGCGTGGTCTTTGTTAGTGAATCCATGCATATGTAATACATATTTGTTTTACTCTAATTGAATTATGTCCTGATTGAAATAGTTTTAGTCTTACTAGTGCAGCCCTCATTCAAAACATGCCTGTTCAGAATGAGCTGAATTCTTGGCCTGTGGTGTTGATGCTTAAAGCTTTCTCAAAACAACTGAACACGGTGCTTCCTTGGGTTTCGGAGAAATACATCTGGCATGACACACTCGTGTCACACAACCAGGACACGGCGACTAAAACAGGTGAAATTGACCTACGGTGTGTGTTCACTGGCAAAAAACACCTGGGGCAAACTTTACCGTTCTGCAAGGTCAGCAACCTGAGCCTGGGGCACACAACTGAAAAGGCATCAAACAGCTATAGATTCATTATGACGTTTAGATATGCTGCTGGATGGAAAATTCTCTACAAATGCCTCAAGTGCTCCAACAAAACGGTAAATGCAAAATACAGCTTGAAACTTGTTGTGATCAGAAGTTTTTTTAATAGGACACAGAAAACTTCCATGAGGTCAGTCTAGAATCAAGTTGTTTACGTAACTCATTCTTAGGAGAGTTTAATGAGATCCATGGAGGATGAAGTAGTCTGATAAAAACATCCCACCAACTCAAACATCACTTTCCAGTTCCTGTGTTTGCAGGATCACACCAGTGCAGATCAAGGTCACGTACTGAAGACTGAATAAGACAATCTAGTGCTGGTTACATGAGCTTCTTCATTTTATTTTATCATTTCATTTTAATTATCATTCATGGATAATATATTAAATGTGACATTTATAACTTTTGGTGGGCATGTGGAATTGCACAAATATAGATATCTTTATTTTGTGATCATGTTTACAGTTTATATTTTAATAATGAGCAGTAATTTCACTATTGTGTGTATCATAGTGATTCACAAATCCCTCCATGAGCCTATGTACATTTTCATTGCAGCTTTGTTAATCAACTCTGTTCTTTTCAGCACTGCTATCTACCCAAAGCTGTTGATTGACTTTTTATCTGAGAAACAGATCACATCTTATTCAGCCTGTCTCTTCCAGTGGTTTATATATTACTCTCTAGGCGGTTCAGAATTCTTCCTGTTGTCGGTCATGGCCTATGATAGATATGTGTCTATATGTAACCCTCTGCAATATCCAACCATCATGAGAAAAACAACTGTTTGTATTTTGCTGATTTCTGCTTGGATTCTGCCTGCTTGTCAGCTTTCAGTACCAATGTTGTTGAGTGCTAAGAAGAAAATCTGTAACTTTCATTTAAGAGGAATACTTTGCAACAGCACGGTTCACGAACTTCACTGTGTGCGTTCAAGAATACTGAATATTTATGGCTCGGTTGTTTTTGTGAGTGTTGTAATTCTCCCTGTGCTCTTCATACTTTTTACATACACCAGGATACTTGTAATATCTTATCGATGTAAAGGAGTCAGGAAAAAAGCTGCACAGACCTGTTTACCCCACCTGCTGGTTCTCATCAACTTTTCCTGTTTAAGTGCATATGATGTACTTCTTGCTCGATTGGAACGTGATTTTCCCAAAATTGTACGTTTAATAATGACTTTACAAGTATTAATATATCATCCACTTTTTAATCCAATCATTTATGGTCTAAAAACAAGTGGAATTTATAAACACCTTAAGAGGCTGTTCTGCAAAAAGGTCTAATGTATTCACACTGATAACTGTTGTACATTCATTGTTTTGTGTCATAATAATGCAGAGATTAAAGACTTGTTTCTAGAACAATAACGCACAGAGAACCTTCCACTTCAATAATGTAATGATAAGTACTGAGCAATTCACTGCAGTTTGTCAAAGACCCAAAGCTAATGGTTAAGTCTTACAGATAACCACAACTTAATATTACTTTTTCCAGTTTGAGTTTGGTTACTGGTGATGACATGAGCCCTCAAATAAGCATAAGATCACATGAGATAAGCCTTTATCAATACCTGGAAGGCAATCCGGTGTTTTAGCAGGACAATGCAGAAATAAATACAGATGATAGAAATAAAAAGAAGTATCATAATTTAAGCATGTGGTGCAGTGAGTTGTGATCGGGTAGTAGTTGTTGTGTTATGTTAAGGAGGAGGGTTGTGATGAAATGAATGCATGCCACTATTTTAACTGAACAACCTTGAAAGCAAGAGCATGTGCATGTTTATAATTTGTAAGGGTATTGAAGTAAAATTGTAGTTTTTTTCCCTGAGAGACAAAGTTTTTTCCTTATCGTAAAAATTAATGATTTAACCGTTGTGTCTGTCAAATGTTTATTTCATAATTATTACTTCATCTGGAGTAGATATTCTAATTTATAAAAAAGTCAAATTATTATAAGTTGGAATCAAAAAGTGCTGAATTTTAAAAGGTTGAAAATATGTTTTATATTATATTTGACTGTTTCTAATTTGTAGTTGTCAGCTGGAATATTTTTGGAAAAGCTGTATCATGTGCACACTATTGTAACATCCAATTCTTCCTTGTGGGTTATTTCATCCTTTATGGAGAAAAGTAATCATATAACATTGACTACACATTCATTTTTATGTGTGGGGAATTTTCCAAAAGGGAGGTAAACAGGGTGGATTCAAGTTTATACTTTCAGCTTCGTTAACACTCTTCTCATGTTTATGATTGTCTTAGTAGTGAGACGGACAGCTTTACAAAAATACTATTCTTAGACACATGACTATGCAGACATGGTGATTAATTAACAGTTAAAATACCTCCATAATAAAAAAAAAGAACTCTGATCAAAACTACATGGATGATGCAGTGAGTGGGGGCCAGCTCCCTGAACTGGTGGAGAAGTCCTGAGGGAAAGATGAGAACAAAATAGGAAGAAAAGAGTCTCTAATTACAAAGTCTGATCCCTTTTCCTTGCATATGTAATACACATTATTTTTACTTTAAGTGATTTATGTCCTGATTTAAATAGTTTTTGTCTTATTAGTGCAGACCTCATTCAAAACATGCCTGTTTAGAATGAGCCAAATCCTTGACCTGTGGTGTTGATGCTTACAGCTTTCTCAAAACAACTGATCACGCTGCTTCCTCGGCACACTCGTGTCACACACCCAAGACACAGCGACTCACACTCTAAAACAGGTGAAATTGGTCTACGGTGTGTGTTCACTGGCAAAAAACACCTGGGGCAAACTTTACCGTTCTGCAAGGTCAGCAACCTGAGCCTGGGGCGCTAAACTAAAAACGCATCAAACAGCTATAGATTCATTATGACGTTTAGGTATGCTGCTGGATGGAAAATTCTCTACAAACGCCTCAAGTGCTCCAACAAAACGGTAAATGCAAAATACTGTTTGAAATTGGTTGTAATTAGATGTTTTTTTAATAGGACACAGAAAACTTCCATGAGGTCAGTCCTCTAGAATCAAGTTGTTTACGTAACTCATTCTTTGGAGAGTTTAATGAGATCCATGGAGGATGAAGTAGTCTGATAAAAACATCCCACCAACTCAAACATCACTTTCCAGTTCCTGTGTTTGCAGGATCACACCAGTGCAGATCAAGGTCACGTACTGAAGACTGAATAAGACAATCTAGTGCTGGTTACATGAACTTCGATATTATATTTTATCATTTCATTTTAATTATCATTCATGGATAATATATTAAATGTGACATTTATAACTTTTGGTGGGCATGTGGAATTGCACAAATATAGATATCTTTATTTTGTGATCATGTTTACAGTGTATATTTTAATAATGAGCAGTAATTTCACTATTGTGTGTATCATAGTGATTCACAAATCCCTCCATGAGCCTATGTACATTTTCATTGCAGCTTTGTTAATCAACTCTGTTCTTTTCAGCACTGCGATCTACCCAAAGCTGTTGATTGACTTTTTATCTGAGAAACAGATCATATCTTATTCAGCCTGTCTCTTTCAGTGGTTTATATATTACTCTCTAGTTGTTTCAGATTTCTTACTGTTGTCGGTCATGGCCTATGATCGATATGTGTCTATATGTAACCCTCTGCAATATCCAACCATCATGAGAAAAACAACAGTTAATATTTTGCTGATTTCTGCTTGGATTCTGCCTGCTTGTCAGGTTTCAGTACCAATGTTGTTGAGTGCTAAGAAGAAAATCTGTAACTTCCATTTGAAAGGAATACTTTGCAACAGCACAGTTCACGAACTTCACTGTGTGCGTTCAAGAATACTGAATATTTATGGCTTGGTTGTTTTTGTGAGTGCTGTACTTCTCCCTGTGCTCTTCATACTTTTTACATACACCAGGATACTTGTAATATCCTATCGACGTAGAGGAGTCAGGAGAAAAGCTGCACAGACCTGTTTACCCCACCTGCTGGTTCTTATCAACTTTTCCTGTTTAAGTGCATATGATGTACTTCTTGCTCGACTGGAACTTGATTTTCCAAAATCTCTACGTTTGATAATGGCTTTACAAGTAGTAATATATCAACCTCTTTTCAATCCACTTATTTATGGTCTAAAAATGAGAGGAATTTATGAGCACCTTAAGAGGCTGTTCTGCAAAAAGGTCTAATGCATTCACACTGATAACTGTTGTACATTCATTGTTTTGTGTCATAATAATGCAGAGATTAAAGACTTGTTTCAAAAACAATAACGCAGAGAGAACCTTCCACTTCAATAATGTAATGATAAGTACTGAGCAATTCACTGCAGTTTTTCAAAGACCCAAAGGTAATGGTTAAGTCTGACAGATAACCACAACTTAATATTACATTTTCCAGTTTGAGTTTGGTTACTGGTGATGACATGAGCCCTCAAATAAGCATAAGATCATATGAGATAAGCCTTTATCAATCCCTGGAAGGCAAGCCAGTGTTTTTGCAGCACAATGCAGAAATAA
The DNA here is from genome assembly GCA_016806645.1 of Ophiodon elongatus. Lineage (NCBI taxonomy): Eukaryota > Metazoa > Chordata > Actinopteri > Perciformes > Hexagrammidae > Ophiodon > Ophiodon elongatus. The sequence continues at coordinate 58,148 of JACSYO010002153.1, forward strand.
ATACAGATAAGAGAAATAAAAAGAAGTATCATAATTTCAGCATGTGGTGCAGTGAGTTGAATGAACAACCTTGAAATCAAGAGCATGTGCATGTTCATGATTTGTTATTGTATGGAAGTAAAATTGTAGTTTTGTGCCCTGATAGATAAATATGATTTATTTTATAGTAAAAATGAAGGATTAAACTGTCGTGTTTGTCAAGTGTTTTCTTCATCAGTATAACTCCATCCAGAGTATATAATATAATTTATAAAAAAGTAAAATTATTATATCTAGGCTGGAATCAAAAAGTGACGAATTTAAATAAGTTGAAATTATGTTTTATATTATATTTGACTGTTTCTGTTTGATAATTAACGGTTGGAATATTCTTTTTAAATCTGTATCATGTGCACACCATTGCAATATCCAAGTCGTCCTTGTGGGTAATTTCATCCTTTATATAGAAAATAATAATCATATAAAATTGACTACACATTAATGTTTAGAATTGTGATGACTTTTCCAAGATGGAGTTAAACAGGGTGGATTCAAGTTCATACTTTCAGCTTCGTTAACCCTCTTCTAATGTTTATGACTTCATAGTAGTAAAACAGACAGCTTTACAAAAATACTATGCTTAGACACATGACTATCCAGACATGGTGATTAATTAACAGTTGAAATACCTTTATAATAAAAAATAAAAAAACTCTAGATCAAAACTACATGGATGATGCAGTGAGTTGGGGCCAGCTCACTGAACTGGTGGAGAAGTCCTGAGGGAAAGACGAGAACAAAATAGGAAGAAAAGAGTCTCTAATTACAAAGTCTGATCCCTTTTCTATGCCTATGTAATACACATTATTTTTACTCTAAGTGAATTATGTCCTGATTGAAATAGTTTTAGTCTTACTAGGGCAGTGCTCGTTCAAAACATGCCTGTTCAGAATGAGCCGAATCCTTGGCCTGTGGTGTTGATGCTTGCAGCTTTCTCAAAACAACTGAACACGGTGCTTCCTCGGGGTTTCGAAGAAATACATCTGGCATGACACACTCGTGTCACACACCCAAGACACGGCGACTAAAACAGGTGAAATTGACCTACGGTGTGTGTTCACTGGCAAAAAACACCTGGGGCAAACTTTACCGTTCTGCAAGGTCAGCAACCTGAGCCTGGGGCACACAACTGAAAAGGCATCAAACAGCTATAGATTCATTATGACATTTAGATATACTGCTGGATGGAAAATTCTCTACAAATGCCTCAAGTGCTCCAACAAAACGGTAAATGCACAACACCGTTTGAAACTTGTTGTGATTAGACGTTTTTTCATAGGACACAGAAAACTTCTATGAGTTCAGGGCTTTAGGATCAAGTTGTTTACGTAACTCATTCTTTGGAGAGTTTAATGAGATCCATGGAGGATGAAGTAGTCTGATAAAAACATCCCACCAACTCAAACATCACTTTCCAGTTCCTGTGTTTGCATGATCACACCAGTGCAGATTAAGGTCAGGTACTGAAGACTGAATAAGACAATCTAGTGCTGGTTACATGAGCTTCTTCATTTTATTTTATCATTCCATTTTAATTATCATTCATGGATAATATATTAAATGTGACATTTATAACTTTTGGTGGTCATGTGGAATTGCACAAATATAGATATCTTTATTTTGTGATCATGTTTACAGTGTATATTTTAATAATGAGCAGTAATCTCACTATTGTGTACATCATAGTGATTCAGAAATCCCTCCATGAGCCTATGTACATTTTCATTGCAGCTTTGTTAATCAACTCTGTTCTTTTCAGCACTGCTATCTACCCAAAGCTGTTGATTGACTTTTTATCTGAGAAACAAATCATATCTTATTCAGCCTGTCTCTTCCAGTGGTTTATATATTACTCTCTAGGTGGTTCAGAATTCTTCCTGTTGTCGGTCATGGCCTATGATAGATATGTGTCTATATGTAACCCTCTGCAATATCCAACCATCATGAGAAAAACAACTGTTTGTATTTTGCTGATTTCTGCTTGGATTCTGCCTGCTTGTCAGCTTTCAGTACCAATGTTATTGAGTGCTAAGAAGAAAATCTGTAACTTTCATTTAAGAGGAATACTTTGCAACAGCACGGTTCACGAACTTCACTGTGTGCGTTCAAGAATACTGAATACTTATGGGTCGGTTGTTTTTGTGAGTATTGTAATTCTCCCTGTGCTCTTCATACTTTTTACATACACCAGGATACTTGTAATATCTTATCGATGTAAAGGAGTCAGGAAAAAAGCTGCACAGACCTGTTTACCCCACCTGCTGGTTCTCATCAACTTTTCCTGTTTAAGTGTATATGATGTACTTCTTGCTCGATTGGAACGTGATTTTCCCAAAATTGTACGTTTAATAATGACTTTACAAGTATTAATATACCATCCACTTTTTAATCCAATCATTTATGGTCTAAAAACAAGTGGAATTTATAACCACCTTAAGAGGCTGTTCTGCAAAAAGGTCTAATGCTTTCACACTGATAACTGTTGTACATTCATTGTTTTGTGTCATAATAATGCAGAGATTAAAGATTTGTTTCTAGAACAATAACGCACAGAGAACCTTCCACTTCAATAATGTAATGATAAGTACTGAGCAATTCACTGCAGTTTGTCAAAGACCCAAAGGTAATGGTTAAGTCTGACAGATAACCACAACTTAATATTACATTTACCAGTTTGAGTTTGGTTACTGGTGATGACATGAGCCCTCAAATAAGCATAAGATCACATGAGATAAGCCTTTATCAATCCCTGGAAGGCAATCCAGTGTTTTAGCAGGACAATGCAGAAATAAATACAGATGATAGAAATAAAAAGAAGTATCATAATTTAAGCATGTGGTGCAGTGAGTTGTGATCGGGCAGTAGTTGTTGTGTTATGTTATGGAGGAGGGTTGTGATGAAATGAATGCATGCCACTATTTCAACTGAACAACCTTGAAATCAAGAGCATGTGCATGTTTATAATTTGTAAGGGTATTGAAGTAAAATTGTAGTTTTTTTCCCTGAGAGACAAAGTTTTTTCCTTATCGTAAAAATTAATGATTAAACCGTTGTGTCTGTCAAATGTTTATTTCATAATTATTACTTCATCTGGAGTAGATAATCTAATTTATAAAAAAGTCAAATTATTATAAGTTGGAATCAAAAAGTGCTGAATTTTAAAAGGTTGAAAATATGTTTTATATTATATTTGACTGTTTCTAATTTGTAGTTGTCAGCTGGAATATTTTTGAAAAAGCTGTATCATGTGCACACTATTGTAACATCCAATTCTTCCTTGTGGGTTATTTCATCCTTTATGGAGAAAAGTAATCATATAACATTGACTACACATTCATTTTTATGTGTGGGGAATTTTCCAAAAGGGAGGTAAACAGGGTGGATTCAAGTTTATACTTTCAGCTTCGTTAACCCTCTTCTCATGTTTATGATTGTCTTAGTAGTGAGACAGACAGCTTTACAAAAATACTATTCTTAGACACATGACTATGCAGACATGGTGATTAATTAACAGTTGAAATACCTGCATAATAAAAAAAAAAGAACTCTGATCAAAACTACATGGATGTTGCAGTGAGTGGGGGCCAGCTCCCTGAACTGGTGGAGAAGTCCTGAGGGAAAGATGAGAACAAAATAGGAAGAAAAGAGTCTCTAATTACAAAGTCTGATCCCTTTTCCTTGCATATGTAATACACATTATTTTTACTCTCAGTGATTTATGTCCTGATTTAAATAGTTTTTGTCTTATTAGTGCAGACCTCATTCAAAACATGCCTGTTTAGAATGAGCCAAATCCTTGGCCTGTGGTGTTGATGCGTACAGCTTCCTCAAAACAACTGAACACGGTGCTTCCTCGGCACACTCATGAAACACACCCAAGACACAGCAACTCACACTCTAAAACAGGTGAAATTGGTCTACGGTGTGTGTTCACTGGCAAAAAACACCTGGGGCAAACTTTACCGTTCTGAAAGGTCAGCAACCTGTGCCTGGGGCACACAACTGAAAAGGCCCCAAACAGCTATAGATTCATTATGACGTTTAGGTATACTCGTGGATGGAAAATTCACTACAAACACCACAAGTGCTCCAACAAAACGGTAAATGCAAAATACAGCTTGAAACTTGTTGTGACTCGAAGTTTTTTCATGTGACATAGAAAACGTCTATGAGGTCAGGCCTCTAGAATCAAGTTGTTTACGTAACTCATTCTTTGGAGAGTTTAATGAGATCCATGGAGGATGAAGTAGTCTGATAAAAATATCCCACCAACTCAAACATCACTTTCCAGTTCCTGTGTTTGCAGGATCACACCAGTGCAGATCAAGGTCAGGTACTGAAGACTGAATAAGACAATCTAGAGCTGGTTACATGAGCTTCTTTAACTCATTTTATCATTTCATTTGATATATCATTCATGGATAATATATTAAATTTAACATATATATCTTTTGGTGGGCATGTGGAAGTACTCAAATATAGATATCTTTATTTTGTGATCATGTTTACAGTTTATATTTTAATAATTAGCAGTAATTTCACTATTGTATACATCATAGTTATTCACAAATCCCTCCATGAGCCTATGTACATTTTCATTGCAGCTTTGTTAATCAACTCTGTTCTTTTCAGCACTGCTATCTACCCAAAGCTGTTGATTGACTTTTTATCTGAGAAACAGATCATATCTTATTCAGCCTGTCTCTTCCAGTGGTTTATATATTACTCTCTAGGTGGTTCAGAATTCTTCCTGTTGTCGGTCATGGCCTATGATAGATATGTGTCTATATGTAACCCTCTGCAATATCCAACCATCATGAGAAAAACAACTGTTAATATTTTGCTGATTTCTGCTTGGATTCTGCCTGCATGTCAGGTTTCAGTACCAATGTTGTTGAGTGCTAAGAAGAAAATCTGTAACTTTAATTTGAAAGGAATACTTTGCAACAGCACAGTTCACAAACTTTACTGTGTGAGTTCAAGAATACTGAATATTTATGGCTTGGTTGTTTTTGTGAGTGTTGTAATTCTCCCTGTGCTCTTCATACTTTTTACATACACCAGGATACTTGTAATATCCTATCAATGTAAAGGAGTCAGGAGAAAAGCTGCACAGACCTGTTTACCCCACCTGATGGTTCTTATCAACTTTTCCTGTTTCAGTGCATATGATGTACTTCTTGCTCGACTGGCACTTAATATTCCTAAAACTCTACGTTTGATAATGGCTTTACAAGTATTAATATATCATCCTCTATTTAATCCACTTATTTATGGACTAAAAATGAGAGGAATTTATGAACACCTTAAGAGGCTGTTCTGCAAAAAGGTCTAATGCATTCACACTGATAACTGTTGTACATTCATTGTTTTGTGTCATAATAATGTAGAGATTAAAGATTTGTTTCTAGAACAATAACGCACAGAGAACCTTCCACTTCAATAATGTAATGATAAGTACTGAGCAATTCACTGCAGTTTGTCAAAGACCCAAAGCTAATGGTTAAGTCTGACAGATAACCACAACTTAATATTACATTTTCCAGTTTGAGTTTGGTTACTGGTGATGACATGAGCCCTCAAATAAGCATAAGATCACATGAGATAAGCCTTTATCAATCCCTGGAAGGCAAGCCAGTGTTTTAGCAGCACAATGCAGAAATAAATACAGATGAGAGAAATAAAAAGAAGTATCATAATTTAAGCATGTGGTGCAGTGAGTTGTGATCGGGCAGTAGTTGTTGTGTTATGTTATGGAGGAGGGTTGTGATGAAATGAATGCATGCCACTTTTTTAACTGAACAACCTTGAAAGCAAGAGCATGTGCATGTTTATAATTTGTTAGAGTATGGAAGTAAAATTGTAGTTTTGTTCCCTGAGAGACAAAGTTTTTTCCTTATCGTAAAAATGAATGATTAAACCGTTGTGTCTGTCAAATGTTTATTTCATAATTATTACTTCATCTGGAGTAAATAATCTAATTTATAAAAAAGTCAAATTATTATATGTAGGTTGTAATCAAAAATTGCTGAATTTTAAAAGGTTGAAAATATGTTTTATATTATATTTGACTGTTTCTAATTTGTAGTTGTCGGCTGGAATATTTTTGAAAAAGCTGTATCATGTGCACACTATTGTAACATCCAATTCTTCCTTGTGGGTTATTTTATCCTTTATGGAGAAAAATAATCACATAACATTGACTACACATTCATTTTTGTGTGTGGGGAATTTTCCAAGAGGGAGTTAAACAGGGTGGATTCAAGTTTATACTTTCAGCTCCGTTAACACTCTTCTCATGTTTATGATTTTATAGTAGTAAAACAGCCAACTTTACAAAAATACTATGCTTAGACACATGACTATGCAAACATGGTGATTAATTAACAGTTGAAATACCTTTATAATAAAAAAAAAAATCATCAAAACTACATGGATGATGCAGTGAGTGGGGGCCAGCTCCCTGAACTGGTGGAGAAGTCCTGAGGGAAAGACGAGAACAAAATAGGAAGAAAAGAGTCTCTAATTACAAAGTCTGATCCCTTAATGGTGTTTTATATAAAACTTAGTTCAGGAAGGAAGGCCACGCCCCGATCTCAGCCAATTACCGAGCCCTAAGTACTTTTAAGCACAAGGAACCCGTTAACTTCCTCTTCGACTCAGTTCCGACATGACGTGCGATTTCCTTACAACAAAAAACCTCAGCGATCACCGAGCATCCATGGATCCGGAGATCTTTCTCACTCCTTTCGACAGCGACATGTTCGAGGAAGAGCAGAGAACTCCCGAAGTCCCGGAGATGCCACCTTCTCCCTCCATCCTTCGCCTCCAGAAACTTCGGCCGCGATCTACTACCCACGTTCCCCGCGACTCCCGACAGCGAGCCCCAGACGATTCCGAAGTCATCAGTCCCTCGCTGTCCATCAACTCCAGGTGGAGATCCCGACCCCGGCTTCCGAGGTACGCTGTCCCTCCCCGACTGTGCTCTCTCACCCGATCGAGATCCAGCTACCCGAGCGACAGCCGAAACCACCACGACTCTTCTCCTCCACGCCGACGCTCCGACAGACCTCACACATTCCACATTTCCGAGTAGACAGTCTACCAGCTAAAGAACACACTCATCCAGCGCAACATCCTCTTCCACCAGTCCGACAGGAAAGCTAAACTCCACAAACTTCTGACGGACTTCCAGCACAAAACCACAGCACTTCCGGTTTCTCAGCGCTGAGTCAGCTGCTACGCCGATGACGTCACGATGCACATCACGGCCGGAGAGGCCCAGCCGCCCAGAGAGGGCCAGGTCGCATCGCCAGCTTCTTTCCATATTATTTACCTCCACACACCAGCTCCACCCTAGCCACAGCATTACCTCCAGCACCCTCTCCCGCACCCGCCTGACCATCCCCGTTGTCGCACACGCTCGGGCAACAGATTCTTGCCGGTAATTACATCAACCTCGCCCAACTTATCCATCCATCCACATGCAATCCCCAAATCCCCAGGGAATTGCTTACCGCTTTCAGGCCCATCAAACTCAAACAGCCACTGCCCACCCAGTCCAAGGTACTCACTATGACAGAATTCGCCTATTCCTTCTCCCTGTACCGCGACGCCATCTGTGCTGCCCTCCCCGACCGCAAGCCCGAGCCTTGCGGTTTGGCAACAAACCGGGTTCTACACTTACCACGTCCTGTTTGCATTCGAAGCCGCCGGCCGAGTGCAGCAGTTCAACCAAGGGATGTACTGGGAAACACTCGACCCAGAACTATATTGCAGAGTCTTCGCAGCTAGCCCTTCCCTCAACTGCAAGCTCTGCGGCGCACCTTCCCATCCGGCTGCCATTTGCACCATTATAGTATCTATGCCTCATTCCCCAGCTGCTCGTCAATGACCCTAAACGACATGTTAAAACGACGCATCTTAAGGAGCAGTTGGGCGCATCGAGGCGGACTGGCAACGCCCGGGATTGAACAGCTGGTCCCCCGACCCCAGGACGACCCACTCCTCCACAGAGCCGCAGTAGCCAATGACATGGCGGAGTCATTACAGATGGTTTATTGCGAGATGGAAAGAGAGAGTTAGTTTAAGGAAGCTGAAAGGGGCGGAGGGATGACGGGATGAAGGGACGAAGGGGGGAAGGAACAGGAAGGGTAGAAGGGGGCTTAGAAAGAAGGTTGGAGGGTTGCGATGAGAGACCGCTGGTGTCCGGTGGTTGGAGGGAAGGGTGAGGGTGGAGACACGTGGGTGGGAGTTGTCTCTTCAGAAGCTCTAGTGATGCAGAGTCCCCAGATGTTCCTATAGTCCTCTGGGAGAGAGGGAGAGGGAGAGAGAGAGAGAAATAAGAAGACAAGAACGGAGTTGGGGGGAACTGAGTCGAAGAGGAAGTGAGAGGGTTACTTGTGCTTAAGTACTTAGGGCTAGGTAATTGGTTGAGTTGAGCGTGGCCTTTGTTCCTGAACTATGTTTTATAAAACACCATTTAACTAACAAAGACCACGCCAATAGCGATATGAGTTTGCAGATGGTTTATTGCGAGATGGAGCGAGAAGGTTTGATTAAGGAAGCTGAATTTCTTCGACCCCACCATTCCTCGACCCCACCACATCTACATCCCTCCATCCCTTGACCCTAATCCCTACATCCCTTCATCCTTCCACCCCACGACCCTCACCCCATATCCCACCCGTATGAATTAATGTCCCACTAATGCACATAACTAACTTTGCCTGATCTTGTCTTTGTGCTTCTCGCCTCACAGGTTTCCATGGATTGCGATGATATCTGGACTTTGGTCACGCCTGACATCCACTGCTACTTTCATTACTAGTGGTTGAATTGCTATTGCCGATGCCATTTCCTTCTTTTACTACCATTGTTCTACCATATCCTACGCCACGGTTATTGGTAGTCTTAACTTCCCGTCATTATTCTGTTTACTACTCTAACGTCATGAATCAGTTACGTCATCTGCATTGAACGTGTCGTAACCCTGTTACGTTGTAGAGAAGAAGATAAAGAGAGATAAGAAGTATTTTGGGGCTCCGTGTCCAGCCTTGACCCACTCACATATAGCCATGCTACTTAAAGGTCAACATAAAGCTAAACCGCACTCCACACCTAACCGTCTGTCTCTCACTTCAGACCTCCTCAGCTGCCGCATCCGTACACACCGCTCAGGCTACCTATCTCCCTTCACGGACAAAGTATTAAAGTCCATGTTCTTGCCGTCTTTCTCACCCCCTCAAACTCTGACCACCATCCGTTACGATATGCCACCATGTCCGACGTCTCCATCCTCCCGACACCATCGTCTATAACCTCAAAACACGGCAAGACCAACCAACACGGTCCACCTCAACCCACCTTTCTCTTTCACCTAGACTCGTACCTAAGTCTATATGAACCTTACAGTGACTGCTTAAGCTCAACATCAGCCAGCCGAACTCCTCAGCGAGACCCCATTTTCGCAATAGAGACGGGCAAGGGGACCACTAGGCCACTAACGATTCATTCCGCATCAGCGCCGCCTCCACTGCTCCAAGTCGAGGAATCCCGGACCATTAATCATTAAGATGCTTGGCCGGTGGACCTCCCCCACGTACCTCTCCTTCATTCGCTCAAACCTAACGAAATCAGAAACGCTCACCGGCACTCTTCTTTCATGAAACTATCTTTTGGGGACTCTGCATCACCAGAGCTTCCGAGAGACGACCCCCTCCCTGTGTGTCTCCACCCCTCCCGTTCCTTCCAGCCACCGGACGCCAGTGGTCTCTCATCGCACCCCTGCAACCTTCTTTCACCTCCCCCCTCTACCCTTCCTGTTCGTTCCATCCTTCATCCCTTCATCCCTCAACCCCTTTCAGCTTCCTTAATCCAACCCTCTGGTTCCATCTCGCAATAAACCATCTGTAAACTCATATCGCTATTGGCGTGGTCTTTGTTAGTGAATCCATGCATATGTAATACATATTTGTTTTACTCTAATTGAATTATGTCCTGATTGAAATAGTTTTAGTCTTACAGGTTTAGCCCTCATTCAAAACATGCCTGTTCAGAATGAGCCGAATCCTTGGCCTGTGGTGTTGATGCTTGCAGCTTTCTCAAAACAACTGAACACGGTGCTTCCTTGGGTTTCGGAGAAATACATCTGGCACGACATACTTGTGTCACACACCCAAGACACGAATACTTACGGTCTAAAACAGGTGAAATTGGTCTACAGTGTGCTTCACTGGCAAAAAACACCTGGGGCAAACTTTACCGTTCTGCAAGGTCAGCAACCTGAGCCTAGGGCGCTAAACTAAAAAGGCCCCAAACAGCTAGAGATTCATTATGACGTTTAGATATACTGCTTGATGCAAAATTCTCTACGAACGCCTCAAGTGCTCCGACAAAACGGTAAATGCAAAATACAACTTGAAACTTGTTGAGATGAGAAGTTTTTTCATAGGACACAGAAAACTTCCATGAGGTCAGTCCTCTAGAATCAAGTTGTTTACGTAACTCATTCTTTGGAGAGTTTAATGAGATCCATGGAGGATGAAGTAGTCTGATAAAAACATCCCACCAACTCAAACATTACTTTCCAGTTCCGGTGTTTGCAGGATCACACCAGTGCAGATCAAGGTCAGGTACTGAAGACTGAATAAGACAATCTAGTGCTGGTTACATGAGCTTCGATATTATATTTTATCATTTCATTTGATTTATCATTCATGGATAATAGAATTAATGTGACATATATAACTTTTGGTGGGCATGTGGAAGTGCAAAAATATAGATATCTTTATTTTGTGATCATGTTTACAATGTACATTTTAATAATTTGCAGTAATTTCACTATTGTGTACATCATAGTGATTCACAAATCCCTCCATGAGCCAATGTACATTTTCATTGCAGCTTTGTTAATCAACTCTGTTCTTTTCAGCACTGCTATCTACCCAAAGCTGTTGATTGACTTTTTATCTGAGAAACAGATCATATTTTATTCAGCCTGTCTCTTCCAGTGGTATATATATTACTTTCTAGGCAGTTCAGAATTCTTCCTGTTGTCGGTCATGGCCTTTGATAGATATGTGTCTATATGTAACCCTCTGCAATATCCAACCATCATGAGAAAAACAACTGTTTGTATTTTGCTGATTTCTGCTTGGATTCTGCCTGCTTGTCAGGTTTCAGTACCAATGTTATTGAGTGCTAAGAAGAAAATCTGTAACTTCCATTTGAGAGGAATACTTTGCAACAGCACGGTTCACAAACTTTACTGTTTGAGTTCAAGAATACTGTATATTTATGTCTTGGTTCTTTTTGTGTGTGTTGTAATTCTCCCTGTGCTCTTCATACTTTTTACATACACCAGGATACTTGTAATATCCTATCGATGTAAAGGAGTCAGGAGAAAAGCTGCACAGACCTGTTTACCCCACCTGCTGGTTCTTATCAACTTTTGCTGTTCAAGTGTATATGATGTATTTCTTGCTCGATTGGAACTTGATTTTCCCAAAAGTTTATATTTAATAATGGCTTTACAAGTACTAATATACCATCCACTTTTTAATCCAATCATTTATGGTCTAAAAATAAGTGGAATTTATAAACACCTTAAGAGGCTGTTCTGCAAAAAGGTCTAATGCATTCACACTGATAACTGTTGTACATTCATTGTTTTGTGTCATAATAATGCAGAGATTAAAGACTTGTTTCAAAAACAATAACGCAGAGAGAATCTTCCACTTCAATAATGTAATGATAAGTACTGAGCAATTCACTGCAGTTTGTCAAAGACCCAAAGGTAATGGTTAAGTCTGACAGATAACCACAACTTAATATAACATTTTCCAGTTTGAGTTTGGTTACTGGTGATGACATGAGCCCTCAAATAAGCATAAGATCACATGAGATAAGCCTTTATCAATCCCTGGAAGGCAATCCAGTGTTTTAGCAGCACAATGCAGAAATAAATACAGATAAGAGAAATAAAAAGAAGTATCATAATTTAAGCATGTGGTGCAGTGAGTTGTGATCCGGCAGTAGTTGTTATGTTATGTTATGGAGGAGGGTTGTGATGAAATGAATGCATGTCAATATTTTAAATGAACAAACTTGAAAGCAAGAGCATTTTCATGTTCATGATTTGTTAGTGTATGGAAGTAAAATTGTAGTTTTGTGCCCTGATAAATAAATATTATTTATTTTATAGTAAAAATTAATGATTAAACTGTCGTGTTTGTCAAGTGTTTTTTTCATCAGTATAACTCCATCCAGAGTATATAATATAATTTATAAAAAAGTAAAATTATTATATCTAGGCTGGAATCAAAAAGTGCCGAATTTAAATAAGTTGAAATTATGTTTTATATTATATTTGACCGTTTCTGGTTGATAATTATCAGCTGGAATATTTTTTTTAAATCTGTATCATGTGCACACCATTGCAATATCCAAGTCGTCCTTGTGGGTAATTTCATCCTTTATATAGAAAATAATAATCATATAAAATTGACTACACATTAATGTTTATAATTGTGATGAATTTTCCAAGATGGAGTTAAACAGGGTGGATTCAAGTTCATACTTTCAGCTTCGTTAACTCTCTTCTAATGTTTATGACTTTATAGTAGTAAAACAGACAGCTTTACAAAAATACTATGCTTAGACACATGACTATCCAGACATGGTGATTAATTAACAGTTGAAATACCTTCATAATAAAAAATAAAAAAACTCTAGATCAAAACTACACAGATGATGCAGTGAGTGGGGGCCAGCTCACTGAACTGGTGGAGAAGTCCTGAGGGAAAGACGAGAACAAAATAGGAAGAAAAGAGTCTCTAATTACAAAGTCTGATCCCTTTTCCTTGCATATGTAATACATATTTGTTTTACTCTAAGTGAATTATGTCCTGATTGAAATAGTTTTAGTCTTACTAGGGCAGTGCTCGTTCAAAACATGCCTGTTCAGAATGAGCCGAATCCTTGGCCTGTGGTGTTGATGCTTGCAGCTTTCTCAAAACAACTGAACACGGTGCTTCCTCGGGTTTCGCAAAAATACATCTGGCATGACACACTCCTGTCACACACCTAAGACACGGCGACTCACGGTCTAAAACAGGTGAAATTGGTCTACGGTGTGTGTTCACTGGCAAAAAACACCTGGGGCAAACTTTACCGTTCTGCAAGGTCAGCAACCTGAGCCTGGGGCACACAACTGAAAAGGCATCAAACAGCTATAGATTCATTATGACGTTTAGATATACTGCTGGATGGAAAATTCACTACAAACACCACAAGTGCTCTAACAAAACGACAAATGCAAAATACTGTTTGAAATTGGTTGTAATTAGAAGTTTTTTTAATAGGACACAGAAAACTTCTATGAGGTCAGTCCTCTAGAATCAAGTTGTTTACGTAACTCATTCTTTGGAGAGTTTAATGAGATCCATGGAGGATGAAGTAGTCTGATAAAAACATCCCACCAACTCAAACATCACTTTCCAGTTCCTGTGTTTGCAGGATCACACCAGTGCAGATCAGGGTCAGGTACTGAAGACTGAATAAGACAATCTAGTGCTGATTACATGAGCTTCGATATTATATTTTATTATTTCATTTTATTTATCATTCATGGATAATATATTAAATGTGACATTTATAACTTTTGGTGGTCATGTGGAATTGCACAAATATAGATATCTTTATTTTGTGATCATGTTTACAGTGTATATTTTAATAATTAGCAGTAATTTCACTATTGTATACATCATAGCGATTCACAAATCCCTCCATGAGCCAATGTATATTTTCATTGCAGCTTTGTTAATCAACTCTGTTCTTTTCAGCACTGCGATCTACCCAAAGCTGTTGATTGACTTTTTATCTGAGAAACAGATCATATCTTATTCAGCCTGTCTCTTCCAGTGGTATATATATTACTCTCTAGGTGGTTCAGAATTCTTCCTGTTGTCGGTCATGGCCTTAGATAGATATGTGTCTATATGTAACCCTCTGCAATATCCAACCATCATGAGAGAAACAACTGTTTGTATTTTGCTGATTTCTGCTTGGATTCTGCCTGCTTGTCAGAGTTCAGTACCATTGTTACTGAGTGCTAAGAAAAAAATCTGTAACTTTCAGTTGAAAGGAATACTTTGCAACAGCACAATTCACGAACTTCACTGTGTGCGTTCAAGACTGCTAAATATTTATGGCTTGGTTCTTTTAATGAGTATTGTAATTCTCCCTGTGCTCTTCATACTTTTTACATACACCAGGATACTTGTAATATCCTATCGATGTAAAGGAGTCAGGAGAAAAGCTGCACAGACCTGTTTACCCCACCTGCTGGTTCTTTTCAACTTTTCCTGTTTCAGTGCATTTGATGTACTTCTTATTCGACTGGCACTTGATATTCCTAAAACTCTACGTTTGATAATGGCTTTACAAGTAGTAATATATCAACCTCTTTTCAGTCCACTTATTTATGGACTAAAATTGAGAGGAATTTATTACCACCTTAAGAGGCTGTTCTGCAAAATGGTCTAATGTATTCACACTGATAACCGAGCAATTCAATCCAGTTTGTCAAAAAGTCGAACAGATAACCACAACTTAATATTACACTTTGTAGTTTGAGTTTGGTTTCTGGTGATGACATGACTATTGTCTTCAAGTGTATTGCTAAAGTTTATAATTGCCCTCAAGTAAGCACAAGATCAAATGAGATAAACCTTTATTAATCTCTTGAGGTTTTTTTTTATAAATACATATAAGAGAAATAATAAGAAGTATCATAATTTAAGCATGTGGTGCAGTGAGTTGTGATCGGGCAGTAGTTGTTATGTTATGGAGGAGGATGGGGGTTGTGTTGAAATGAATGCTTGTAAATATTTTAAATGAATAATCTTGAAAGCGAGAGCATATGCATGTTTATAATTTGGCTGTATGGAAGTGAAATTGTAGTTTTGTGGGTTTTTTTATAGTAAAAATAAATGATTAAGCTGTTGTCTCTGTCAAGTGGTTATTTCATAAGTATTACTTGACCTGGAGTAAACAATCTAATTTATGAAACAGAATGAAAAACAAATAGGAATATTTTTGAAAAAGCTGTACTATGTGCACACCATTGTGCACAGTTGAAATACCTTCATAATAAAAAAAAACCTCCAATCAAAACTACATGGATGATGCAGAGAGTGGGGGCCAGCTCCCTGAACTGGTCGAGAAGTGCCGAGGGAAAGACGAAAACAAAATAGGAAGAAAAGAGACATTCTTCCAACATGTATTGGATGACCACTCATTGGGAATGTCAGGCTCAATCAATTAGAGATATATTTTAGAAAAGTTACAGTTTTGTTGTCATCAAGCTGAGATTCCACTGTATTTCCACATTGCTCTCTGGGGGATATGTAGATTTGACAACATATTTAGAAGGTACTAATAGTCTGATTAAGGATAGCAGTGAGAGTTCCTCCACATATGTGGAGTTGTGCATATTTACCAGCTATACCATCCAAAGCCTCTGTATAAGGAAGCTGGGAAGTGTTGTTCATCTAGATTATGGTCGTGTTCCTCAGTTTTGAAGATGACCCCTGACCTCTGCAAAGTTTCCCTTGAAGAAGTGTGCTACAGAAGGTGTAACCAATCCAAACAATCCAACCCTTACGAGCAGTGAAGAGGTTTATGCTTCACAAATTCACTGCTTTACTATCACCACACGGTGCCAGCCAAAACCAAGATAATAACTTATGAATTCTGCCCCTTCCAGTTGTTGCAGCATGCACAGTGTGGTTTATAATCACTTTCGATTCAAATAGGGAAAGTCTATAAAACGTTGCATACATCATTTTCTCTTACATACACAATGCAGACATAAAAAGTGTGAAGCTGCTTCCACTGTGTTTTAAGCTTTGAACCGTGTTACTTAACACTGTTTAATCACCTCCATATGTCATTATTTTCCCTATTTTAATGATAATTTATTCTTAACATGTTGTGTTTCAGAAGTCGTCTGCAGAAAATTATACATTACTTCTATGTAGGGTATGACAGACCTCAGTTGATGGTTAGATACAGTCATACAGTTTGTACTTTGATTGATGTTGACAGTTCTTTGTAGGCAGTGCTACCTTTGCAAATTCAATGTAAATCTATTCTGATTCATAATTTATTTATTTGGATCCCCATTATTTGTTACACAACATATGTAAATCATTCAATTATCTGTTGGAATACAAAAAGAAGCAGAAAGATACATAAAACAGGTGTAGAACTGCATTGGGATCAAGTTCAGGCCGCAAAATGGACTCCTAATATTTTGCTTTTGGGCCTAAACTACATGATTTAAGTCTGGCTCAGTACCGAAAGTGTCCAACACGCAAATTATACACCTGATAAACAGACACAAGTACAAAGTTCCACACACAAACAAATTAATATGCATGTTGCACATATATTTTTGACGGCAAAATGCACCAAAAGTATTGACATTGGACCCCCAAAAAACAACTGAACATTACACCGAGGTTGCTGAACATGTAATTCCGAAACATGGCATTAATACGCTGCAATAACATCCTCCACTCTTCTTGTTCCAGGCTTTCCTCATGAACCTACCCACACATCATTCAGTTTACATGAATGCACATGCATGAGACTTCTGATGGCATTTTAATGACAAATGTCTCTTGATTGAAAGTTGAGTGCCAGCATTCAAATATATCCAAATAGAATATGTCCAAGTTGTGGTGGAAGCAGGCCCAGCAGGCTGACCCAGGCTTCCCTCTCCCCTGCAATATTTTCCAACTCATTCTTGGGGATCCCGAGGCGTTCCCAGGCCAGCTTAGCGATATAATCCCTCCACCGTGTTCTGGGTCTTCCCCGGGGTCACTTACCAGTTGGACATGCCCGGAAAACCTCCAGTGGGTGGTGCCCAGGAGGTATCCTGATTAGATGCCCGTAACACCTCAGCTGACTCCTTTCGATATGAAGGAGTAGTGCCTCAACTCCAAGTTCCCCACTGATGTCTGAGCTCCTTACCCTATCTCTAAGGCTGAGCCCGGCCACCCTACGGAGAAAACTCATTTCGGCCGCTTGTATCCGCGACCTCGTTCTTTCGGTCACGACCCAGAGATCGTGACCATAGGTGAGGGTCGGAACGTAGCCGGCCCGGTAAATTGAGAGCTTCGCCTTCCGGCTCAGCTCCCGCTTCACCAAGACGGTCCGGTGCAGCGCCTGTTTTACTGCTGCAGCCGCATTGATCCACCGGTCGATCTCCCGCTCTATCTTACCCTCACTCGTGAACAAGACCCCGAGATACTCCGTCCCCACTTGGAGGGAGCAATCCACAGGTTTCTGGCAGAGCACCATGGCCTCAGATTTGGAGGTGCTAACTCTCATCCCCGCCACTCCCTTCTCGGCTGCAAAATGCCCCAGTGAATGCTGGAGCTCATGGTCCGAAGAGGCCAACATCATCTGCGAACAGCAGAGAGGCGATCCCAAGACCCCCGAACCTTACATTATCCACCCCCTGGCTGCGCCTACATACCCTGTACATGAAAGTCACGAACAGGACCGGTGATAAAGAGCAGCCCTTGCGGAGGCCAACACCCACTGGGAACGTGTCTGACTTAATGCCGAGAATACGAACACAGCTCCTACTGCAGTCGTACAGAGACCGGATAGCCCGTTGCAACGGATCCGGCACCCCATACTCCTGCAGCACCCACCCACAAAAAAACCCAGAGGGACCCGGTCAAAAGCCTTCTCCAAGTCCACAAAGCGCATGTAGACTTTTTGAAAAGGGGAACCACCATGGGCACTGTTCACGACCCCCATGTGACATTGAAAAGGCGTGTCAGCCAAGACAGCCAACAATGTCCAGCGCCTTCAGCATCTCAGGGCAGATCTTATCCACCTTCTGTTCTGCCAGTACCTCTCAGCTACTTCAGGAGACCCCTGAGCCAACCAGGCCCAAAAGGCCTCCTTCTTCAGCATGACGGCTTCCCTCACCCCTGGTGTCCACCACCGGGTTCTCGGGTTGCCGCCACAACAGGCACCGATGAGCTTCCGACCACAGCTCCTAGCGGCCGCGTCCACAATAGAGGCTTTGAACATGGTCCACTCGGATTCCATGTCCCCAAATTGCCTCGGGATGTGTGAGAAGTTCTTCCGGAGGTGGGAGTTGAAGACTTCCCGGACAGGATCCTCCTCCAGATGTTCCCAGTTCCCCCTCACTACACGTTTGGGCTTGCCAGCTCTGCTCCTCTCTTTCCCCGAGTGTCCAAGACATACAGCCGCAGATCAGATGATTCGATTACAAAGTCGATCATTGATCTCCGGGTACACTTATGCACAGAAGTCCAGTAGCGAGACACCACTCGGGTTCAGATTGGGCAAGCCATTCCTCCCAATCACCCCCCGCCAGGTTTCTCTGTCATTGCCCACGTGAGCGTTGAAGTCTTCCAAGAGAACTATGGAGTCGGCAGGCGGTGCCCTTTCCAGGACCCCTCCCACCGACTCGAAGAAGGCCGCATACTCCGAACTGCTGTTTGGTGCATAGGCACAAACAACAGTCAGAGCCTTACTCCCCGCAACCCGCAGGCGCAGGGAGGCGACCCTCTCGTTCTCCAGGGAAAACTCCAACACGGCAGCGCTCAGCCGGGGGCTCTTGAGTATCCCCACTCCCGCCCGTAGCTTCTCACCCTGGGCAACTCCAGAAAAACTCTTAACCGGGCCCCATTGGCGAAGGCCCGGTCCCCAGACACTCGCCGGCTCTGGCTTATTGTTATTCCTCTCTATTTGGTGAAATCATATCATTTCTCATGCAGGCAGACATTTTCTTAGAAAATGTCATTGCAGGTCACAGGTTTGTATTCAGATCCATCTAATCCCTAACCTGACCTGCAAGATGGTTTGTTTACATAAAACCGTCTGAGAAGCAGTCACAGGGAACTGTTTAGAAAAGGGCAGGCACTTACAAAAAATACTTGGCAGGTGATGGGATGAGCCATCTGTGAATCAAACTCTTACCGACGTCTTTCGGTAGAAGAGTGAAACATTTTTTAGCATCGAGAGAAGCCTTCAGTGCCGTCCTTTGCTCTTCTCTCAATGAAGAAATGCTCTCCAGCTCAGATACTGATGCTTTTGCAGCATCTATGCTAACCTCTTTAGTGGCCGCTATTTGTGTTTTGAATGAACAGTCGTCTCTCATACACCTAAGCCAGCTGCCAGTAAGCTCCTCATAAGATTCTGATTGGTCTTTGCACTGGCTTGCCGGACACAAAGACATCGATTGAAGCCTGACAAGATGGATTTTTGTGTGATATATGATCCTGCTGTTCTCGCGCGTTCTTGTGATATCGAGGTGCAATGTAATCTGATCCTCTCTTTCCCCATTACTATACTATATTTTCCTTCGTGCCAGCACATTCACCAATTGACACTCACACTTGACTCTCTTCTCTGTTGGCCTTCTCTCTCAACTTGTTCTCCAAATGAGATCTTCATTTCACTCTGCACTATTTTCTTTCTTGTCTGTGGCAGAGGAAACTGTGGTGAATTATTTCTTGGCCTTGAGTTGTTTTCAGAAGCACACGAAATGATCAAAACATTTTCAATGCATTGCTTCTTTTTCGACATATCTCAC
The DNA here is from genome assembly GCA_016806645.1 of Ophiodon elongatus. NCBI lineage: Eukaryota > Metazoa > Chordata > Actinopteri > Perciformes > Hexagrammidae > Ophiodon > Ophiodon elongatus. The sequence goes on from JACSYO010002153.1 coordinate 77,835, forward strand.
CATTCTGTCCCATCACAAACATTTGACATTTGCAACATATTGTACACCAGTAATGGATTCAGACAGAATTTTGTAAAATTACATATTTCAACACTGCTGGTATTTTCAAGCTAATAATAAATGGCCAAATGAAGCCACAATAATTATTTTAATCACTCTTTTATTCCGGTCTAAAAAAACATTTGTCAGACAGTGTTGGCAGGTTTATCATTAGGGGGGCTTCTACAATTACTGAAACATCCACGAATGGCATTTGCAGTTTTCCTCATTTGCTTTTGCTCAATTCTTGAATAAGAATAATTTGTTTTACAAAATAAATATGTTGAAATCGTTGGACGGTTAATTTGTTGTTCAAAACAGATTTGAATTGATCATTTATTCAAGCATAACACATGCATTACATTGCATGTGTTTTGGAACACATGTGCAAAAGAGTAAGTACAATTGTTTACAATATGCACAATAACCACTTGCACATGTCTTCCTTCTCTCTGAAATTGCCATACTTTTCCTTATCATTAAACTCTTTCACTAATGCTTTATGTCAAATTCAAATTTTTAAATGACCTACCATGACACATTATATACACATATGCATATATGAGAGAGAGGGTTTTGCCCTCTGCTGTGATCACATGTCCCAGATGGACTTTAGGGAGAGCTAATTGTAATTTGGACAGGCCTTGTGACCATTTGCAGCTAAAGATGTACAGTAAGTAGGACAACTGTATCTAATTTGCATGCTTCTTCTGTGGGACTGCAGATCATGATATCATCAACATATTGTAACAAGGCAGAACCATTTTGTAAGTGTAAATCAGCCAGATTATCTCTCAAGGCACTGTGAAATACACCAGGGCTTTCTGACTATCCCTGGGGACAGCGAGTCCAGGTATAGCCTCTTCCTTTAAATAAGAAGGCAAACCAAAATTGAGAGTCTTTGTGGACTCTCTTTTTCAGAGATAATTGCTGTAGCAAGGGTCAGTCCATATCCCGTTCATCCTCTGGAGAACCAATAAAGTACATATGGCCACAGCAAAAAAAAGTTCAGAATTTCACTTGGTCCAAGTGAAATACAAAATTAACTTAAGCTTTAGGAGAGCAAGATTGCTGCTGCTTGATTATGTTGTTGTGAGTTGTGCATTGAAGGTAAGATGGCTGCCCTGCAAATTATACATTTTTTACTCAATAGCTCTGAAACTCTACTCTTAGTGTTCACTATATTGTTATAGAAATAAAAGCATATGTACCATGTTTGACTGCCAACAAATATTGGCTTTGTAGCTTATGCCTCTATATAGAGCTCCATTGAATATGTCCAGGAACTATTCAAGACACACCAGTGAGCCAAACTATGTTACCCGAAATATGTTCCGTTATTCTGATAAACATGGGCACTGTAGTTTATTTTGATTCACTCCCACTTACATTGTCTTGACGTAAACTCACTAGAGCACCAAATGTGTATAAAATAAAAATAGTCCTTAACAACAGCACCACTTACGCATTTTTGGGTAAAATTTGCTTAAAACTACTGTGCCCAGTTGTTTTGAGAAACTACTTAGCAAAAGAAAGAAATTTTTTAGAAAAATATAATTAAACAGTTTTGATCCGTTTAAAAAGATATACGTCTTTAGGAGGGAGGTGTAGGGAAATTGTAACATATTGAGAGAACAGATTACTTTTGACTCTATCTTCTGTATTGTCATGGTAGAGTTTCTCTGTGCTAAACCCGGTCACTGTGGAAATACAGTTAGCGTTTTGCTTTTAATTGGATTGAGAGTAATTCTACCAGTTTTGACTTGTTGGATTTTCTTGTCTTCCTTCTCTGCCTGTAGCTGTAGGAGTTCCTCCATGTGAGCCACTTGTTTCTGCAGTTGGAGTTCATCCTCACTCATCTCATCCCTCATTGGTCCTCTTTCTCTGCCTCCATTTGTATCTGGAGTAACTGTAATTCTTCATTGTAGTCCTTCAAGTGAAGTGGGAGGGAAACTAAGAGAGACAGTTTGTTGTTTTAACTATCCCGCTGCTTTGAACATGTTTTCCAAAAGGTTGCATCTGAAAAGAGCTGTTGAGGCAATACATTTAGTACTCATAGAAAATTAATTCAGCATGAATATTAACCAGGAAATTTATTTACTAATCCACTGAAAACGATACAATATTAATTGTGTACTGTGAAATAAGCGTGTATTTTTGTGGCAGAAAAAAAATCTTGTCTGGAAAGTTTTCTCACAATCATCAGAGACCATCCACAACCTTCACAATACAATCATTATTTCTAGGAAAGAACATGGGAAGTGAAGACGAACAGACAGAGAGAGGGAGCAGAGGTTGTTATGTCTATTGACGTCTTGAAAAAAAAAAAATTCAAGATTTTTCTGCCACAGTAGAAAAAAGAATTTGCTACAAAAAGCACCTCACTTTTTGCATTTTACCCACTATAACCTTAATCTCGCCCTCCATTTTACATCCTGTATTCCTTCTCATGAATAGCTCCCATTTGAATCTTCTTTTTCAGGGCACCGCTAGTGACTGGAGGACTCAATCAAATGTCCTTAAGCAACATGTTACCCTATATTTCTACAATGTGCAAGGCTTAATCGTCTTCTTTCACCATTCTCCATTCATTATACAAACCGGTCTCCCAGCTGCATAACTGGACAACATATTTCTTTTTCAAGACACAAATGTTTACTTCAATTCAAAATAAATTAGTTTTGAGCACCTTATATGCTTAAGTTATAATTTTTCCGTTACTGTGTGGGGCTATTAGCCCTGATCTTTGAGAATTGGACTGTTTTTGCTATGATGCTCATTTGCACAGAAAGGGTCGCTAAATGTATGCATATTACCCAATTTAAAGACCACCCAGACACTATTTGCTTGGCTGCGCAGTTATGAGATTTTCTTTTTGTCTTATTTACATAGGTGCTGCACTTACAAATGCTGCGCAATTCTTTTAAAATTTCCCCCCAAGTGCAATTGTGACACAACATGTAAACCAGCACTTACATTTTTAAAAACAAATCATTTTTAATTATTTATTCTATTAGGTATCTATTTATACAATAAATATATATAAATCCTTTTCATTAAATGGTGTAAGTTATTGGTAAACCCTAACCTCATGTTACCTTGCCATCTGGTTGAAGCTGGTCCCCTGGGTTTCCTGTGTTTTAGCTCTGTCTGTGTACAAAGGTAATGTAATCATTGTTTTTTGACAGAGCTGGCTGTTAGTTACATACAATGTTCCACTGAACCCAGAACAAAGTGGGTGAGAAAGGCTCATGTCAGACCCATTTAAAAGCAACGTGTGACCAGGGGGGTGCGATGAGAACGTTAGATGAAAGGGTGAAACAGTGTCACTTTCTCCACTGCACTAACAGCATCAAGACGTTGAAAAGAATAAACTATATTTTGTTTTTGAAGAGAAAACAGAAAGGATGCGAAGGACAATTGTGCATGATGATACTGCTGATCAGCTGATCTTGCACAGAAGACAAGTGCCTCTCTAAACTGCAATATTCTCAACTGTCGAATGTGGGATAAAGATAACTATTGCAACCTAGTGGCCCATTACAGACAATAGTTAAAGATTGGTGATTGACAACAATAGTTTGGTCTGTGTCTAAAAATAAATCAAGTTCCGACTGAGATATAATTTTTTACTTTTTTTCTGTTCAGTAATTACAGTCTTTCAACTGGTGTAAAGCCTTTTCTTTCCTTCTGTCGAATGAGAAATGACTTCACACAGAGAAATGACTTCACACACATATGTTTGCAAGAAGTAAAAAAAAAAAAAAGTTTTTCATTCTGTCTCTATTTACAACAGAGGTGTTTGCTCCCTGTATAAGGTAAATAAAATGAACATGTGCAATTTTACCAAATATGGAATATTCTCCCAATCTCAAAAAGTAGAAGTACTTTTGCCACTCTTGGTTTAATTTTTCATTCAGATTTAGATTGTTTCCGGTCTAACTGTCTCTTTTTTTTAACAGCTTGTCCAAATTTGTGTTGCTTTGAATAACAATATGCGCTGGGAATCATAAGAAAGTGACTTCACTGCCCCTGATTGTTCCTCTATTGAGTGCTAACAGGGTTTCACGGGCTGATTCAGGCCGACTCTGGAGTGCACGAGACCCAATACACTGGATTGAATGAGTCACTACATATCAGTATTTGACATGGTTGAATATGTTCAATCCACCAAACTGCTATTAAAATAGTATATAGTTAGATGTTCTTTTGTAAAGCTCGACAATCAGCCCCTGGACTCCTATTGCATCAGCTACTGGATCCTTATATGCTCCCTTTGCCTATGTTCTATGTGGCAATGGTTAATTAATTCATTAATTCACTAGATCTACTTTTTAATTCCTCACTCTGGCCTCAGTAGCTCCAGATGAACTTTCGGGGTCTCTGGCAGCAATAACGGTGCAGATGGCCTCAATACTGCAGGGCATAGTCTTGGCTAACCCACCCAAAGACTGTGGTCTGAGCCACCCCTCTCTCCCAGCTCTCCTGCACCAGGGTGATTCTCCCTGTGTTCCCTCAGGCTTAGCCAGTAGTTGTAGTACAGCGCAACCTCAACAGCATCGCGCACGTTTCCACCTGTAGCAGACACACTGGCAACGTATGCACAGCGTCCCTTCTACCCTACAACTTTTACTTTCTTATTCTATTTTAACTTGGATACTTCTGCCAATCAGAAAATCCATTATCCAAATATATTTCCTCCAAGTGCAACTTAATTAGAAGACAATTCCACAATATGTCTTGTGCCTTCTCTACATCAAAGAATATGGCAACCACAGACTCTTACTTAACTTGTGCTTTGCGTTTAAAATCCTCAAGACATTGTGCTGGATCATTAGTACCTCTTCATTTTCTAAAGCCACTTTCAATTACCAACCATACATTTTTCTTCTAAAAGGTGCATTAGTCTTTAATTTACTAGCTGCTCCATTAACTTACATATATGTGCTTTTGAGCCTATAGTTATATACATACAAAATATACTTGCGTCTTGGCTTACCTGGCTTTAATGACTGCTTTCTCCTACCTTTCTGGTATTCACCCTTCTTCCCACACTTACATTGCCAATAGCTGCAATCATGCTTTAACATTATATAACAAATGTCATCCTTCTTTGAATTCTTTCATTTGGCCACAGCTTTCTTTAGCTCCCCCAAGGTAAATGGGACATAGTACTTTTCCTCCGTGTTATTTTTCCTTTGTAAAGCCTTCTTTTCCCAACTCTTCTTCTGTCATCTGACAAGTTGTGAGAGCTGTGAAACATTAACGTGTTTACTGCCCGTTGAAAAGTGGTTTGTTCCATCCTAAGGTGCTCTCTTTTGGCTGGATGGTTCACACATAACCTATTCAAACTGGGCAGGCAGTCCACAGCCGGGAGCAGCTTGTCGACACCTACTGTGAGACTCAAGCTTCCAATAGGAAGCCACGAGAGACTGCAAAAAAAAACAACACTTTATCTGCCAGTATGGTTAATATTCTGACTCACACTTTGAAAAAAAAAAGGCATACTGAATAGCTACGATGAATTGCCACTTTGTATTTGCTTTTGTCATTTTCCCAGAGTCTAGAAGATCCATTGTGTGTCCAGGTTGTAACACCACTTTGCAGTGTGGTTCTGGTCAAGTCTTAACAATGGATGCTGGCTTCTGCGGTCGATCCATGCTCTCCCCACCAACAACATCCACAGAGCATCAGTGCGGCTGGGTGGATGTTGACATTTTTTTTAGTAAGCAATAAAAACTCTAGTTCCATAGTTATTATACAATCACCTAATCCAGAGCATAGACTGTATATAAGAAGTGGAAGTAGTCATCTGGGGCACAGCAGTCTTTCCCAGCATGCATTGGGTAAGAGTATAGTATATAGTATATATGGCCCAAACAGAAGAATGTACACTGAATTTTGTTACCATAACAGTCTCTTTAAAGGATGTGTGCATAACATAAATGACAATAGACAGCAGCATTGTTCAGTCTGGCATTAGCTCAACGAATATCAGCTCTGCTGCTGTATCGCTCTTGACAGTGAACTGGGTTGTAATGCCACAAGAGTGATGCACACTGACCTAGCTTAACTTGGAGCGTCCCCCTTTTCATACTAGCACTGACACAAAGTAACACTATAAAAAGTCAACTAAGAAGCTGGGACATCCTCCTTAGACACACCAGGCTGCCATCAACTGGTGTTTTATTTTGAAATTTCACATCATTCCAGTAGTCACAGGGTTTATAGTTACCCCGGCTCATCCTGTCTCAAAGCGTCCTTGAGCAAGAAGCTGAACATGAGCTGTTCAGTGTGTGTGTGGGTGTGTATGTGTATGTGGGTGAATGCAAAGTGCTTTGCACTGTGCTTATGTTAGATGATAATGTTGACGCCTTAATGAGTTTTGTAGCATCATCAGTTGAATAGCATACTGTTTTAGAGCACAGACCATTCTCACTGGTCCACCACACCTGGTAAATATCAAGTAGTAATTTGTAAAACTTCACATAATGTCATCATCATTGCCGTGTGTTGTATTCTCCGTGTGTTTCCCAGCTCACTGCCAAGGACATCAGGTCATCAGATTTCTGTAGTTGTGGACTCAGTACATGGCAGACATAAATGGTCCAAGGGGAGTCGTATGTGCTACAGGTCTGATTGTTTCCCCCCCCCCCCCCCCCTGAAAGTAGTTAGGGTTAGGGGTTAGGTTTGGTAGGGTTAGGGTTAGGGGTTAGGAGTTAGGGTTAGGGTTAGGGGTTAGAGGTTAGGGTTGGGGGTTAGGGTTAGGGTTAGGAGTTAGGGTTAGGGTTAGGGTTTAGGGTTATAGTTTAGGATTAAGGGTTAGGGTTAGGAGTTAGGGGTTAGGGTTAGGGTTAGGGTTAGGGTTAGGTTAGGGTTAGGGTTTAGGGTTAGGGGTTAGGCTTAAGGGTTAGGGTTAGGAGTTAGGGGTGAGGGAAACCCATACAATAAGGGTTAGGGTTAGGGTTAGGGGTTAGGGTTTAGGGTTAGGGGTTAGGATTAAGGGTTAGGAGTTAGGGGTTAGGGAAACCCATACAATAAGGGTTAGGGTTAGGGTTAGGGGTTAGGGGAAACCACACAATAAGTGGCAACAACACGTTCAAATAATATTTGTTGGCTGAATTCTGTTTCGCTGGTTTAGTTTTACGGTTGTTGGATTGTTTATGCTGGCTCTGTCACACTCTGTCATGGTTTACTTGGACACTTGAATATAACAGAGCTATCATTAATGGCATGAGTAACATCTGCGCTTTTCCTACTATGTCAAATTGTCTCCGGTGAAAAAGCCCTATTTAGCCTATTTTTTTTTTTTTTTATACAGTCTCGGCTTAGTTCTACAGTTTCAGCAAACAACAACAGTGAACTACGGATATGCTTATGCCTCCAAAAATATGCAAACATATTCACTTCTAAAAAGGGTTATTTATTTCATCAGTTAATTTCATCATATCTAATTTTTTGAATACCAGCAAAACTAGTCACCTGTGGAGAACAAATGGAAAAGGAAAGAGGGAACCCATGGAAACTTATGAAGCAGCAAAAAAAAAAAAGCAACAGAGAAAAACAGATCACATTGATGGTCTCTGATGTTGCCTTGTTGCTGCTGTATTTAATATCCCTGGAGACTCCGTGCCTCTCGGCTGCCTGCTGAGATGATGAGGATCTGTGCTTGTCTGTTTTTTTGGAAATCTGATTAATTACAGGTACTTTGCCACATTTCTGGTCATTATCTCCCCCCATGGCTCACACTGTCAGTGAGCGCTGTGGCTGATGTTTTTGATGACGTCACCATCAGCGTAAAGTGGCTCTTACAATTTGCTAGAGGGAAAACTTAGCATCGAGCTGAGTACTGGAGACGGCCACGTTACTCATCAGCGCGTTATGATCTCTTATTTGCCAAGAGGGTTGAGTAGCAGCTTTTACAGACTGACTGATGTGGGTTTAAAATAAACACGACTCAGCCTGTGAAAACAGTCGTATAGTGTCTTCTGAGAAGCTTTGTCAAGTTTGAGAAAAATAACCCAGATAATGTGATGATTTGGCTTGAAACTTCAAATGTATAATAGGTTGTTACAAAGTGTGGAGTTGGAGATTAAAAGACAATTAATAGTCAGGGAAGGATATTGTTGTTTCTATGCACCATGTGTTTCTCCTCAGACTTCTGTCAGGAAGTAGAGATAAATATTTAATTAACTTCTATTAAATGATATCTGTAAGCGAGAAACAGTGTGCTATCTTTAATTAGACCATATTGTCAACGCAAACTGCTATGAAATTAGTTCAGTCTTTAATTATTTATGTGTATAAATCTCCAGATGTGACTGGTTTGTGCGTGACCTATGAAACCTGAATTTCTTCTTTTTCTCAAGAAAGCAAGAAGAACATACTGTGGTCACTGTGAACTGTTTCTATGTGTGCTTTTTCGCACGTTGGAGAGCAGCGAGGTGTACAAATATACCCATCAGAGCACATTTGCTGTAGCAGTTGAATGTACCAGGGACACACATATTGCAGCTCAGAACACAATTATCATTCAAGAGTACATCATAGTGTTTGGTGTCATAAGGTTCTGGGAAACAGTCTTTTCATGCAGCAAAGCCCTTCATAGAGAGCCATTTCAAATTCAAATGGAGGTAAAAGCAGGGAGGTTCCAACATGACCATAATATACCATAATTCATCCAGTCCAATATGTCATGCATCAGTTTTTGGTGTTTGTATTTTATTCATTTTTGGAAAATGTTCAAGTGAATATTCTTTTTTTCTCTTTTCTTTTTGCAGGTAGTAGAAATGTGACCTACATAATCGAATTCATCTGTGTTTAGAGGAAATGTTCCCCAGAACGTCACAGTGACAAAAGTGATGAAGCGGCTGCCACTAGCTGACCCTTTATGCTTTTAACGTAGTCACACACCCTGAAGTGTTCACAGTCCATGCAGGTAAACAAACATTAATCAAGTAAACATGTCATGCTCTGTCAATAAAGCAGGAACGTGTAACATGATGCATCAACCCGTCATGTTTTTCTTCTGATTGTGATAGTGGCGTATGAAATGTAACATATGAAGTTGACATTTGGATCATTTGATTAAGGAGTTGATTGAGGTGTTAAGGCCCCTCTAAATGAGAAATTTAATTTAACCTTTAATTATCGCATCCCATCACCTAATTCGTGACATATCTGTAAACACCAGAACACAGTGGAAGCATCACTACTGAATTTGATTCATAACCGCATCCTGTGATATCATCTCTGAGTTTAACATTTTGCCATGAGGCTAATCAGTCTTGTACTTTTAAACATTATAACATGGTGTGAAAATGTATTATAAATCAAAAGGACTCCAGGCATCTGTACTGCTGCCTGCGTGGCATGCTAAACAGATAAAATTATGGGAAAACCAAATTTATATTTATTTTCCTGACTGTCTTTTCTCACGGCAATGAAACTGCTTTGAACAGAAAATTCTTCACATTAATATTAAAGATACTAGAATATTAAACGAATGTGGTTTATTTACATGTTGATTGAACTCAGCTTCTTAACTGGAGACAAGACAACAAGAGATCTGTGTGCAGTCAGCCACCAAAATATACCACCAAAGTCTTGTTATCTACTTATTCAGTGACTTGTCCAAATGGTAGGTTTTGAGATGATGGGAAGAAACCAAGGACGCAACTGAGCTGAGCAATTCAATTACCATAACAAGTAACTGCTTTTTTTAATGCAACACTGACTGTATAGGTGTGTATGATGGGCTACTAACTCCCTACCCCCCCTTAAAAAAGTAAAGTTGCAATTAATAAGCAATTGTCTTAACATTATTATTACATTGCATAATTTCAAAAGAAATGTAATGTCTGCAGTACTCATACAATGCAGTAAAATTCAATGGAATTTGGGGAGTAGTGTTCCCGATCCAAAGCTCTTACTGCTGATGTACAGAACGTCTCAGCTCCTCTCCTCAAATGAACCCCACACTTGAGTTAAAAAATAATAAAAAAAAGAATTAGGTGAGTGCTGTTCACTATGGTTCACTGCTTTCTGGCAATGAATGGCCAAGGGAAGGACAAGGCTGCCTCGCCTCAACCTTGCAATTTTGTATGTGTATTTGAGGCAGGATATACTTCAAACTCCAAAAATGTGCCTGTGAGTGTGAGAATTGATGCCCATTTTCAGGAAAAGGCTTCATTATTGTATGCAAACCTCAGCTCATCTCTACTCCACATGGATGTAAACAAAATCAATCAGCGCTGGCTCGTTTGACCGTTTGACTGGAGTTTAAGAGCGTCACAAGCAGTGATTGACAGCTGCATTAGAGACTCTTATGTAGGAATGTAAGCTTATACATTTACGTGCAGTAGATGTTTGAGGTATACTTATAAAAAAAGAAAAACTTAACCGTGTAATTGTATTTTGTTTTACATTTTATGTATATTTGATATGTAAATTACAACCATAGTCTAGGTTGCTAAGTGTATGTATTTAGCTTTTTCTGAGAGAACACCTTTAATGTCATTAATGAAATCTTGAGAACATTTTCTGAACAATGTGCGCTCATTTTTACATTTTTTACAATTACATTGATCGACAGATTGAAGGGCAGATTTAATGATAAGTTTCTGTACATCACACATTCTCCTGAAGTTTACCGATGCCATTTCGTGCGACTTAATGAAATATTTTTTCTTATCAAATTGTACATATATTCAAAATTTGTCAGGGCTTCTTGTTGTTTACTCAAAGTGGAGGTATTGCTGATTGCAGCTTTAGCCCACAGCTTTACATTACCATATATATATATATATATGTATATATATATATATATATATATACATATATATATATATATATGTAAGTAAAGTGGTTTTCTTAAAATATTTGACTTTTCAGTTATAAAACACGAGCACTGAACAGTTTTAAGTGACAATCACTGTGCTGGGCACAGAGGACATCACCTGAAGGATCCAAAGAAATGTATGTTTGAGAGAGTAGTGGTGGATGCCTTCCTGCTAACCTTCAGTCTGTGGCACAGCAGCTCAGGGAGCCTTGCTGCCTGGCAGGCTAATACAGAAATGTCACAGCCACTCAAAAGTCAAATAGGATTCAGTTGTCATTTTAGAGCTCCTGTAGAGTAACACGATATTTGCCCTTTTTGAGGTCTGCTTCGCAAATAATGTTTTATCATTTTTATGTACTTTCTCAAGGCTGACTTTTTTGTGGTGTGTTCACATTTTTTCTATCTATTTTTCTCCAGGTATCTAGGCATTGTCTGTCTTATTGCAGAATTTAAAGACGGAGTAGAAATGGCATTTTCTTTGTAACTCCTGCATTCATATACATGGTTGATTGTTCCCTCAGTAAAGCTTTTCCTGTTTTGACAGAGATGGATTTAAAGAGGTTCATGTAAGGTAAAAGCATTGAGGTACTGGGCAGCAAAATTATACACACAAGCACACAACTGCAGTCTAAATGCTGAATGTAAAAACCCAAGCAGGGATTTCTCATTTGAATTTGAATGATGGGAGATGAAAGATGAAATGCAAATAAAATAAAATAATTGTTGCTTGAATAATGTCAGCTAGATTTTTGAAAAACATGGCAAAGTCACAAATGAAAATCAGCAGACAGGATGTATCTCTCAGCTCCCACTATCATTAAGTGACAATAAAAGTGGAAAAAAAGCAACCGTAACCTGTCATGAGATTTTCAAAAGGCAATTGAAATGTGTTACAGGATGCAAAATGAACAGTGAACAGCACTGAGTATAGCTATATTATATATGAAGTGTTACCCCTTGCTTATAATTAGTTTTTAAGACTTCAAAGGAGCAGCACCTTCACTTGTGTTCAGAGAGGTTGCTGCTGTTTTACCCACATTTAACCACATAATTGCAAAAATATGTGCTCAACTCATACCTTCTTTTTCTATGAGATGCACAAGTGAACAGTCTGCACGCATCATGAAACATGAACATGTGAACTAATGCAAAGGCATTCAATTCTGCATAAGTCAAAGTATGCAGGCTTTTCAATTGTCTCGTATAAAATTTGAGAACAAAGCAAATAAAAAGGGATTATCAGTATGAAAACAAAGAGGTGCACAAATTTTACTTCCCAGATTAACTGTTCTCACTCCCAACGTTTAAAATAACGCAACTTGGTTGGTGAGACGAAGACACACAAAACTGCACAAATGGTAAAATGTAGGAAATGGTGCCATTCATATTATATTTTAATACATGAAACATGTACCCGCATCTTTAATAACTGACACCAGTAACAAGATAGACACAGTTTACCAAATCAGAAATTATGTATATTTTCAGAGGGCAGTGATGCATTCTGGATCAACAATGAAGGGGATTCAAAAGAAGAACAAAACCCAGCATCTGAGTCTGCTGGGGCGCCACCCCACACAGCTACATCCAGGCTCTGCAACAGGTCCAGGGCATTGTTCATCGTTAACAGATGATATGTGATGATAAAGTCTCAACAGAGTCTTTGACACTTGGACTCTACAGGGAGACTTGTAATTGAGGGCCGTCTGCCCCAATCAGCAACAAGAGAGACCCCCCCCCCCACCCGTGGAGTCCAGACCTGGTGGTGGTGATGGTGATGGTGGTGGTGAGGCTGATAGAATGATGAGTTGATGAAGCTGATGGATCTGTAAAGACTGGGTGGAGATGGGGAGGTGGAGGGGTGCGTAACACCTACATGAATGAACTGAAGGTAGAGAGACGGTCATATTTAAAAGAGACAGCGGCAAGATGAGAGGCTAACCATGTAATTGTTTCGTTGTGTTTATTGGATGGAGGAGACAAGCTGATCTAAACAGCTGGTGTCATGATTGACAGCCCCGAACAATGACAGCAAGTAAATAATGAGTGAGCAAGCGTGAGAAGTGATTGGCAGATGTATGAGAAATAAATTACGGGCTTGCAAGAGTATGGTCTTCCGACTGAACTTACGCTATAGCTTCATTACCGTTTGACTTAATGTAACTTTGACAGAAGGCATTACATTGTGGCTTGTATCACACATTTTTTGGAAATGGGGTTTCTTTGTGTGTCAAAATGAATGAAATCCAATTAAAGATTGGGCAGTATAGGTTTGGAAAACGGTTGGCAGTATTTTTAAAAGAATAGTTAAACATTTTGGGAAATTAGAGTTCGTTGAGAAGGTCAATACCACCCTGATGTCTTCGATGCTAAATATGAAGCTAGATTAAGGATATAGTTAGTTCAGCATTAAGGGGGACAAAACTTTCATGGCTTAAGTGTTGAAATTTGGGGAGAAACGCTCTGTGAGCTGGTTAGTGTCAACCATTGTCTCCTTATTTAATAGTATCTTAGTCAATCACCCATTGAAGGTGAGAAGAAGCTGCCGTTCGCCTCTTCGAACGTCAGTTGCTCTGTAATGGAAATACAATTAATTATTTTAGTTGTAGAAAGCTTAATTTCATAGTTTCCTCATAGTTTAAACTTTCCTAGAAAGATAATTCTTTCTTAGCACTTGATAAATATTCAATTTGGAAAGGACTTCAGTATTATTGTATTTCATGCCTTTTACCTTCTTTGCACTTGTGATAAAGAAAGTTGATGAGGAAGATTTCCAAAATTACGTTTGACGGAAATGACAGAAATGAATTTAAATCATAAATCATAAACACTTTCTTGGTCTCACATTTTCTCAAAAAAATCTTCATCATCAGAAATGTTCATGTGTTACAATAAACAATCAAATAACTCTCCACCCACAGTTGATTGTGAGGATTAATACATGGTAGCATTATAGGCCTTCTGCTCCTGCAGATATTGAGAAGATGAAAAGGAACAAGATCATGGAGCAGAAAGCCTTTGCCCTCCTCAAGGATATTTTGAGAAAGAAGAGATCCTTGTTTTATGGCCAAAAATCAATGTATTAAGGCAATGCAATTATATAGTCTTTCATTGACAGGCTACCGAGTAATTTAAAGCAAACATAGAAGACACATACTGTGTTAACTCTGCCATTATAACTCTATCTATTGATCTGTGACCAAATATTCTAAAAACCATGTTGTGAGACAATAAACAACATGTTCGGTCTTAGAAACCTGTGTGCTGCTTTACCATTAATAGCCTTATTAGGTTAACAGGCCTTTTTTCACAGCAGACATTTTCACATGTCACCAAAGCAAAGCACAGCTGCAAACAAAAAATAATATTGGCTGAATTCCATTTAGCTGCCTCAGTGTCAGGGTCCTCGTATTGTGCAAGTTGGCTCACTGTCATGGCTTACTGGGACTCTTGAATAGAACATATCCATATCTAATGCTATTGGTAACACCTGTACTTCTCCTGCTGTGAAAAGTGTGGAAAAGTAGCAGCTATAATTAATGGTGTTGTTAAATATACAGTATATGAGTGCATTCATTTATTGGCCCTGAACCCTGAATAATGAGCTAACTACAGGACATTATTATCTTAATTACGCACTGATAGTCCATACAAGTAAATATTTACCACCACGAAAATAGTAATCATATAGTCCAAGTAGTTTCTTTCTGTTGTGTGCTTAATGTGTGCCGTACTGTGGCCGTAAACATCACAGCTGGGATGTTAAAAAGTAATTCCACAAAAATGGCAACATCTGCTTTAAATTAATTTGAGCTGAGTCTAATCCCCAGCTCCGTTGCCACATGGTGAATTTGTAAAACTCGAATGTGCCCATTTGTTGCAGCCTAAATGAGGTTTATGTAGATGTTGCTGTTGGTGGCAAACGGCCAGAGAGATCCCAAAGCTTTTCTACTGAACCGGTGCCAGATGGATAGCTTCAGTGGAGGGATCTCAGACACTATGAGTCTTGGAGATGTTTTCCCTTGGGCCAACACATCGTTACTAAGTAACCTTTTTGGATTTAATCCGGGTAACAAGGTATCCAGAGGAGAAAGAAGTGATCCGGCCCTGTTGTTTTAATCTTAGTAACCAAATACTCTTTGTGTCAGAGGAGCAAAGAAAGCTTTGTGGTTTTAGCAGTGCTTTTCTGATTTCTTATTTAGAAGCAGTTATTTTATAAGTTACACTGCGTAGTGTCAAAACGTTTCTATTTATTTTCTGTGTAGCTTTTATGTAAGACTATGGTCGTCTTGTAAGACCAATGTCGTTGGTGTGAAAGCTGTCTAACATGTTGTTGCTGTCCAGAAAGAGTTAAACAACAACATTGCCACAGCAGGCAAGCAGGATGCTGTTAGTGTCTCAGTTCTTAGAGGAAGCATCTTTCTTAGTAGCAAGTACTGTTTTAGGTTTAGGGCTAAATTAGACACTTTGTGAATTTCCTTCAGGTGGGCTAATGCCAGAGGCAGCAAATAACAGGTGCTAGATGATTCTACTGGTCAAAATAACTGTATGTCTTTTAAGATACTACAGCATGACTGTATTTGCACACAGACATAATTTATTCACACACAAAATAAAAGAACTGGTTTAACTTTACCCAGTAGCAAATGGGTAGAAAACCATCGAGGACAATGAGTTGTTTTAAAGCAGTGTTAAAAAAAAATTTTTATATCACGCTTATATTTCTACTCTGGCTGTTTTCAGACTCACACAATTTGTTGCTGATTGTTAACAATATGTGTATTTGTTGCGGTTTTCATTGATAAAACCGTGCAGACACCGCATGGATTAAGCCTGATTTTAGCCCCGAATTGATTGCGTGTATGATCAAAGAGCTGGCTGTCGGACAATCAGTAGGATTTCTGGTGTGGCAAAAATGTTGGATGGCGGCTGTTTGAGCAATTCCACGACCCAATTTCCCTCATGCATGGCTGTAGTGACTGTAGTGAGCTTGTTTTAATGTTATTGGAGCAGTTTTTCACATGTTGTGGCTGAAAATGTAGACCATATTGTCTGCATCTTCCAGCCATCCACGGCTCCATAGTTTTTACTTCTTACTTTCCATTCGGATTTGAGTTTTTGGCATCGTTTTATAGGATGCATCGTCTTGTTTGAATTAACTTTATTTGAAATCCGACCATTTTGTCACCGCCAATTTGTAAAACTAATAACATAGTTGTACAACTCTGGCTGGAACTACTCTGTGAGAGATTATATCTCTACAAACACTTCCAGCTCATGATGTTCCAGACACAGGCTCAGCTTAGGGCTTAAATGGAGCTCTACAGGAGAGATGGCCATGTAGTGGAGCTCGGCCTGGATTCACAAAATGCCGGCAGGTACGAACATTATCAAAATCGAAGGCAGCAATACGAGAACCGAAGATAATCTTTTCTTTAGTTACTGGACTGTGAGAAATTATCCCCAGTGGGCTATGTAGGCTCAGTGACCCTCAGATGTATCAATCAATGGATTAACATTTATAGAGATGTAAAAGCTGGTGTGCATATGATTTGAAGACAAGGGCAAAACACTCTCTTACGTTATATAGAAACATTTAATTGAACTAAACAAAAAACAGGGGGCCTTCAGTAAAAACATTCTTACATACTTCATCGACAACACCATGGAGTGCGAGTTCAGGAACATGCGACTGGATGTGTACACAAGGGCGATCTTTGGAAGAGTCCACCGTTGATAATACTAATACAAACCTCTTCTGCATTGTCACATTCTTGCTGGAGATCACAGCTGTATGTAAGGTTGAGTGTTTCCTCTGAAAAGTGCAAACTTTATGCAATCTCTATAACAAAGATGCTGGATTTGATGCAGAATTGTTAAAGAGGAGCTTCAGGAGGATGCAACATTACCGTTACATCAATCTGAGCATCTCAGACCACACAGCCAAATTATGTTGCTTCTTACAATTTAACAACTTTGATTTTATTCACTTTTCCTTACTTCATATTGATATACATTACACTATATGAGATCATGCTAGCCTACATATGTTTAGAGGAGGATTTCAGTTCCTCAGCGAGCTGCAGGTTGTTTGTCTTTACTAATCAATTGGTGGTTTTCGGGTTTTTTTGCTGCTGAGATCATATACCTGCTTTTCATCCTCTATTACATGTTCCTTCAAGTAACATGACTACAAAATGTGCATCCAGCCCCATTAATTGCTTGGTTATTTGTTATCCATGTACCTATTTGATTTTCCATATGTAATAATAAGACAGGCAAGGGTTTCTATATTCACTGAGGGCCTCACACACTCAAGACTGACCTCATCGTGTGCAGACAGGGCTCATTAGTCTGTTCACATAAATCCTCTCACTCTTTTTGGATTGGAGATGTTTTTTGGTTTCGGACATACTGTTGTAGTTTGCTACTGAGACTGGCAAGACTCAATCCAACAAGTGAATTATTAACATAAGAGGGATCGATTTGAGGTGGTGATGAAGCCACTGATTTTCTTGTAAATCCAAAAGCAATTTACAAATGACTCAGAGCACCTTGTTACGTTCTGCTTATGATGTTTCCTCTAATCTATCACTCTTCCTGATAATGAAACAGGACATTAGATTTCCTCCTTTGAGTGTACACCACTAAGATTATTACATAAGAAAAGAAAAATCAGAACACATTAATGGTAATGTGTTTATGACGAGGTTGTTTTTCAGGATGTAATGGCATTGATCTTCTGTGGGATTTTCTTAACAGCTCGTAGTCAGGTCAGAGTCATTGCTCCTTGTTTTTCTCCTGCACAGTTATTTTTAGGACAGCTCCCACGATTGACTATGATTTTACTGAGCTGGAGTGCCGTGGCTGTCTTCTTTGAGAGGACCCTGCTTGGTAATATGACCTACTACCAAAACCATAACTACCAGTGAGACACATACGGTGTAAACCTTATTGATCAGTGGTTTGTAAGGCCTTCTAAAACTGTCAAGTCAGCAAAAGCCTTCTCAAGTGAAATGTGTGCAGTGGGATTTACATTTTGGTTAGGTGTTTGTTCTTAATGTGATTTAACGATGCTAACAGCATCGCTAAAAGTAAGTCACTACTTTGGTCCAGACTGACATATCTCAACAACTATTTGATTGATTGCAATGAAAGTTTGTGTAGACATTCATGGTGCCCAGAGTATTAATCCTAATCCTAATTTATCCTTTGGGAATTTATCCTTTACTTTTCCTCTAGTGCACCATGAGGTTGACATTTGTGTTTTTTGTGAAATGTCTCAACAACTATTGGATAGATTGCCACAAGGTTAGGGTTGGTTAAGTTAGTGATCAACACCTTGAGTGAAACAGGGTGCACACACAAGCAAGTCAAAGTAAAACCATGTTAATTTGTATTTATATAATAACACTGTCAAGTGAGCCAAATAGCCGTTGGATATTTTGGCGTGCGACAATCGTGGTCTATTTGCCATTTAAACTAAGAAGAAGGAGAAGAAAAGGAAGCAGCCACATGTTGCGATCGTCATTTCCTTTAAGTGCACAGCAGCTGTGTTTGCTGACGTTATTTGTTTCCTCCAAACGTTCCTTCTGTAATCAGGACACAGTGTTCTTTGAGAGTACTCTACGTCTCCTATTGATGATAGCTCACATCTTACCTGTTTATGTACAGTTTTTATGAGACAGCCACAACAGACTCGATGCTCCAGTATCTAATCGCCTTGCTGGTCCTGCTTCCAACCTTCAGACTGTGGCATCTGCTCCAACTGAACCCCGAGATGGACATGGAGGCACACGTACAGTTTCCTTGTGATCATTAATCATGTTAGTTGTGTATTTATTTGCAGTGAGTATCTTGCCCCTTTATCAAGACCTTCCCCTTTCACGTAGATCAGAGTCTTTCAAATTCCCTGTAAGTGTTCACACTTACTTGGCAATTAAAGCTCATCCTTATTCTGATTCTTATTCAATACACGTGTAAGAATATAACTTTTATTTTCTGAGTCATTGGGGCTTAGTTAATACGATGTTTGGGAATTTTTTTTCTCAAAATATAACTTTTATCAGATTGTATTTTTAAGTTGTCCTGTAGGACTCCGGTGGGACGAGAGGAGGTGGACTCTGTGTTTACATCATGACGCTTGGTGCTCAAACACTGATGGACAATGTTTTCCTCACGTTGAATTTTTTATGTGAAGATGTTGGCCATATGAGCTTCCCAGAGATTTTTTTTGTTGCTGCTGTTTACATTCCTTATGTTGCAAATAAAAAAAATGTGGAATGTACTACTGTTTTTGTTTTGTTTTTCTTGTGTTTGTTGTGTAACAAATGGGCTAAAACCTTGAATCTCCCAGGTATACTGTACGAACTAATAATTCTGGCAATACTCTTTTGAGACAAGGATAATATGAGGGTTAATTAAATAATTTAAATTGTTTGTCTGGTGTGCACTTTAAACTATTTCATGCACATCGCGTTTTTTAACACACAGGGAAAAAAATTCCAGTCGGAGTTTTCAGAGAAGAAGCTCAAGAGACATATATTCAGGCTAAAAACAATATAATTAATAAGAATGAATAGTTAATACTCATTATACAGTGCAGCTCAAAAGCAAACATGGAATGTATAAATTCTAACAAGCAATGAGACCTTCAGAGGTAACTGCAAATCACACAGTGGTAGGTGAAAATTAAAACTGAACTGCAGCTGCCTCATTATACCCTCTAAATGCTTGCTGTTCACGGCACACGGCTGAAATTCTAAGTTTCTGCAGAGAGTTCAATGAAACTAACCTTCTCATGCTTTTTCACGCAATGTACAGCTACAGCCAAGTCCAGACCCTCTTTAATCCTGAAACTCCCCAAAAGCCTCAGTCTCACTGAGCAACTGATCTGACTTCTGTCTGTGTTTTGTGCTACAGTGGGTTAGCTTAAGCACTGAAGAAAACATGGCCAACAAAGAAGAAATCTCTATAAACAGATTCAGGCAACAGGACAAGATTTTGATATCATTCTGGTGTCTGTTTGTCGTCTCAGTACTATTGACCCCATTGGAGCAGGCTTTGGTTGAATCTAAGTAAAGCTCAGCAATCATGGACACCCGGCGGCAGGCTCAAAAACTGCTTCTGCACCAAGATGTTGCTATTTCCTGTTAGCGAGAGCAACAACTATGAAAAGAACCAACTGACTCGTTACTGCTGCAAATAACCCCACCTTTTATTATTATTTTTATTTATTCAAGAATAGGGTTTTCAGGATTTTTACTGATATATATATATTCACTGGTGGCAATTAAAAAAGATTACACAACCCACAGATGAATGGCACTAATTCCCGGTGCAGTTGCATAGTAACTGCAACTGGATCAGGATTAGGCCAGCCTCTGTTCATTCTCAGCATTAAAAAAAAAGCTTCACATTTTTATACAAGCAACGGTAACCTGCAAAATATTACTGTAATAAAATAAACACTGTTCTTCTCTGTGAAAGAACTTAATTGCACTTCCATTTTGAGTATATCACATTGCCTCAAAGAAAACAATGATACAAATTGAGCGGTGCAATGGGTCTAAAGCATAACATTTGATTTGATCTCATCAGTGATTAGTGTCAAGAGCATCTCTGCAAAAAACTGGGACACATGGTAAGGTCCCAATAGAGATTATATAACACACATAAAATGCATATACTTTAATTAAAGCTCTATGAAATGAAAAATAAGCCCTGAAAAGTTCATTTTTAGAAGTTTTCAGAAGAAAAAAAACCTCTTAACAAAAGAATCACTATATCTAGAAGTAGACAAGGCAATTGGTTTGGTGTAACTCATTTATTTCCCTCCAAAATAAAACTACAAATCAATATACATTGTACGTAGGCTTCAGCTTGTAAAATAAAAGCAAATTGGATCCTACATTCTGATATTTTATTCAATAAAAAAACAAATACACATACAGTGCCATTAAAAAGTATGTAGTTTTCTGTAAGAAAAGCTGGATTGGTTCCAGTCAGAAGAGGACTACTCTATATTTCTGAATGGTCTTTCATGCTTTTAGGTGTAAAAGTCGTCTTTACAAATAGATATGGTAAATGGACCTGTACAGCGCTTTTCTAGTCTTCCGACCACTCAAAGCACTTTAACACTGCATGACATCATTCCCCCATTCACTCCCACTCATACACACTCATACACACTCATACACTGACCACTAAGCCACAATCCCCCATATAGTTATGTTGTATGAAGGGTTTACAAAACGCTATGCAATGGTTCAACCAGACCACTGGAAGGACAAAAAGAGACAAAGATCCCTCTGAGCAACAGTTCTGTAAGAATAGAAGAAATCAGCAGTAATTGGTAAAAGAAGCTGGAATCTTATTAAAAATGTGTGCAAATTTAAATGGGAACAAGCTCCTGTTTCAAGGGGACAATTATACATATTACAAGTTGGAATCAACAGGCGCTTTACTTTGGCGAAGCTATTCTTCAAACTTCACAAAAGAAATAGAAGGTTATTCTAGAGTAAGCACTATCGGAATATCAGCTGAACATATAATGGACTGACAAATCACAATTTAAACCTATTTAATCGAGTAGACGGCCCAAAGGAAAACAGGTTCCCAAATTAAGCAAAGCTTAATTCCACTAAAAACAAAAAAACTAATTCAAAATTGAAGTTATTTTGGGGGCAACACTGTGGGGTGTCGACTAAGTTTAAACTTTTAATAAGAATCCTTCTTCTTGTGAGGCTTAAACCATTAGAAATGTAAATAATACATTTGGTGTCGCAATTATACTGGCTTTTTTTTTTTTTATCTCTGTTAAAATATCCATTATTGAAGAAAAGAAGAACAATATTAATATAACTGGTAATTAAATTTTTTTGAAAGAACACCCATACATTTGTGTAAATGCATGTTATAATGTTTACTTGAGTGAGCATTGTAGAATTTAACGTGTTTTGTTAATTAAAGAGCACCATGGCAATATGGCTTATGCTCCGTTTCTGTTACTTTCCTGCACAGTGATATTTATTTTTATTTTCATCAATTAATGTCATTATTTCGACAACACCCCTGGTTGCCGTAGTGACAGCAAATGTGGTTTAACACTGCAGCAATTTCTTTTAGAGCGGCTACTTTGTCACAAAAACAACAGTAGAGCAACTGATCTGTTTACAGTGCATCCAATTAAACTCAGATTAGTTAAATAAAAACGTTTCAACATAGTCTGATTTCATGCTGCTCACAGCAGTAACAGCTCAATGTGGCTGCTCCTTTTTAATCGACTGACAAAACAAATGCAGAAATTGACTGTTATCTTGTTTTGCGGCAGCTTAACTTTATTGTTAAAGTACTTGTGTTTTGCCCCCTGAACCCCTCTAATATATATATATATATTGTGCATTTTTCTTATTTTCTTCTTCTTCTTCATGTATTACATTTTTGTATATATTGTTCTTTTCTTATGTAAAACAAATTATTTTCTTATGTAAAAATGCTGCTGTACCGAAAAAATGTCCCCTTGCGGGATTAATAAAGTATTTATCTTTATCTTATCATTTAAATTAGCAGAAACTAAATATGCAGTGTAAAGAGGGTGGCTTGTAAGCAGTGAGGCTGTTATTAATTAGTTAACACTGGGTGGATTACATGCTGCATCCTGTGTAGGAAACACGAGGTACAAGTACTGTTTGTGAAATAATAGTGTGGCCTCACCTGTATAGTAGCAAGAGCCAATAGGAGGAAATCACATGACTAATGTGGCGGATTTATTAATAATGAAAAGAAAAAAACACTAAAATAACATAAAACAAGATTACATCAAAATAAATTATATAAAATAAATGGAAGATGAGGACCCATATATAGGTTTAACAAAGGCTGTGAGGAAAATTGGTGAAGCCTCTCCAGAAAAAAGAAAGAAAAGGAGACTTTGATCACCATCAAGTCGATGGATCAAAATATTTTCCCTCTGGTTGAGTTTCTGTATTCTGTATAACACAACTACAGCGCCACCCTTGTTCACTGGAGGAATGATGATATCTTGATTATTAGAACTTTCATTCAAGGTTTAGCCCTCTTGGGATTTGGGATTGAAAGAGTTAGCATTTAATAATCTATTAAATCCATTTTCATAGTAAACGTTATGAGCACTGGACTTGAAACTGAAGGTGATCAGGATTGGAGTTGGGTTTAAAGTTGATAGAAAAGGAAAACCACATTAAGAAAAACATGTGTTGCCAGTATTATCGAAGTACCTCGTTGTGAGATAGAGGTTGTGGTAAAAACTTAATAAATCCACTCTAGTACGGTTTTGTTTCGACAAAACTGAAAAATGTTCATTGTTTATATCAACAACAAAAAATATCAATTACCTCCGAAAGCTCCTCCGTGCAATCCCTCTCTCCTTGTGCAGGTTTCCGATGTGCGTGTCCTCCCCTGGCGTGTGCTGCATTTGCATGTGGAAAACGCAATATGTTTAATGCATGAGGTTACTGCCCAGATTGCCGCCTAATTAATGCTTCACAAACATCCATTAACTGACTCACAGCCACAGGTGACAGCACCTGAGTGTTCACCAATACCCATTATAGATTTGTTTTCTTTTTCACAGTATCTCATCAAAGCATGTGTAACGTTGTTGCTGGGAGCAGATTTAATAAATAATAATTAATTAATATCAAGATATGTAACAATTACTAATAGTTCAATCATGATTTATAAACCCATAAATTAGTATAAAAGAATGATGGTACTCAGCTTTTGCCATAAGCCACAATTGGTTTAACTTAACTTAAAATTTGATATTGATCAATTACATCTCAATCTCAGGGTTGCTACGGAGTTCTTCTCATGGGGTACATGGACCTATTATTTCATATACACACAAATCAAATGATCAAGTTCTTTATAAATTAAATATTCATTGGACTGACCACACAACTAAACTACTAAACAGAAAATAAATGAATAAACGATAAAAATAACTAAATGAATGGAATGAATGAAAATGATGATGAACAGTACAATGAATAACGATTAACCACAAATAAGTGAAAAGGATTGAATGTGACCAGGTAGAATCAGCGACTCATATCATTGAGTGATTAATTAAATTTGTCAATTGACGTTTTACATAAAATTGAGCTCAACACATTTATTCATTCTCAGGTCGGCTGGTTCAGAGCCTTCGGGCCTGCAGATGGACAAAACTGTGCCCCCCCTCCCCCCCCACCCCCTGAGGAATGGGAATTACCGTAAAAATCACAAATGTGGGGTCATAAAACATTGACGGGTCGAGTGTCGTGGTTGACCTGAAGTCCCATCTTGAGTTTGTCCATGCACATGGTAAATTGAGAGTCTAACCACTTAGTGGCCCGTGGGTCGTGAGAGCAGCTCCTGAAAGAAGTTTATTAGTTCAGATTGTGTCATTGACATTTGTAGACACAAAGAGAGAAAGAAACAAACAAAAAAGCCTTTTTCCATTTCATACAGTTGTTGCATCGGCCCATCGCAGTCAGCTGATGTGTGTTTGAGTGAAACCTCACCGGTGCCAGCATGGGAGGGCAGTGCCAGTAAAGCACCAGCATCAAGAGCTTTAATCTCGCTTCACTTTAGTGGAGAACATCTACTGGAAACTATTTCAGACACATTATAGTCTTTCCCAGGAGCAGGTGCTGCAGATGTTCCTACTCTGTGTATTCTAGTGCATACACATAGTAATCTGTTGGTCACCTCACATGGCATCCTGACCTGAGAGAAAAGTGTTAAAAAAGGCCATTTTTTTTGTCTTTGTTGTGTCCTATACAATATAAATCCAAAAGTTTGTAGCCACCACAACATTACATCCGTATGCAGTTGTTGAATGGGTTATATTATTTCTGGGAAGACTTGCATTTGGCATGTATTGGACACCAAACTCCAAAAAATATTTATTCAATGGACCTAGTTATCTGCAGGGGGACTTAAATAGCCTTCCCCAAACTGTTGCCACAAATTTGGAAGCACACCACACCTACTCAAAAGATTACTTTTTCATTCAGGAAAGCAGCACTCTCCAAACCCAGATTTGGACATCAGATTGCAGATGAAACATGTTTACACTTTTTATTTTAATTATAACATAAACGTGAAAATCAAAATCATATTTAATGAAAATAGAAAAGCTGTTTTACGTTTAATTTCCAAAGTGGTACGATATTGTAAGTTTGAAAAATCAAATTGCAAATCAAACAATGTAATCTGATTTTCCATTTATGCTTGTAATATTTGAATCAAAATGAAAACACAAATTTTGGAATAATTTGAAAATGAAAACGGCTTTTAACAGAGGAGCAATAGAAAACAACAAGACTGGAAACAGTAGAAACTGGCGTGGGATGTGCACAGCCCAGGACAGGAGGGCTCTAAAAAACCCGCCCCAAAAAATCATTGCCATCGATCTACTGAGCATCAGTGAAATTGTTGAGAAGCACAGCCTGCAAAGAGCTGAGCTGATATTAAAAGAAAATTCTCACCCCAGACACAAGCTGTCCACCCTGCTGCCGGCTGGAATGAGGTATAAGTATCTGCTGCCGTACCACCAGACTTCAAAACAGCTTCTTTCCTCTGGCTGTGAGACTCCCTAACTCATCCTCCACTGTCCATATATAACTTATATAACATCATTATTTTGGTATTTTTCCTATGTAGCAAAATGGGACGACAATCTGAATTGTGTTGTACGACCCTGTTGTACAATGACAAATAAAAAACCTTGTAACCTTGTACTAGAAATAAAAAGTATGGTTACATCTTTGGTGTGCAGAATAATTAGCTTGCTAGTGGAAGTGGTATACTTTTCTTTTTTTACATTGCTCACCATGCAAATCCTAAGAGATGTTTAAAAATCAAATGTATGAGGATTTGGTCCTTTATCTCTTGTGATAAACTGACTAGATATGAACTGTATGTCAACTTGCCACTACATTGTTGCATGAGCATCAAAGTATTAAGTAAGTCAATTGTAGTTTGGAATCATGCAGATCCTGTGTTGGGAGCTTTGAAACAATTGTCCATGATCTTTCAAACACTAAAGTCCTCAATTAAGCAGACATGGTTTTTAAATATATTGCTGCTGTACAGAGTTACTTAAGCAAATTGTACTATAGGATGTGTGATTTTTATTATACAAATAGTTTTGGCAACTAGAGCTTGCTTTGAATTTTGGAGAAATAATTAAAAATAATGTGCTCATTATGTACTTTCCTAGAGAAAGAGAAAGAGAAAGAGAAAGAGAGAGAGAGAGAGAGAGAGAGAGAGAGAGAGAGAGGAAGATAAGAATAGACGTGATACATTGGTGACATTTGGTTGAAACTTTCTTTGATCATGGAGCCCAGTGTTACTCTACAGTGTATCTCTGGTTCATCAGTGAAGTGTATGAACTAGACTGCAGACTGGATTTCTCCACTGACAGTGACAGTGACAGTGACAGGCTGACTGGGTCCAACTTGCGAGTTTAATGCTTATCGGTATAGAGCCGCTTTATACTATACGTATGGTGTATGAAATGTATGTATCCTCAATGCGCTGCCTTTTTTATCAACTATGACAATCTGGTCACGTCTCTCATCTGCATTCAGGCACAGTCTCACTGTTGCTCGATAGACTACAACTATCGAATAGAGATTAACCTCAAACACAAACATATAAACCCTATGCTCACACAAACAAGCTCCGTCTTTTCACATCACACGTATATCGCACTGTAAAGCCCTGTGGAATAGCTCGGTCTAGCTCAAAGCACATTTTCCAGAAATAATAGCAAATGGTTGAGGATTGATTTATTATTCTCAGCCAGACAAAAATGTTACTTCCTCAATAAGTAACAGCCTATTTCTAGCTTGTAATTTTACAAAGCCGTCGAGAGATCAGGCTGGTGCCTCCTACAGGTCGCTCAGTCTAATCAGAAAAAGGCACAATAAAGAACAGTGAACCAGAGCAGAGTGGCAAAAAAAGGCCTCTCTATTTTTGAGGTCTTGGTATTATGGAAATAAAAGCAGGTCAACAGGAGGAACAAATAAAGCCAACAAGCAGCAGGTGACTTGGACAATAACATATTAGCCTAGTAATAGTAAAAGTGTTTTGAGCTAAATGTAAACATTGGCATGCTAATATGCTCACAACGTCAATGCATTGGTCTTAGTTAAACATTTTAGCATTCTATAAGACACAAAGTACAGCGGAAACGGATTGGAATGTTTTTGTTTTTTTAATGTTTCATTTTGACCTAACGATGGCGCTATAAGAAACATTAAGGGATTTTCCTGATCATGCTGACGGGACAATGAATGCCTGTATCATATTTAATGGCAATCCATCCAAGTTGAGGCATCTTACACATTTCCAATTCACAGCCCAGTTTTCAAAAGAACCTTTGGCATTGTGCAATGTATGTTTCATATTAGTCTTGTATCATGCCTGCAGAAACGCACACTATCACACGGTTGACATTTTTGAAACAATTGGTTAGGTTTAGGCAAAATATAGTTATATAAAACAACGTAGGTCTGCTAGGTGAAAGTCTTGTCTTGTCGTGGCTGTATGACCCCTCCCACCCAGCCTTTTCGTGACTTTCTTGCTTGTTAAATTATTTTTTATTTAACTTACCGTTATAAAATGTAACTTTCAATAACAAACGCTGGATTTATTGTTACTGTGCGTCGCTTGTTGTACTAGCTCTGTCACTTGCTCTGATCAAATGCAAAATATCCTCATTTAACTTATCAATGGTTTGCAGAAACACACAATGCCAACATTGTTCCCGGGGCTGCAATCCATCTTATAGACGTGTTGATGAGAGAGAACTTTGACTTGCCACTAGATGAAAAGTCAGTAGGCTTCATCCTTTGGGCACCGTTGCAATCCATCCAATAGTTGTTGATATTTCACTAATAATCTAAAATGTCAACATATGTTAGGAGAACGAGGTGTCAGCACAGTATGAACCAACTATTCATGTAGAGCATACTGAGAAATAAATGCCAGTAAGTGTTTTCTTAAATGTTTTGTTGATTTGTCTGCCACCAATAAAGAAATACCAACAGGCTGCTTCTATTTTCAGTGTGATGACTAATGTGCTGATATATTGAAGGGAATATTTGTTTATTTTGTTCGGGTGCATGTGTTCACATTAAAGCCATGATCATCTATATAAGGAAATAATGCTTGCTTGTTATTGGTCTCCCCTGTTGTGACTTCTGCTGGAGATAGTTGTTGACTTAATCCATAAGTTTTAACACAACACAAGCTTATTCTATGATTATATATATTGAAATGTATATTGAAAGGAAAGTGAACTACTGTCTCATAGCTCATGACCTACAGTGAAAGACAGGACAAAGGCATACAGAAGAACATTTAGCCATATACACATAGTAGAGCAGTGCAAGCATAAAACATATGATATATATATATTGTATTCTAATACGTTTTATGCTTGTACTGCTATACTGTGCGTGTGTAGATAGAATATATATAAAAAATAAATATATAAAAAATAAATAAATAAAAATATATATACATAAAAAAAAAAAAAATTATATAAAAAAAAAAAAAAATTATATATATATATATATAAATAAAAAGCATAAAACGTATTAGAATACAAAATATATTTAAATATATAAGAGTATTATTGCTTTGGGCTTTTCGTGCAACTAGGTATTAAAATAACAAACATTAGTCCAGATATAGGACCAGGCAACAATCCAAATTTCCATCCATCCGTTGTCTTCCGCTTATCCGGAATCGGGTCGCGGTGGCAGCAGGCCCAGCAGGCTGACCCAGAACCACCTCAGCTGACTCTTTTTGACCCGAAGGAGTAGCGCCTCAACTCCAAGTTCCCTCCTGATGTCTGAGCTCCTTACCCTATCTCTAAGGCTGAGCCCGGCCACCCTACGGAGGAAACTCATTTCGGCCGCTTGTAGCCGCTGTCTATCTCCCGCTCCATCTTACCCTCACTCGTGAACAAGACCCCGAGATACTTGAACTCCTTCGCTTGCGGCAGGCACTCCGTCCCCACCTGGAGTGAGTGCCTATCCAAAGGCAATCCAAATTTAAATACCTTAAAGTCTGTCAGAGTGGAAACACAGAAAATATATTAAAAAAAAAGAAAAATAAGTGACTTAAAAAAGTTGAAGTATCAATAAAAGCAAAATTTGACACTGTCAACATTTGCTGATCTGTGGACCCATGAGACTGTAACCGCCCTAAAATTAATGCATGAAACAAACACAAATGAAGCACAGCATTATTTAAGGCGGAGCACAGGAGTGTCACTTGTATTGGCTGATTGGCATCAGCTGTTTGCAATATGCTTTATAATGATCCAATTAAGCATCCAATCATATGTTTGTGTTTTGGGGGGGATCAGCTCTCAGCATTCTTCTTTGCTGCTTGGATTCATAGAGAGCTCCCTGAAAGCCGATATTCGCTACCTTTTATGTGGATGCCCATTCAGGGCAGATGGTAAATGTAGTCCACTGAAGAAATAAATTCCCCAGCGTGTGTTGTATTGACCGAGAATACTAAACGCTCTGCGGTGCAGCCGTGCTGCTGGACCTACATTGTCCACACCTCTTACACTGGCTTATTAGCTCATCATTTAAACTTGACGAAAAAATAAAAAGCACCAAACACATACTTGTTAGTCTTCCCACTGTTCCAACAATCAATTATTATGGTTTGAGCGAAATTCAAAGACAAAATTGTATTTCTCCTCCCCCTCCCGCCCCCGCTGTAACTCTCTGCCGTGATGGCAAAGTGCATCACTGAGATGAGGAAGAACAGTATAATTTGCAGCTGCGCCCCAGAGACACGGAGAACATCAGTAACAACTGCAGGCTTTTTTATTTATAATCTTTTTTTACAGTCTATACCAAACTCAGATAGGAATTCTTCTTTTAAATAGCAACGTTTTTTTTGCTAATTGTAACCATTTGCTATAAATGGTTAGTTCCCTCAGGTGTGATTAGGTTTGACTGGTGCCGTTTAAATTACGTATTCTCATTCTCTTCTTCTGCAATGGTTTAATGCACCAGATTGTATAATTAGAACCACCAACTATGTATCTCAATGCATCCAACTCCCATAGCAGTTGTGGATGGAATTGGAATGGCATCAATCAGTTATTTCTTTTGTAGATTTTCTTGAAATGCGTTTAACATTTATGACAAATGTGGACACAAACTTGGTTTGTGTCATTTTTGGATGAAGAAACAACCCAATCTGCGTACAAATAAAAAGTTGACCCATATACCCATTTCATAATTTGAGTTTACTTTTATTCTATTTTCTTTTTAGCTTTTTAATGTTTTACTGACTGTTTTTAATGTTTAAATGAATGTTCTTAATTGTTTTTAAATCTTCTTTTCTTTTGCATTATGTTTTAATGCTTAATGGTTTTATGTGAAGCACTTTGAATTGCCTTGTTGTTGAAATGTGCTATACAAATAAACTTGCCTTGCCTTGCCTTGTCTTCAGAAAACTTTAGATAAATATTGCTCTCTGTCTCTACTAATTCTCTTTTTACACATTCCAGAATATTGCACATTTAAATGCTCGATATTTAAATTACATTTTTCATATCACCGACCTAGAAGATTCACTTCCTCATCTCAGTTGGAGATTTAATTTGCTGTCAATCAGGTCATCATGTTTCCCCACTGCGCTGAGCTGGGATTGTTTTGTGTGTATTCCTAAGGGCCTGATTAGACCGTGTGAGTATTGCTGGCGGTCTGATAGAGTTAAAATTTATGGAAATAACCTACCCGAAATCTCAAGTACGGCACTAATTCGCCTCCTGCTATTTTCAGCACCAACCACAATTAGAATAAATGCAAACAACGTTGGGAGGTTTTCAACTCTGAGATGGTTCTTTTTTATGCGAGGTGCTCAGTCACACAAAAGCAGCGCACAAAACACTTCACTCTCATCGAAAACAATTACCGAAACCCGTCTTCGGCTACTAAAATGCGCTCTGTCTGATCAAAATCTAACAAAGCTCTCATTTGCATGACGGTGTGTTTGTTTGTGAGGGTGGGTGCTCTGCTTTTCTTCTGCGTGGCTGGGCTGCAGGACCACAACAGACTGCAAGGGAAGAGGAGTATGTCTTTGAAATGAAGAAGACAACAAAGAAGAGTGGAGGAGAAGGTGAAGTCATATTTACATACGGCATAACCTGCAGCAGTCAACAAACAAAGCATGGAGAGATCTGTGAGATAACACAACAACTCTGCACACATTAAGTCAGATAGCAAACATGCAATAAACTTTGCCTCCTCACCCGTCCATTATGTTGAAGCATCTCAATTACTGAGCAATGCTGATTAGACGTGGAGAGAAGAGCAATGCACAAATAATTGTAGTCAAATGAGTTACTGTATATCCCTCTATGGCTTTGTTTGGATGAGCTCAGACATAAATCCATGGGCGGCCATTTGATTTTCAAGAGCAGGTCCAATAACATTTTATGCGTATTGCTGATCAATACTGATTACAGCCTGCATTTATAAGTACATCCTCCCTATTTATAAGCATTTTTTACAGATCTGGGAACAACAAAGGGGAAGTCATTGACCGTTAATTTACCGGGTCAATGGAAATGCATCCCACCTGGATTTTTTCTTTCTATTTTGATGATTTTTTATGCACCTTTACATGCATTTACATATCTTAATCATGTAAGTGTGAAGCCTATTCTAATATTTACGAGACTACACTCAAAAAGTTAAGCGTTAAGCCCCGAACAAAATGACCTAGTGACACCGATGCCCCCGTAACCATAGTAACCCACTCCTGCCTGAGTGGTACAGCGAGAGAGGAGAGGAAGGGAGAGACACTGTGCTGCTGCCAGAGCTGATTGAATTCAGCAAGTCTCTAAAAGTTATAGAAATGTGCTGAGAGCGATTCATGTGCACAGCATAACCAATGTCCTCTACTCCATCTGGGAACATGTGTCCCATTATACATATATTATGTCGCATTTATGACCTCATGACTGATATCTGGACAATTCTGTATAAGATACTGTATGAACTGAATGACGGCACATAAACAAAACAACATACATAACATTTAAAAACAACACTCCCGGGAATATTTATTCTTTAATCATAGTATCTCTGCAAAATATTGGACTTTTTTTTTACACTTTAATTATATGCTTTTGTAATAAATGTGTTAATATTGGCCAGTATGTGTTAGTGGATGAGGAACGTCTGATTCGTGAAGTTATCTATCAATCACCAGATTTTTTTGTAATTTCCAGTAAATATCACAATATAAGACGTTGGTTTTTGGTCTAAATGGTACAAACGTTGGAAGTCAACTAGTACAACTGTCTTTAAAGTGTCTCCACTTGTTAGGCCAAGGTGTCTTTCTGGGAACGAGTTCTCTTCCATCATTACGATTGTTGAGTTATTCCTCGTTACTTTTCATTTTCAATTCATTATAGTGAGGATTTTTCTTACAAATAAAAAATAAATTCAAATTTAGAATATCTGTTGACAGCCCCAAAGCACAAGGTACACCTCTGACTCCATTAGCTAACAACATGCTAAGCTAATCTATCTCAGCTATCTTAGGCTAGTTAGCTTTCTTAAATGCAGTCAATTTTAATAAACCAACCAAACCTTGTGCTGCAAGAAACACATCACATACACGTCTGTCAATGTTATCACCAGTTGAGAGCATGTAAACAAAACAACTTTGGAGTAACCAGTACACAAAGTTACACACACACACACACACACACACACACACACACACACACACACACACACACACACACACACACACACACACACATTCTCATTATGATTATGGCAATATAGAGTGTATTATTCTAAGGACTCCATAGAAACCGTTAAAAGTAATTGGGTTTTGGTTTTGAGTTTTTCTCTGTTGAAGGCCACAAATTAAAACATTTTTTTTACGACACACAGGTAGCTTTGAATCAAATATTATCAAATATTATTTTTGTTAAGGTGAATTGTAAGAAAACAATTTGTCCATATTATTAATTGACAGCTGGAATACGAACGAGCAGATTGACAGGTTGTTGTTGAAAACATTCAACATTTATCGTCACTTAACAGGGCAGTGGGTAGGGAGGAGAAAAAAAAGGGCAAAGGAAATAAAGGAGAGAAAGACAAACAAATTTCAAAAAGAAAAACAGCAATAGCATTTAGCACATAAACATGATTCAAAAGACTCCGTACATATTTTTAAAGCTTCTGCTGGAGTAGGAGAGGCACATGTACAATAATTATCCTATTTTTGCACTGCATCAAGTGCATTGACAAACATGCATGCACAGACACAAAAACTTTAAGCAGCCTTGATGTAGCCCTTCACAGTTGATACAACAAAAATATCTTGTTAAAAAGGCTTGTCTTAAAGGGACAGTAAAAAAAAAAAAATACATATTGTTCATCTTACCTGTAATCAAATGTATCAATCTAGATTGTTTTAGTGTGAGGTAATTTGATAATAATAATAATAATAAAAAAGTTGACATTAGATTTACATCAGATGAGGCTCGTGCTTGTGACAGCACAATATGTAAATATTAATGGCGTCCAGCTGGGCTCAGAAAGAACATATTTCCCATATGAAACTGCTCACAACAAGGTCTGTGAATTATTTTGAGTATCCAGGTGATAATTTCTGGAAAGTTACATTGCTGTTGAGTTTTTAAGTGGCGCTTTAGAGTGTCATCTAGTTCCATTATATTGGAGAGAAAGCAGAAGCCTCTTTGGCCAATATAAAACACTCGGCAGCTCACACAAAAAACAATCGAGATTGATAAGTAGCACGACACGTTTTCGTTTCTTTTTGAGGTGAGCTGTCCCTTTAATGCCACATTTGTTGTGCCATAAATACTGTCAGTGCCGCTGACTGTGACAATTGTTGTGGCCTTGCTTACAAGCAGTAAACATAGCAAGTGAATCCACAGATGTCAGCAGTCCAAAGTAATGAAAAATCACAGATAAAAGTACCCATACATTCCATTTAGTTCCATTGGCAGCTGTAGCTTGCAAGTTTCTCTTCACAAAATGAGCTGATTGTACAAGCAAGCACATTAGTTCACCATGACACTGAATTTGTCCACAATAAGGATTCATCAGGACGCAACTGCCTCTTGCGTGACAGATACAGTAATCAGCTGGAATTGTAATTAAGCCGACAGGAGGGTTGGACACTGCTGTAAATCGCTTTGGAACGTGTGGAGAAAATGACAAGTATGAAAACATTCAAAGAAGAACTGGTCACCACATCGACACAATCCAGGAGTTTTCTTCTACAGCTATCATGTTAACTTTTATTATAAAAGAATAAACTTACCACGCGTTTCCCCAGTCCATATTATTTCTTTGTATTTTTCTCAAGTGTTTCTGTGTACTTTCTACAAAGTTTGGCCTATCATTTTCCTCAGTTGTGGTTCTCAAGGTCACAGCAGGAGAAGTGCACTTTACTGAAAGCACAGAAATACATTTCCATAAAGTCAGAACAGCACAATCCATGCAACAGCATGTTTTATATTATTGACAGCAGACAGCACTATGGCAGAGCCCTCCCTGAGAGCTTCTATAGGTGGTAAATGATTGTCTTCAGTTAGAGGGATTGACGCAGCAACTACCAACACTAAAACATGAATTTAGATGTGTTTTTGTTGTTGAATAAGTTGCATGTCATCTTTTTGTGCCTCACACGGTCAACAAACTTGTCAGGTTCCACGTTTGTATTAAACTATCATCGGCACTGATGTTTTCTATTTTCCAACCATGTATGTTCTTTTTTTTTCCCAAGACATTTTTTTTATTTCTTGTACATAAAGTCAAACATTTGTTTGCCCTTGATACCGTCTTAAAGAAACACTGTGTCACATTCCATTCCTTTTTTTTTGGGAAATGTAATATAATATACATTTAATCAGTGTATAATCATCTGTGTTTCCGATAGCTTAGAAAAATGAATTTATATCTACATAGATAACGGGTCCTCTTCCACGGAGTCCGCCACGTTTGTACAGCAGCCCACATCGGACAAACACTAACGAACACTGGCACTAGCAAGAGCCATTCGCGATGTTATGTTATCTGAAGGTAGGGATGAGTGACTTTGCTGTTGCTGCAGAGACAATATTTAGATTTATTTAAAATTTTAAATTCTAATCCTGTTCTGAATTTATTTGCAGATGGGTATTTAGTTGGTTGCAATCTGCAAAACACCACTAGATGCCACTAAATCTTACACGCTGTTCCTTTTTGGAGTTTCAGTGAGAGAGGATTGGGTCGGCAAAGCTCCACCTACAAACTTTTTTGTATCGGTCTCTACCGCATGTTTTGACATTAGACGACTGCTACAGTGTTTCCTCCTCATCCTCAGCTGCTGCACTTGTAGTAAGAACAGGCAGATTTTCCTTCAGCGAGATGTCGTCCACCCGCTTGGGGCCGCTGTCCTCAGGTTCCTCGGGTATGGATGGGTCCGAGTTACTGATCACGTATCCCGGGAGGGTGCTGATCACGGGAGGACCTGTGCTTCGATAAACCCGGCTTGAAACGAGCGTGGTGGAGCGTGTGGAAGGACCGGCTCCCGCCAGGTGGGACTGGCTGCTGGTGCTGTTGTTGTTGATGCCAACAACGACGGAGCCGTAACGGTAGCGGCCGCAGACCACCGGGCCCTCCCACTCAAAGGCCAGGTTCCAACGTGTCCATGTTTTCTTTATCTCTGTCTGGACCTGTGGGGATGGAAAGAACAAAGGATTTAAATATCAAGAATTATACTGAAAAATGATCTTGATTTGATCCAGGCTAATTTTTCTTTTTTTTTTTTAAATTAATTTTAGATTTCTACAAACCTTTAAATGTGGTTTATTCATTTTTATTTCTGTTGATACTTCAGTGTGGACGTATTCAAAGTGTAAAAACTCCGGCACTATGATCAAATGTTAATATAAGCAAAAAATTGTCTTCTAGGAAATGCAGAGCAACAAAAGCATCCCAAAGGAGTCATGTTTTTGGCCATGTGATTAATGCAAGTAAAGCATGCATTAGCCTTTTAGCTCAAGTTTGGGCTCCACCAACTCCTGAGAAACATTAGTAAGGTTTTTTAACTAGTTAATTCTTCAATCTTGCAAATCTCAGAGCTGCAGGACTGGTAAAGGATTATCTAATCTTATCTTATCTAACATCATATCTTCATCTCCACCACTTAAAGTTACTACAAGGGACTTTTATGTAATGGCTGAGACCCTTCCTCATTATATGAGTCATTTGGTCCAGTGTTCATAACAAAAAGATGCTTTATTGAGCTCTATCCAACTGAAAATAAAAAAACATCAGTATAATTTGGAGCTGTTTGAATTGCAGTAACTCCAAACATCATGGAGGATGAAAGTAGTGCTGCCCAGGATACAATGTGGATCACAAAAGGCAAGCGAGAAAAAAACAGAGGGTGTTTTGTGAAGATAAAACTGTCAGAAATGTCTCTTCTTGTTGCCAATTGAGAGTGCTGAGTACAAAGTGTATGATGTAGAGAGAGATGACGACTGGTATCATGACTGCTCTTTTCATTTTCATTTGACAAGGCAAAAAAACAGATCAAATGAAAAAATGTGAAATAGCTAATGTCACTTTTGAATTCTTCACCCAGACCCTTGAATAGAATATGTGTGCCACTGGAGTAGTTATGCCCATTTTGGTTAATTTGAAATCAAACTAGAGTTTAATTCAAGTGCTTGCCGTTCTTGTTTTGAATTGCTTTAGTTTTGCAGTTTTTTTGCTACTTCTGTGCGATCAATGGCATTTGAAAATCCGATCCACTCACCTCTCCGTTGCAGAAGCAATAGATAATGGACACAAAGAAGCCCTGAAAGGAAGAGATTGACATACAAGTTGTGAGCTCAAATCTCTTGAAGCAAGTGCGAACAAAACGTCTACAGTGCAACGATCACAATAATTGATCGAATGTCATTCTTATCTGAGTCCAATACAGACACGATCTCAAAAGGAGGATGTTCCAGGTCATCCATGTATTTGCATCAAATAGTGCTTATCTTATGAAAAAAAGACAGAAAGACAGAAATGGTAATCTCTCTCGGTGTTGCTGTTCTGACCTGTTTCACCTTGTCTTTGCTTCTCACCACGATAAGAAGTTACAGGAAAGACACAGCGTCTTTGTAAAAATGCTAGGTTACGAGAAGATGTGAAGGTGTGTGTCCATGTATGTGTGTTTTGAGTGTCTTGCTACGTTCATATCCACAGATGAGACATCCATACAGCGAGTCTGAATCAACAATGCATGCTGGTTCATCCTTATAATTGCTATTCAGTCCTCATTTGAGACCCCAACTGGTAAAAAAAATCTGATTTGTTCAAGAGGGTTCGAGTATAGTTTGAAATACAAAACCCAATATTCATGTTGTATGAGCAAGATAAGAACTCTCGTATCTAACATTAATCGGACAAAGGAATTACTTATGGGTTTTTTCCAGTCTCAATCTCTGTGCACACAGCATTTGTGGGCACAGAGACTTGAAAACATATGTGAGTGGGTGCGTTAATTATAATATTTTTATGAAGGCACATGCGGTTCTCATCTCTAGGTGCTTTGCATATGTTGGATAAAAGACTCTCAGATAAGTATCCATCATGCAGCCGACGGCAGAGTTGGGCACTGGATTCATTATAACCCCAACATTTGGCTGTGAAAGTGAAGAGAAGCATGTGAAGCAATCAAGTGTCTTTGGTTTGATTTTCATCACTATTAACATCTTTGCAAATGTTATGTCTTGGCATGTTATGACCCTGATAATGTGTTATAAAGCCTGGATTCCATCATGTGTGTGGTTCTTTATTCTTTTTTAGTTCTACTTCCCTTTATCTGCTTGCATAAACATGCAACGTTTTCAGGAGCATCAGCCTCCCAAAGTTTAACCTCCAAACTGGTTGAGTATTTAGGTTCAAATAAATGATGTGGTCATCAAAGGGAATTGACTCAACAAAGTACTTGTATAGTTTTTATTCTCTGCAAAGGTGGAAGTTATTAAAATCAAAATGGCTGTGGAAAGTAATGGACAATTGTAATGAAATTTCGAGGTGAAATTCCAGTTATCTTAACTATTTTTGGTTAAATTTGAGCTGTTTTAGAAAGCAAGTTAAATATGGTTAAGAGACATAAATTATATGAAATATCACAATGTTCATGAAGACATAGAAACAGCAATTAATAACACATTAAATACTAAAAACAGTAGATTATAAACATAGACATTATAAAGTGTGGAATTGTATTGACCATAACCCTCTGAACCCGACAATCCACCAGCAGGTTTAAAAGGTTTTCTTTCTTTCTTTTTTAAATCTATCAAAGCCAGAAACTATAAAAACATTAATTATCGACGCATTTTTAAGTTTAAGAGCTCCATGAATGAATCATGTGTGACAGAATCTTCTATCTGGAAAAACAAACAAATCAAAGCTTAAAATGTGGATATTTCATTCAAATTGTAAATTTCACCACTGACAAGATTCTTTAAAACACATTTAATTCTGCACTCGTCAGCGTAACAAGGACGCAATGAATGTCTCGGCTGAGATGAACAGTGCAACAGCTTGTGTCACATCTTACGAAAAGTTATTCCTCATCACAAGATGTCTGGCCAATGAACCAACGTTGACTTCTGGTTTCACAGGTGACACCCTAACCTTCTCCTCACATGGAATCTGTCGCTTTTTATACTTCCTGTTTCACAATTCTGTGAATTACATACAAATTGATTTTGTGGGATGTATCCAAATTGCAGTGCATTACTTTTTGTAGGAACAGCTATGGACAGTGTAGAACAGCCTGAACAGTATCGTAACAAAAGAAAAACTGAAAATGGCCAAGGACAAGAGAAGTTGTAAGCAGAGGTTATAAAGATGTAAATAGTCACATAGTCTCATCCCAGGTTTTTGTAATTGTTTGGTAATAATGTGGCTTCAACCAAATCAGCTCATGCTGAGGTCGATGGAGAGTTGCAGCTTAGCGTTATTTCGGGTGGTGCAGTTTATCCCAAGTGCAAACACAACAATGTTCTGGCTTTGGTTGGCAGACCAACACACAGATCTCTCCATAACCCCAAACCCTTCCGTATGTTATACATTTACCTCTGTCACTTTGATATAATTTATTTAAAATACTACTTATTTAAATGCATATCAAAAATAAAATTAATGTGATTTAAGTTCTATCTATTTCGTTGATCAGCCGTTATCAGAAATCATCTAGGGCCTCCATTATGAATGTATACAGTGAATAAATGATATACGAGATACTGGATTTGGGAGTCCATCCTCAAGAAAATTAAAACGTTTTTGATTTTCAAACTATTCACATCATTTTGGACCATTATTATAAAAGATAACTCCCAACATGCTTATAGGCTAAATAACTTGCTATAGTTAAATAATAATGTACCTATAGCATAACCCCCTGGAGGCGAGCACTGCCAGCATCTTAAATAATTATTATCTTAAGTTATTCTTAAAAAGACACTGCAATCAGATTTATTAATGTCCAATTATTTTAATCTTCAGCCTGGAGTTTTGCCATGGGCACTGATGCTATCTGTAAATAAAAGTAGTGTTTGATGCCACTTGAGTTTTGATTGTATGTTGTAGGGAAAACCAATTAAATTAGTCGATAGTGAACAGTTTGTTGATACTTAAAATGTTTCTTTTTATTATGTTAAAACTAGTAATTCAGCCAGCAGTAGGTTCTCTGCTATATTAATGTGCTTATGCAAGTTAGTTTTATGTGAAAGCAATTTGTAAGACTAAAACCATTTTTAGGAGACAAACAGCAGTTTCATGGGGAAAAGTGTTGTGGAGGTTACAATATAAATCGATCCCATCTTGCCACAAAGACACCTTTCCTCATTTTTTGTTCTATGTTTCCAGCTATTATTTTTATTATTCAAGTATGGTATGTGTATGTAAGCTTGTTATTATGCATTTTTAACAGCAAGTTTCCAGTTGATGACGTGAATGTTAACACTCACACAATATATTCAGGAAGGTTCAAACACAGCCGGTAAATCAGGTGCGGTTCAAATTGATCAAGCTTTTACTATGTAATTTGTTTCATATACTTTGTATGTGTTTTTACTATCTGGTTACAGACAGTCAAATATAACTTATTTTAAAAGCAGCTGATCATCCCCTCCATGAGTAGCCAACATTAAGGAGTTTTTAACAGCAATGTCACAACAGTTCTGCTATTATAGGTTGCTTTGGGAAATGCATATTTTATTTTATTTATTTATTTTTATTTTAGATAATTATTGGGAAATGGGGCCATGCTGGGAACACCTAAAAGCAGCTTGGAGCTCAATGTGAGAGGAGGACCCCAAAGGAAAAGGACACAAAAACATGAGGAGTGGAAAACACCAGAAATCCTCAACACAATGCAACAGGAGAGAGAGTTCAAAGGGTAAGTAAAACTTCACGAACAAGAGCTGTAAAGGCTTTGGTCTAAAAGGAATACGAGAGATGCCACAAAGAAGGACGAAAGAACATAAGGAGGGAATAAAGAGACACGGGTGGATGGGTTCGCCAAGGAGGCAGCAACTGAAGTGACTCAAAAGAAGATGAAGGAGTCATATTATTTACCATCTCTAGGTAATTGTCTGTGACATTCTCGCATAGTATTTACCAATTACAGACAAGACTCCTTTCAACCTAGAAGGCAGAACAACCACATATGATTACAAATCAGATGCTATAGATCAACAACATAAAGGCTGCAATGAAGCAAATGAAAACAGGCAAGGCTGCTGACAATATTTCACCAAGTAGAAATAAACTCTGCAACAGACATGCTCTATGGCTTCTTTGGTAGAATTTGGGAAGAGGAGAAGACACCCACAGAATGGGCAGAAGGACACATTGTGAAACTGAAGTAGAAAGCGAAGTCGGATTGGACACACCATCAGAAAACCTGCCCCAAAAATCACCTGACAAGCCCTGAAATGGAGCCCCACAGGTAAAGATCTCGCCCCAGGAACAGCTGGAGAACAAGGAAGGAATTTCAGGGAATCGACTCAACTGGGGAGATCTCAACAGAACCGCCATCAGTGATGTCAAAAGGACATTCGTCAATGGCTTTCGAGAAGCAAAGCGCTAAGACCAAGAATTTGAGTTCATGGCTAAAAGAAATACACAAAGTGCAATTTTGACAAAGGTGTCACTAACTACAGGTAGTCTGCTAACTTGGTACCGTATGATCAGTTTCAATATGGTTTACATTGACTGCCTTTTCCTACTTGGGTCAAATATATTCAGTGTAATGCAGAAACACTTTTTTAATAAAGCTAAAAAATACCGTCGACTTTTTGAAGTGAACCTTTCCTCTGCATGGAAGATAGACATGTTTCCTCTATAATTAATTTGAAATTAAATCATTTATAGAGCATATGTGACTTTTTTTGGCTGCTGAAGTGTAAATTGATTTTGCTCCATCCATTTTAATTTCCCCATGGAAGATTTCTTAGTTCATTACAATAGCTCATTACTTAATTAAGGGCAGACATATGCACTCAACACCATAGGCCAATGCAAAGAAAGAATGTACCTCTTATTAGGCACGAACTGTAATTTAATTGTAATTATATTTAAGTAAGTATAAGTATATTTAATATAGAGGAAAGGTCACACGCAATTTAAAAAAGCTAATCTAAATTTAGGTATAGCCGAATTATGACTCTGAATCAGACTCATTATCGAGCTGCTTAACAGAATAATGAAGTTCAGTCCTGACTCTGACACTGACAGTCATCCACCATTAAATGATGAGCCCCCAAAGTGTGTGTCTTTGTGTTCAATCTTTAAATTGTAAATTCAAGAATACATTTTATATAATTAAAGACTTTACAAAGTAATTATGTTGTCAAAACTACAGTCCTGCAGAAATTAGTGCATGCAGCCAAGTAACTGCTGATTTAGATGTAAAACATTAATTATTCTCATTTTAACTGGCCATGATCAACACAATATTTTTAATATTAAAGA
This sequence comes from Ophiodon elongatus, assembly GCA_016806645.1. Taxonomy (NCBI): domain Eukaryota; kingdom Metazoa; phylum Chordata; class Actinopteri; order Perciformes; family Hexagrammidae; genus Ophiodon; species Ophiodon elongatus. The sequence continues at coordinate 119,808 of JACSYO010002153.1, forward strand.
AAAAATATCCATTTTTGAAAGCAACAAAGAAAACCTTTGTCGTAAACAAACGCTCATTGGATGAAAGAATAGGACCAGACAGTTCCACTGCAGTATATTGGCGGTACACTATTTGATAAACATAACACAACACTGCAAGTGGCATCTTAGCAATTGCTTTAAAAACTATTAAAAATGAATATGCAGTAATATTTTGGGGAAAGAATTTTCTATTTGTGTTTTTTTCAAAGTGACCAAAACAGAAGTCCACACATGGTTGGAGTAGCTTCATAGTCCTCTGTTGGTAATGAAATAATGTATGTGTGTGTGTGTGTGTGTGTGTGTGTGTGTGTGTGTGTGTGTGTGTGTGTGTGTGTGTGTGTGTGTGTGTGTAATGGTGGTTGTTGTTGAATAGACCTACTATGCTGACTTTGAGATGTTGACACATCAGCCATGACTCAGCCTCTACAGTAAAAAGACGGAACGGCTCTTCCTGATCTGTGAGTGTGAGGGCCGACCTTGAGTTGGCTAATGCTCGTGGGAGTGTTTGCTGTAAACGACCACAGTGAGTTAAGTTTGAGGGCAGATTTCCACATAACGTATCAGCAACTGCAGTGTTGTAATAACTGAAAAGAACTGCATACCTGAAAGGAATTGAAGAACAGCTCACAGTACATGCGGACCTCCCAGCTTGATCCTTCAAATGTATGAGGCATCCCAACAAAGATAATGTAGTGGATGCCAAACACCAGCACTAACACAAGGGTGGACTTTGCCAGTTTCCTATGGAGACACATACACATATATATGAGTATAAATATAAGTACGTAAATATGAATTCAAAACAGAGCCCAGCTGCTTTGGATATTTGTGGTCAATACCAATATCAGTATTTAAGAATAATAGCATTGAATAATGGAATATCAGACGATTATTTAACATTTTGTTCCTATGGCAGACTTTAGTATTCATTAGATCATCATAACAGTACATTTAATATTGCTGGAAAATAACAAAATAAGAACTGAATTGTATTTAATATATTTAATTTATTAATTGAAAAACATCAATTAATGTCAAATATATATAATTGACAGCCAAATTAATAATTATATCTGCACTGCACTCTATCATATCTGCAAACATATACACCAACAACACTTGGCATATAATACTGGCACTAATGTAGGTTTAATGTGAATGTGGTTGGAAAATTAACAGTTCGATAAGAGATTAGTCTTTATTTGTCAAAGAAGACGTGCCATAGCATAATTTAACAAACACATTAACTAAGCCATCTTCAGACTGTATGAGTGAATGCATAACACAAATGTGTGAAATGTGTTTCTTTGGAAACAATTTGAGTTTCACATCAGACAAAATGAAAGAAACCATGTCTAGCGTAAGTACATAAATTAGCAGCAAATTAGTTTTATTGAGGTTAATGGCTTCTAACACCCTAGATACTGAGATCAGTGATGATTTTTTGTTTTTTTTTGCAAAGCTCACATTCCTTCCACAGATTTTAATGAGTACAAGCAAATTACTTGTTCTTCAGGGAATATTCATTTTAGGAGAATTTACTTTGCTTCCAACTTTTTGGACTTTTTTTTGTCAGTGTGGGGAACGAGCATTATAAATGCTGTAAACTATCCTTGGATCTCTATTTCCAAATGCATATTACAGATTTTTGGTATTTCTGACTTCAGTATACAGTCAACTAATCTACACATCTAAACAAGAAGGGACAGATGTTTGGATTTGTCCTGCAAAATAACCTTTTTTTCTCTCCAGGGACAATTTCCTGGTGAGTGTTTTCAATGCTTTGGCATTATGTAGATGTAAATGGGATGTGTGCATTTCTCCATGCATTGAGTATTTATATGGCACATAGACCTGCTTTATAATAAAAAAAAAAGACATGGAAAGCTCACTTTCTACAACATTGGTCCTGTAACACACTCGAGGAGATAACAGGTGTGTTATCCAGGATCCTTTAAAGCAATATCTGAAATAGATGAGCATTACAAACACACAATGCTCAGCTTTATCTGATCCTAGCTGACTGATCTGCATACAGTAAATGTCTCTCATGTTTAAACCAATGGTAGAGTCTGTCCCACACATCCATGAAATAATGACAGGTAAAGCTCAAAATAATGCAAGGTTCTTAATTTCTTACTTTTAATTCATGGATTGCATCCAGCATGCATTCAACCTGACAGAATTTAAGATTCCTGATCGTAAAAGCAGTTGGTGTTATTTTTTGCAGTTTGTCTGCAGTCTATCTACGGTGCATTAAAGTTTAGGTGAGGACTTCAGCTTCTTGTCTTCATGTAATGATCCATCCTGGAAATAAATTAAGTGCTTTGGAGAAAAAATGCATCCATTCAAACTCTACTGGGAATGTTAGGTGACCAAGAATGGTCAAGAAATGACCAACAACCATATCTGCATGATAAACTGTAAATCACCTGAAAGGAGAGTATGTGCATTCATTCATCATGTTGCCTCCAGCCACTGAACAGAACTGATTGCAGTATTTCTCGGCAGGCTGTTACCTTTGGGACGGATCTGTCTTCTACTCTGTAGCAGCTCTAAACTGTCACATGCATGTGTATTTTAATTTACTATTAGCATGATAAGTGTTGTTAAGTTGATTATAATCAAAACATGATTTCAGCCAGGCCACAAAGCTAACTATCTAATACATTTAAATAATGAAAAGTGATATACATATACATATCATTATACTCTATGGGATACATATTCATGGTAATTTTGATTTACAAGGCTGAAAAAGAAACTGATTGCCCGAACAAACAAGAGGTAAAAGAGTGATCTCCTTCTCTCTTAGCAATTCTATCCTTACTGCTGAAAATGTGAAAATAAAGAATAAACCAGGTCCAGCCTCACAGGGGTATTGTCATGCAATCCAAAATGCAATTTGCTGTCAGTTTCAATACTTTTTAGAAATTGCATTTTTTAAATTGCTTCCAAAGCATCCTTGGTAAACAGGCTGCTGATTATTCGTCACCTGAAAACATTTGGTTCGGCTTTTCTTATGAGTGACATATTCATGCTATGTTCTTAAGTAACCACACTAATATATATGTATATTTATATTTATAATACTTTAAACCAGGAAATATAAAGTTGCAATAAAGTGTAGTTTTTGCTTTAATCTCCAGCAAGGAGCTATCATGTTGTTAGTGGGTAAGTTTATCAGCATTGAAATTCTGTATCAATCTTTGTAAGTTCTATTCACCTCCGCAGTTTTCAAAAGGATTTCGGCGACAGCTATTATCCCTCACCTCTAACTTTATGAAATGTGCTGTGTTTGCATTCATCTTCCAGCATGGCTTCCAGTTTACTGCAGCCAATCATTTCCATCTTTTCTAACAGTCTGCTCGTCTGCCCAATGCAACGCATTCAATACAGTGCTCTCCTCAGAAAATACACTTTAATTATAATGTTTTCATCTGACACATTGATTACTGCATCTGCGGAGTAAAAATCATAATTGCAGGTGTGTGTGTGTGTGTGTGTGTGTGTGTGTGTGTGTGTGTGTGTGTACATTAAGCCTTTTTTGTTCACACTACACAACTTGGAGTCCTGAAGTCATTGTGGTTTTGACACTACAAGACTGAACAGCGACATGTGGACAAACACAACAATATCCTTCACCAGGAGGAATCCCAGATGAGTACGTCTCGTCTCTAAAATACATTTTGTGCTCTCATTGCCTGTAGCTCCCCAAAGGACTACACTTTAGCTCAAGCTTTGCATGTGTACTGTGTGCTTAAGTGAGAGTCGATGAGAAAAACAAAACATTTTATAAAATGTGGTCGGCAATTAAATCTCTTGGACACCACTGTGTACAATTTAATTTGACACGGGAATAAAAAAAACATAAATGTGTGTTAATAAAGCATAAAGCAACAGCTATGACTTTGATGGCTGATTTTGGTCTTTTCATGGGATTTTCTAACAATAACAAAAATATAGAATAACACCATATCCTTTCAGACTGAATACTACTACATCCCCACTGTACAAAACTGGCTAATTATGAAAGTTCTTGGTGTACGCTGACCAGATAAATCTCTGCTTTCCCCTTTATTTCAGTGGATAGACAGTCCCATTGGCATGGATGGGCACTGAGGGTCGGGGTCTGCACACTGAGTCACTTAGTTACAAGTTAAATGAGGGCCTAATGGATATTGCAAGCACACACAGTGTTTCGAACCTTGTGACTTTCCCGGTGAACTCGGCGACTTTTCAGACCCTTTTAGTGACTTTCTGCTCAAGTAGACTGAAACAACGGCTCTTCTGGCAGCAGCCCAGCATCTCGCCCTCCCTCCCTCTATTCTCTTACCGTGCGCACACAGGCAGGAGTGAGTTACTATGGTTACGGGCTTCGGTGTCGCCAGGTCACTTTGCCGAGGCTTCACCTTAAACATTTTCTGTGTGAGCCCGAGAAAAATTGTATATATATAAGCCAATGTGAAGTTCGAATGTGAGACAGGCCTGCTCCTCGTAACATCAACAGCCTGTCAAAAATAAATGCAGGTCTTGAAATTAACTCTGTGTGGGTCTGCTGGTCGGCCCTGAGGGAAAACAGGTTGCAGCGGGAGGAGTGGAGGGGAAATGGTAGAGTGTAATTAACATGCAGGTGTAATAATGTAATAATAACATGCATGAACACTCATACGTTATGTTCACATTGAGCCAGCCCACCGAGTTATCTGGCAAAAACATATTGTGGTTTATCCACTTGGTCTCAAAAATGTAAACATCACCTTCTCAAATCAACACAATCACTTAACATTGTGTTAACTGAACACAACATTCTGCACACAATTCTGCAGCACACAAATATACGCCAACGTCCAACCCTGGACACAAAGTGGGCCGCTGGTTTCGTAGTTCAGTTGAGAACAAACCTGTACTGTTTCCTGGTGTCGTATCTCCCTGCGTTTGTCTCTCGGATTTTAGTGGCCAACACTCGCACGATGTTCACAAACAAGATGAAGTTGAGCTGAAACAGAAGAACAGAGATGGAAAGTTCTTAATTTATGCAGTCAGTGTTCTTAGTTCCTGTTACTATAATTGATAGAACTACATAAATACATGATGAATAAATCATTTTGAATTGTTAATGACTTTAACCCTGTGTATTAATCAAAGGTCATTCATGTTTTGAAGAGTGGACAGTATACTTGTCATTTATTTCATGTTCACAAAATATAGTTTTCCTACAATTCTATGAAAATCAAAGAAAACATTTTAAAGCTGAAATCTGTAGATTTCATGAATAAGGTTGGGTCAATGCAACCTTGTTGGACGTATGAAGTTACAGTATCTGGCAGAATGAAATGTCACTAACAAACCGATCAAACTGTCTTTTCAATCACAAGCCAATTTTAGTGTTTTACTATCCTTCACTAAGCAGATTGTAAATCATTTTCATGAACAAATTCTTGATTTCAACTTTTAATTGCAACAAAAATATATATGACTATACTACTATTTATAACTCTAAGAAACTAGTATCTCTACATTTGCCACTCTATTCTATTTATCACAAGTTAAGACAAAACAAATATTGAGTCGCTAAGGTTACATTTTCTGGACAACTATAGTAAAAAAGCTTTAGTGCACATGCCCGAAAATTACCTATTGTGAATTTCTTCTTGTCAATTATATTTTATAACAGCAAAAACAGAAACATTATCGCAGCTGAGGCAAAGTAATTTGAAAAATGCAAATTGAGGTTGAGGCGTTCCACAGCCAGAGGCTTGGGCCCCTGAATCTACATCATCCTTTTAATCCTACCTTGTTTGAACCTGAATGAGAAGATGGGAACAAATACAGCTCCAGAATACATATTCAACATGCCAACATGAACAATATCCAAACATAGAAGAGTTTTCCCTACACCCAGACCTCCTTTAAAGTTGACGACTTTTGACAGTAATTAAATAAATTTCTGTCAATCTCCTCCTCGTCTATCCTCCGTCATTACCATACACTAATACACGGACAAAAATAAGAATTTACTCTAGTGAGTATGCTTGACAGTATCAAGGAGGACATGCTTCACTTAGAATTATTATCCATCTAAATGAGAAAGTGCTGTCTCACACTGAAAACTTATTTTGTGCAATCAGAGGAAAAAGTAGCATTTAGAATGCAAACCCACCCACACCTTTGTAAATACAATCAAACATTTCGTTGGTACACAGGGTTTATAGGATTCTGTTCCATCTATAAAGATAACACTATGTGACAGGTGTTTGGCATTTCATTTACCGCAATATTAAATTCATTTTGAATTGCCTGTGGATGCTTGCAAGTTTCTTTTGAGCGGTGGAAAACTGAAATAGAGATCTAAACACAGCATCTTATCTTGAAGAGCTTGACATGCAAACTTCACTGCAAAATATAAACAGTTTTCAATACATGCATACACAAACAGCTACCCTTCAATTTTATTTACAGGCTATCCACAGATCCAAATAATATAGGTGCTGTGAGGCACAATCAAACTTTATATAACTATTAATATGTAAAGCATGTTTTATAAAGTTGTAAAAAGAGTAAGAAAATAAAAAAATCTGTTTTTTTAGGTTGAGCTTCACAAAAATGCTAAATTCAAATGTAAGCCAGTTTTAATTCAAACTTTTGAAAAATGTATAATTAGAAGTCTAGAATTTATGACGCAATATGTTATGACAACAAAGACAGCTATGTCTGAGCTGCGAATACTTGTTAAATTATATCTAGTTTCATAAAAGAATATGAATGAATACTTCTGTATTGCATGGTTCAAACACAAATTTAATGTTAATGCCATTCAGCTCTCATGATGTAGGTATGACAGCATCCTCTAGTTAAATAAAAACATGTAAAGCTGTACACAACAGGGCCTTAAGCCAAATTCTTACGCTAGCATGCTAATATGTTATATGGCATTTGGTCATTGGAATAACATTTTCACCAGCTTTACACTAGTTTGAAATTAGTTATGAAACAGAAAAACAGTGCAAAGAGTGAAATGTGTGAAAGAGTGTGAGAGAAATGTCTTGACTAGCTAATTATACACAGCAGGGATTATTTCAATCACCTAACTCCAGGATTCCTTCCAACTCCAATCAGAGTAAATGCATCATTTAATAAAAATCTGAGCTGTAAAAGTGGACTTTCAGCCAGGAGGCCCGGCCCGAGGTACCATTTGGTCACTAATTTCGTCAAGCCGCTCAAAATGTGATTGAGACATAAAGAGAGTTCATTATTACAGAGATTTAGTCAAAATTATTTCATAGAGCAGGGGGTGGCTTTTTTCCAAAGTTTCAATTTGTTGTTGGAACAGCTGATAACAGCTCAGTCCAGAACAGCTGTTAAAAAATTATGTTTTCTAGATTATAACCTTTATTTTAATGGCTTTTTGATAACTATACTTTCAAAATGTTGGACTGATTTCTGGACAAAAGCTACTAAAAGGGGAAATCCTTTGCATATTCATTCTCACACACAGGTTTACAAACAAAGTGCCAACGCAGTGATGGCAGTTTGTCTCCTTTCCTGTCGCCTACGGCCTGGATTTGCCTTTATGGGAAGTTGATCGCGAAAGTCCATCACAATTCAACCTGAGGGAGACATGAATGTCTGAACCAACCCCTAAGTCAGAAGGATCCATCCTCTGGAGACCAAGGATGTCCGTACAAACATTCTCTTGGCAGATAAAAAAATAGTTGAGATATTGAGTTCAGGTATTACAGCTCTACCCATTAGCCCATTTCTCACCAATATTTTTGCAAGTATGCAGATATAATAACTTTCCTGAAGTGAAGAGTTCTCACAGTATGTTGACCTATTAGAAGTGATTATAAGTGATTCACTGCATTAGAGCATGAGGATTGTTGAATACCTACAACATAATATGTGGTCTTATTTCTACAGGTTGACACTTTCTGTAGCCTCAAAAGAATCTGTAACAGCGAGCAGTGCATTAGTCCTGATAAAGGAATGCTGTCTCGTTAGAATCTGCAGGAGATTTTTTTCCAGTCGTTCAACAAACTAGTGTCGTTTTTCAGTGCTTTCATTCTGATGTCCTCACAGCGAGACGCCGCATAAACAAAACAATCTGCCTCTATCTTCTCTTTCCTTAATTTGTGCTTCCATGGCAGGCTCCGATGCCAAAAGAATCCCTAGCCCGTAGATGAGTTGTGCACAGTATGGAGGATAAAAGGCAGAGCGAGACTGTTAATCCCGATTGATTTGCATGATATTGATTTGCAACAAATACTGTTGTGTCATGCCATGAAGCTCATTTGAATTTGAATTAGAGGAAGATCAAGAAAAGCAGCATTTTCTACATATTGAATATTTTATTCAATCACTTGTGCTGCTCCTCCCTTTTTAGAATAAGCCATAGATAATTAAAAACTTGCACATTACTTTGTTGTTTGTGGTTTGCTTTAGTTGGCTACACCCTGGTCTGCAGCCTGTGGGTGTTGATTATTTAGTAATTGGTTCTTACTAACACATACAGCACATTAAGGTTTACTTTAACTTTAGTCCATTCTATTTTAACATAGTTATCCCTCATTTTATTTGCTTTGTGTGTGTTGAATTTGTGAGCCTCTGTGTTGCATGTCTTGTTAGTACTTAGAGTCTCCTGAATGATGATACTACGTATGTTAATATTCTCACTGTATTCAATTTTTGTGCACGCATTGTAAAGCGTCAATATTGTATAACCTTGTATATTTAATCTTATTTCTGTTTTTATTTCTCTTGGCTAACTCTGGCGCATTTACAGAAATAAGTGTCCACGCAGACCATTAAGACTCTTCAGTCATTCATGTCAGGAAATTATAAGGCAAAGACGAAAGACTCAAGTACAAATCAAAGACATGAAAGCTGCCTGCTCAGAAACTGAAAGGAGAGTGACATAAATCAGTAACTTACATTAATCATACACAATTAAATTAAATTCTGGATATTATTATCACAGAATGGCACCTTTACCACCTTTTTCCTCGGCTTTCACCTGTTGTGACTAAAAGCTGCTCTACGCTGTGAGTTCATAATGATTCCGTTCCAACTTCTCAAGCTACAATCACACAGCAGTCACATAGCAATAACAACAACAAACTGTATTTCACAGCCTCACTCTTACCCCAATGGCTGTCAGAATGGGAACCTGGTAGATCCACTTAATGTTTCCAGCACTCAACTCCCAACACCTGCAATTAACACAAATCCAATAGCAGGAGAAATAAGAAGGCAGTTGGTTTTATTCAGAAAACACGTGCAGAGAGTACAAATGAAGCACCAAATAAAGGATTACGGTCAGTTGGAAAGAGAAAAGAGGAGGTTCGATATACACTTTTGAAGCAAGGAGTTGTTCATATTGTCCCAACCTTTTTGGTTTGTCAAAAGAATCCAGTGAAGGATGAAAACAGAGATGATTTGTGGAAAAATAGCTGCAGAAATAAAGAAAAATCATAGATGTATGACAAAAAACAGCAGGAGGGGTCATCACGTCTCGTACGCAAGAAGTACAAAGGCAAAAGGGAAAAGAGAAATCTAATGTATTGGATGTTATGCAGCTCAGTGTCCCAGTTTCTTCAGATCTTTTCCTTTTCTCTGATATTTTCAATTCGTGGTTTTCCATATTTTAAATTCAAGTTACCTATTTGTTATTTTGATGTAAATTGTTTACATTATATTTGTTTCATCTAATTGTCTAATTGTTAAATTTTACTTTCCATTCCAAATTGAAACTTTTCCATTCTGATATTGTTTCCATTTTTCATTTCACTTTTTCAAGTCCACTTCAATGCCATGACATATTTCTGCAGTTTTAATCATAGACTGTATATAAGAAGTGGACATAGTCCCCGTGACGTCATCCATTGGCTTGTTGACTACGATCTTGAAGCCTTGTGTTCATCATTTTGGCCGTTGCCATCTTGGTTGCTTTGCAACCAGACGTTACACAAGAGGGTGGAGCCAAGTACAACCAAATGCTGAATAAGACATTGTTAATTGAAACAAAATGTTACAATTAACTTTCATGAACTGAAAATACAATGTGAAAGGGTTAAAGTTGTAAGTCAAAAACACTGGCAAATCCCAGACCTTTGTAACACCGTGGTAGCGACCTGTCAATCACTAGGTAGCCCTGCTTTATGGTCTTTTTTACTCTAAATGGGACCATAACTTACTAAATGAACATCATGCTGTATTGAAGAACACTTGAAACTAGAGATTGAGACCATAAACTAATGTTTACAATGTTTACTGAGGGAATAAATCAAATGAGAAGTATGGACTTTTTTTCATAGACTTCTATGCACTCTGACTTCTTTTTGCAGTCGCCCCCTGATGGCCATTAGAAAGAATGCAGGTTTAAGGCACTTCCACATTGGCACCGCCTGGCTTTAATGGCCTATTTTGCCTTGTAGTAGAGTCAAATTATCTACGCTTTTGCCTTACATTATCTCTTTATGCATTGCATCAAATACATGTCATCTCTACCCATCGTATTAAAAATTAAAACTAATACTGATGGGACTATTCTATTGATACTATTGCAGTGCCCGTTCAAAACATGCCTGTTTAGAATGAGCCGATTGCTTTGTTGGATCCTGAGCAACACACCTGCTATGACATAGTTGCATTGCCTCACAATGCAATGCAGCCGTACATACATATTATTAATATTGAAGTAAGCTCTCGTCTCATTCAGTTTTCATGTTATCCACAGACTCCACAAAAGACTCCACAATTCTAAAAAGTAAAACAAACATCTCCTCTCAGTGTGATGAAGGCAAAATCTCTGAGGAATAGAGTCACAATTTAATAAGATCTTGCTGCCCCTCGTCTGTTTTATGTGAAACAAGCCAAATTTGACACTCCTTATGTAGTCAACCGTCCAAGTTATTTTCCATCGCAACCTTTACTATCATATACTACTGACTGAGCAGGATGAAGAAAGGGTGGGTGTGTTATGAAGACATTTATTTTTTGTTTATTTATGTTGGATACTATCTGTTGTATTTACTTTGTTTTTATTAAATAAAAATGTAGACATGTACTTCAACTTGGAACCCTACTATGATAAAAAAACATACTTGTTACAAATGTAGCGAGCGACGTTTTGCCGAGATTTCTTGCTTTATAGTTAGATGTTATACTGAAAAGTGCGAAGGAGTTTGGCCTGGCACTGTCTTCACATGTGATCCATCACAAGGAAAACGTGCATCACGAACACAAACATATAGCTTCCCACAAAACGACTGATCCCGGGGATTATGCAAACACGATTATGCAGATGTCTCGCAAATGTTGAGCAGGCGTGGAGTCTGCCGGAACGTGTACTTTGCACTTTGCATGTTACGCAAACATCTCTAGAAACATAAATTGCATGAAAGTACAGTTGCTATGCATTACACACAGACTAAACTTAGCAAGTGCGGTAGCCTGAAATACTAGAGAATATTAAATGTATGTCATCTCTGCTGTCTTTTTCTTCAATTTATGAAGTTCCGCTTTGCCAAAAGGCTGTGCATATTGTTAGGGATGATTTTCATCCAGCATCTCCTCTCTCTTTGAAGATAATGTTACCTTGAAGGTTATAGGGACAACTTTGCTTTAAATCCAAGTTGTTCAAAACAAGAACAGTATGTTTCCCTGAGGCTGTCAAGAGTGTTGTATGTGAACTGTTGTTTTCACTGTTGCTCATTGTTTGTCTTACTCCCTTGGGGCCTGAGATAAAGAGATAAAGAGATAAAGTTGACCCAATTCACCCAAACTCAGTATGCTAAAACAAGCCTAATGTGATTTTGACATTTCTGTGACAGTCACTTAAAAGATCCAACATCAGGGAACAACCACTCAGCAAATTAGCTTCTAATGGCCAACGACCCTGTCTGGAGGGACTTTCATGCTTAGAGAAAAGAAAAATTGTTGGTGGAAATAATTTTTTGTTGCGCATTGACAGCTATGCTCGACTAAATCTGTGACGGCCCCTAATAAAGCCTCCTAAAATTCAAGAATAGGTATATTTTTTTAACGGGGAGCAATAATTCTTACTCAGCCTTTCAACATATTGCGACTCAGCCCAAAGGCAGCTGTCCAAATCCAAACTGTTCTCAACAAAGACAAAAGCTTAAATTGCATGCTGTCATTTCTCACATCAACTCAGCCGCACTTTTTAACTCCAGAATCAGCTGGAAAGGAGTGAACTGAATAATAAATGTTATTGGCAGTTACTGAGAGGCAGAGGGAGGTCAGATTTGACAGGGAATATTATCACATCAGAACTTATTGAAATCAGCAGTGAACTCAGCGGTCTGATGATTTCAGAGCAAATGGATAATGGAGATGGACCTTTACAATAATACAAATTAAACTATATTACATTGTCCTGTCAAACTCCTGGACTACACATATCATTTTATCTTTTTGTGTTTCTGAATTAAACTTTTTACATAATTATGTATGTATGCACACATCATTGTGTGTACATTTGTTCTGTTTGCATGGTTTGGTGAAGGCGCCTCAGTTCAAGTTAAGGAAATCTTAATGCTACAGCATACAATGTGATATTAGTGTGGTAAGCATTCTGGAAAAGTCCTTTCCTTTTACAGCATGCTGGCATGTGAAATGGATACATAATTATTTTATTATTTACATATCACAGCCTTTGTCTAAATATTAAATTTTTCTGGTAATGCTTGCCCAGTAAAATCATTGACTGTAAATCAAAAGAACCGATTCAGAAAAACGTTTGAATAATTTTTCATTAAGTATATTAATTCACTCATAAAAAAAGTTATAATGAACAGTTCACTAATGATTTTTATAACAAGGAGCTTGCTAATGAATTATAAAAACTAGAAAATAAATTCTAGCTTTTATGTTTTACAAAATATTGCCAGAAATACATAAATGTATTGCCATAAAACCACACTATGGGAATGAGAGAATCCGTGCAGCCAGGTTTCAAAGTCATGTGGAGAGCCTTCCCAGAGGAGTGAAGGCTATTAAAGCAGCATATTAATGTCCATGGTTTTAAAATGAGATATTTAACAATCACATACAGGTGTAATGTTCGATGTTCATATACTTTTTAAAATGTCCAGTGTTTTTATTATACCCAGTTTTTCGGCCATAAAGTGTACCTGATATGATAACTTTTAAATGTTATGCTCCTCTTGCAATTTAAATCATGCATATTTAATTAGACCTCACTGGTGATTCAAATGTCACTACAATTATGCGATAATTAGACCATCCGGAAATTCTCTTTGTGTCCCGGTTCATGTTTATATTCAGCTCATTCTTCAGACTTGTTGACCTTTTGCAAATCTTGGTGTTTTCTATTATTTTCAACAGTATGAGTTGATCTCTCACCTCGCATCTGCTAGCGTTGCCCTGACGATCGCCCACACTGCCACAAACACAGCTGGAACACCTGAAATTACAAAAGCAAAAACAAATAACAATAAGATGTGCTGTCGTCATGATGTCACATGCTTTTTGTTTACCTGATTCATGGTCATGGTCACATTTCACCTTCCCATTTCATTTCTAATATACGGTATAGGAAGGAGAGGTATTATGTAATAAGACATCGAAGAACGAGACTCTGAAGGCTCCCTTATGGATTGTATGGAAATCATTTGGGGGTGGAGAGAGAGGGCAAAACTCATTTTTAATACAAGGCTCTCCCCAGAGATATTACTGTTCTCCTTAGGGCTGGGCGATAATTCAGTATGGTTATTTATCAACCTTCATCGGAATCATGCCGTGATGAAATCACATATCAATATATTGTGATACACAACTACATTGTCTACATGGATAATAACAACTATAAACTAAATTTGCGAATATTTTGCACTTAAGTTCTTAATTAAATGAGAAAATACTCATTTAATTCACACAAGAGTATACAAAAGTTGAGTGTGATGGGGAAAAGAAAACCTTGACACAAAGATCTGCTCATCTGTATATTTTTATCACCTTTGCATGGTCCCCAATTATTTTTAAACATTCCTTTCAGGGCATTGCATGAGTCACATTTTGACACTTGAAACCATTTTTTCCCATTTTATTTTTTGCACCTTTAAAACGAGTGTAAACAAAGACACAGACTCCCACCCCAATCGTAGCCATTATTCCCTCCGCCAAGGAGGTTATGTTTTGAGTTTGGTTTGTTTTCTCAGCAGGATTCCAGAAAAACATCTGGCCCACACTTCATGAACATTTGGTGGAAGGTTGCAGCATGAAATTTCGGGCGGAAACACAAATATTGTTTCACTCTCTCTGACATTATGAGATGAGGGCATGGCCTTGATGGAAGCCTGCCATTCCAGTTTTCTATGTAATCTCACACACTGACAGCATGTTGACAGGTGTCATTGCTGAAGATGTGCGTCAACTCTCAAGAAAAGCATCAATTCTATATATTTTACTCCAGCATATCACAGCTACTGTCAAATTTGGGCTTATGAGGTAGTTTCTTCTGGTGTAAAATGACACATAGGCTACATGACGCGGCCTCTGTGTGACATACTTTACTGTACACAAACAAATCTGCTGTGATAGCCGTAGTATTCAACAGTGTTCCCACTTATTCCACACAGCCACCATACAAAGACATGTCTAAACTTCCAGAAGCCCATTAAAAGTCAGGAAACACTCCATTAGATCCATTAGCTTCTTAAAGTTGGTTGGGTTGCAATTGATTTTGCTTTCACTTTTATTCCACCAATTTGTTGATTCATGAAAACATTGCTTAAGAAATTACCAGCACCGCTTTGATCTGTATTAATGTAGCAATGTAGAAATCAATCAACCTCTCTGGATGAATTCTGAACTTGTTTAGACTAATTTTTCACTTATTTGAGGTCCTGAAACAACCTACAGTGTACTTCAAAAAGCCAAAACATAGACATTCAAATGGTATTGATTAAAACTAACTTGTGGAGGGAAAAAAGCACCGTGAAGAAATGCTGTATCTGAAAACAAGAAAATAGGGTGTGACCCACTATAACAACTATGAAGAGAGACTTCATATTTACATTTCAGAAATTATAGATCTGAGATCATCAATAGTAAAAACGCACACATTCCACTTACTGTTGCAAAACCAACCAACCAGCTGAATCAACAGATAGAGTACTGAAGTTTTTACTGTTTTATAGTAGCTTTGTTGTATTGTTAATGTGACATACGAATTCAGGTCAACGACCAGGGAATGTGATAGATAATGCATGTAATTACTTATGTGGCTCCATGAATAGATCTACAATCTTAAAACAGAAGTGATTGCATAGGATTGGGATTGTGGCTGTGCAAGACCGACATCTCTCAGATAAAATGTCCCTCTGTCATCTAAATATGGCAGCTTGAGTCACCGTGATTAATCAGTGGAACTTAAACTGGATGAGATGTGTTTCCCCATCTCCCTTTCAATTGATAGATTATTCCACCAGATAGACACATTTTAATTGAATGCTGCATCTCGCCTACAGCTAAGAAGCAGAGCCTAAGAGAGCCGTATGCGAGTGTGAGAGGAAAGTGCAGGGATGTCACCATAATCTTACGCTGATCCCTGAGCACAGCACTGAAACAGCAAGGAGTTATATTACTTGTTCAATGGGCACTTCATGACTGCTACTGATGATAATAAGAGCATTTTGATCTGTATTAGTCAGAGGATTTGGGCTTCTGCCATCCATAAGATCTATTTAAAAGTAAACATGTCAGAGCGGCTACATTCATATCTTCAGCGGTTAGGCCGTGTGTGTTAATGATCGTAGGTGTCAGTTTCACATTACAGTGAAATCTAGATTTCATGTCTTCTCTTTTCCACCAGCTAGGAGATGATTCCCCTCCTATCACCAGATGAATTCACACTATCGCACATAATAACTTGGTTCTTAGATCTCCAGGGAGAAAATTAAGGGGTGGATGTATAATTTTACATAGCTGTTTTTAGACCTGTCAAGAAATGCATCTCATCCCAGTGTCTTATGGTTTTGAAAAGAAGATGATGACACAATGCAGGTTTATTTTGTCACTATTAGCGCTATGGAGCGATGTTTTAATACGAGGGTCTCAATTCTGTTTGTTGTCATGTGCATGTACTTGCATGAGTCACCAATAGTTTCAGAAAAAATATTTCTGTTTTATGAGGAAAGAAATGCATTTAATCTGTATGTTTGACAGCAGTGATCTGTTAGCTTATGTTTTCAAAGTATATTGTTTTTTGATAAATTGTTGATGAAGATATTGAATAAATAAATCACCTACTGCAGCGAGAGAATCATTTCTCTATCTTTACTCCCCCTGTAGGTAACAACCCCACTGATCTTAAGCATTTTTTCCATAAAAACAAGATGAAACGTTCAGAAGAACAGTTGTTATATTAGACCATATGAAAGCACTGCAACTCATACTGTTTGTTTTAGCCACAAAAACACAGACCAATTTACAGGACGCTGCCTCTGTCGGACATTGGACAATACTTCTCAAATGAGCAACCTGTTTTACAATTATCATAAAGCGGTAGACGCAGCACGGAGGGCTCAGAAATAAAGGAGGAAATAACCCTAAAACAATACTAACATAATATCTACTTTGTGTTAGCAGTGTTTAAAACAGCTTTACAATTTAGAGAGCGTTTCAGAAATGCAAATATCCAAAGTAAAAGGAAATCCTGTTGAGCTACTCAACTGCCCATCATAAATGATGTGCATCATTCATGTAACCCACAATCATTTTTCATTCTCGGTGCTTCTCTCTATCATACAAAGCCTAGTGGGTTTTCTCAAGTCTAATTACAGCGCAGTGTAACACTTATCGGTACTGTCACTGTTGTTGGGATATAATCAAACCAAATGTGAGCAGCCATTTAAATTCTGACAAGTCAGACACAGATGAGACAAATATCTGTTGCCTCTTTATTTTCCCCTTTGTGTTAACATCACTTCGTAAAGAAAATACTGATGCCGTCGAAAAAACCTTTCATCTACTCGTATTGAAATAGTACCAGCAGCTCTGTTGCTTCTGATCCCCAGGTGATTTATTTTTATATTTAAATGCACGTGTAGCACTTTGTAGAGACGGTATTTTAATTTCTCCAAAATAAGCACCAAACATGAGCAGACAATATTAATGACCACACGGGAAGAAAGCTATTTAATACATAGACTAGACTGTATTATGTTGTGGTTTGGTGCAGAGAGGATTATGCATTGTATAGAGTATGTTAATGCATTGTATTCTCTATGTATTTAACTATTTTGCTGATATGGCAATTGTGGCTGTATTGCAAGTTTAACCTCCGTATTAACTAAAGCTTTCAGCATCGGCGCCATATTTGCTGAAGTTGGTGGAGTATTGTTTAGAACGAATGATTTAGTCGTGCTGCATCACGTCATTATGATAATTTTTTGTTTATTTTTTTCTGCTCACCCCATCCGATGAGGGTGAAGCCCCAGAGGTATTTGGAGTCTGATCGGAAGGCCATGAAGATGAGACTGTGGAGGTAGAGGCCTTCTACCAGGATCCAGTAGTAGTTGGTGGCCAGAAAATAGATGAAGAGCAGCACCGTCACCTTGCAGCCAATCTGAAAAATAAAACAAAACATTAGCACTTTTATCACATCCTAGTTGTACCTGACACATTGTTGTGATTACTGTACAAACTATTCTAACACCACAGGCGCCCCTATGGTGGAGGAGAGGATTTTAGCACCTTGCTGTTTAAATTTGCACAACGATGAGGAAAAGTACTCAGCGGTGAAAGTGTAAATAAAATGTTTATCAATAAAGGCCATCAAATCAGCTTCAATTCAAGATTGTTAACACTCACTTTTGGACCACACATGTTACTAGCTGACAACCATTCATTTGATCACTATAATTAATATGACCATAATTATTAATGATGCCAAATTATACATTTGGCTGCACGATCATGGTAATAAATAAATACATTTGCAGTTCCTCTGAAAATTCACAACTGAAATCCTGACCAATATAAAGAATTCCCACAAGAAAGACCAAAGACCCATTATTACTGTGCATGCAATGCATTAATGTGCAAAGCTGGAATGTAGTCACACACCTCACTTTGCCTTAGTTTACATTTCATAATCCGTAAAGCATAAACAACTATGTTTATTTCCAGAGGCAAAGAACAAATGCAGTGAGGACAGTACATGCACTTGTGAGAACCCAGATAGTAAAATGGTTACTGTGCACACTAGTAACATGAGAGCTAGTAACGTAGTAACTCCATGCTCACTGCATATGCTCACTGCTCACTAGCAGTCCCTTAAAATTATGCAATTCAAAGTCTAAATAGTTGTAAATACTTAATTATATATTTGTATTATGTCACCTAACTTTAAAGTAATTGAGGGATAATGTGGACATGGATTAAACAACAAGTGCAAATCACTTGAAATCTTTGAGATTTGCAAAGTTATTGGTGATCTGACACAATTATTTGTGACTCAAATCAGATGAGTGCAAAAAGCAATCCTGACCTTTGATGCCAATTTGAGATGTCATGGGGATTTAACTTATTATTCAAGAGCAACATTCAGATCCCCCCCCAGATTCTGAATGAGAGCGCTATTCCCTTTCTCAGTCAGACTCATGACTGGAGCTGAGTCTCTGACTAAATTAGTTTCATTAAATCAAACAAAGACCAAAATTTTAGATACTGAAAATGTAAATGTTTTTTGTGTTTAATCAGAAAAGCCCCCACGGAAGATTTGTTGTGGAGGTGAATTCATAAAGATTTAGGAAAAGACATCCACAGGGCTTAAAGAATCTGATGATGTTTATTCTTCATAACCAACTTTATTTAGAACCATAGACTGTATATAAAAAATATGGTCACAGAAGTGACCATATTTGGACGCCGTATACGGCTCTGGTAAGGTAGCAAACCTGTCAATTACAGTAAGCCCGCCCTATAGCATACTCCGCTTTATGGTCTATTTTATTAAATGGGCCCATAATTTACTGAATGAACATCACGCTGTAAAAAGACTTGAAGCTAGCGATTGAGACCATAAACTCATGTTTACGATGTTTACTGAGGGAATAAATCAAGTGGGATGAGTAGGGTCATTTTCTCATTGACTTCTATACAACCGGACTTCTGCGATTTGTCTTTCTCTGAATAAAATGCAGAAGAAAAAAATATTCACAAAATAACCTCAGCCCATCAGGCTCTTACCTTTAACAGAAACACTGTCTCAACACCAAGCGTTGAGAGGACGAACGACCACAACAAACCATGTGCAGTACAACACAGCTATTCTGTTTTTTCTCACACGTTGATAACACATTTTAAGGGCTTTCAGCCACCGTCAATAATTCTAAAATGTTCCAGAGCAAGATGCAACAGTCAGAGCACTCAAATAACTTATAATTGATCAGTATTGCCAACTCTGGTTACCTGGCTGGAGTGAGATTTTGATGACTTGGTTAAATTGCATGCACACACGCTTCATAACATAACACACATCATGACAATCACACTCTACGTTACATCAATACAAATAGATCATATGTTCTAGGAGAAAGTATCAACAATAGCTCATTACTGTTGATTACAGTCATTCTTAAAGTGATATAAAAAGTCGGTGGTGAGTTATTTTTGTTCTTTGTGAACCACTTGGTGAAGTTGTGTCGTGGTCTCGTTGCATTTTTCTTTTTTTCCTCATCGCTACATTGGGGCAAGTTGTAACAATGGAGGTCCTTGTATTTATCGTACATTAATTAATTATGTGATATAGTTGGAGATCTCGGAGACGTTGTTATTTGTAGTAGACACATAAGGGTACTTTGTGTCAAAATGTGAGAGCTCCATCACAAAATGTCAGGGAGTTTGAAGCGAACACACAAAGTGTTACAACCATCCCAGGGCTCCCCTATATCTTAATAACAAACTATTTTGAGTGCTTCCTATTTTAGGTGCAAGTAACAGCAGGTTACTTCCTGCCCTGCTGTCTTCATCTTTTTCCTCTCTCCCTGTGCTCCCTTTATGAGCTGGTGTAAATAAGAGATTTCCAGTAACCCCTGTGTCTATACTATAAAAACTGACCTCACCTGTGTCTGCCCTTTCTCCCGTTTGTCCACGTCATGCAGCGCGGCGGTGAACGATCGAGCGCCAACTCGACAACTCACTGAGCCGACGCGTAAGACTAGATGCCGTTATTCCCCAACTCGCATGGCTCACGCCGCGGACACTGCGTCGAGCATAAAGCTGCTCAGAGCAGCTTTATGAGTGAGAGTGTGGCACACAGCCTGACTTTACTCAGGCCTAATAGCCAAAGGTATACAGTAGTTGTTGGCACTGACAGTAAGAAAAGAAGAAATACAGAAATATGTTGTAGATCTGATACTTACATACTGAGAATTGTCCAGTGGGGCCATGCTAACTGTCTTTAAGTTGTCCAACAGGGCAGAATCGAAGTCCTGCAATCCAGCGCTGGAATAGAAGACTTTGTCCTTCACAAAGATGCTGGCTGCCCGTAGCATGAAGGACACAAACAGGTGCATGTGGATGTAGTTCCTGGTGCAGTGAAGACGCCTGCCGTGAAAACAAACAGCTTTCACTGGTATGAA
The DNA here is from genome assembly GCA_016806645.1 of Ophiodon elongatus. Classification (NCBI taxonomy): domain Eukaryota; kingdom Metazoa; phylum Chordata; class Actinopteri; order Perciformes; family Hexagrammidae; genus Ophiodon; species Ophiodon elongatus. The sequence continues at coordinate 140,462 of JACSYO010002153.1, forward strand.
TTCATAAGATTATGCAATCCAAACCATTCAGGCTTTAATCATATTTATATCAGCTCAGGTTGACCTGTCGTTGATGCGTGCGTTGTCAGAGGACAACTACGTCTTAATTGAGGTACAAGTCCAAGGCTAGTCTTCAAGTATTGCTAAGTAGAAATGGAAGAAAAATATAAAAGCCTTAAATTGGGGTTATTTGAAGAAGCGAGCGCTTGATTTTGATCAAATCACAACCTTTTTCGCTGATTCTCTACAGTCAACTATAATGTGGCAGTTTAGGTAAAAATCCTCAGTGTCTTTCCAATGTAAGCTGTAAATGCAGAACAAGCCTGACCTGCAAAAGTCATCAGCTCATCAAACACCATGTTATAGAGGCGGTAGTTTAAATCTCAGAGCCTCAAACTCAGTAGTTTTACATTTCTGCACTCACTGACTCTTAAGCTGTCAGGGACTCTGTAACCACATCATTGTACGTCTAAAGGTCTGGGAGCCACATTGTTGTCCCCGCAGAAAACAGCAATTATCACTATCAGAAATTGTAGTGGAGGTTACTGTGTACAAGCCATAAAAACATACATTATATTTTCCATATATTCAGCACTAGAAGTTCTTGTTGTTGCTGCTCATAATTACTGTAAAAAAAAACAACTCACAACCTCCTGTTTAGTTAACGATGACGTCACCATCTTCACCGTCATGTTGTTTGATCCTTAATTGGCTCTGAAGTATCAGTTAATTATTGTATGAAGCACTACGTGGTAGCTATATTTGGGTTAAGGGTTAAATATAAATGTATGCCTGAACCTTTCTAATGTGAATTTAGAGATAATATGCTTCTATATAATTTAGTGTAAAGCATTCCTGTCCATACCATGGAAACTGTATTTGCTCATCTCGTTATGCTGCACTGGGTATCCTGGACATCCCTTAATTGCTCAGCACTGTAATACGCTAACGGTTGACTGCGCTTTGTTATGTTAATATGTTGTAGCTAATGAAGTGTCATATTGGGTGATGCACACTAGTGTGACAGTATATTTAAAGAGAATTGCAAAGAGAGCAGAAGAAAGTTGAGGGAGGCTGAGGAATCAACGCTTTTTAAGCTGCTTTATGATGTCAAACACATATATAAGATATAAGAACCGTGTTTGTCAAAATGCATCTTGTCAGCTGCAACTGATCCAGAAAATATGCTCCGTTTGAAGTTTTCCTATTTAATCATGCAGCTGTGAACAGATAAGATGTTGTTGACTAACTTAACTTTCTACCTCCCACTCTCCTCTTGAAATCCTGGAGCCTACTCTTGTTGTGAAACTGCTGGGATTCAAAACAACAGACAGTTTCTTTTTACTCTGCGTGCCAACAGGTCATTAACGGAGACACGGTGTTCACTATGATGGATTACCTTTATGTGGAAGGTGCCTTTAACAGAAGTGAGCAAACTAGTGTGGTACCCAAAGGTTGATATTGCCTCAAAATGAGTTTCTTACAATCTCAAATCCCACTCAGTAGTCTCTCTACAGCTGGAAATCAGGTTGTTGTACACTCGACCGCCCTTCTCTGTAACCAGCACTTGCTACTCAGGCTGTAGAGACAATGGAGTTGCTTGTAAGGACTCCTTAAGCTAGGTATAATTATGGTAAATATTGATTGTATTTAATATATTTACATCAGCACCTGTGTTTTTAAGGGTTTTTTGTCCTCCTCTCAGTCTCTCTTTCTGTCTCCCGTCGTTCCCTGCCAGGCTCTAACTACAAGGCCACTTCAGCTGAGTGGGCTGCACAGTTTCAAGAGGAAGGATATTTCCAAAAGGTTTTTGAAGTGCTGATGGGATGATTACACCAAATGTAAAATATTATAATAAACCTGGAGAGCCTTGCCAGTTAAATTACTAGATTAATGCCAATAAAAATATCTTTTCACCAACAAGGCTGTTTGTGGTGCCAGAGAGAAATGTGTTTTTGCAATTGGATGGAAGTAATGCTTTTCTCTCAATCAAAATCTCTTGATTTCTAAAGTATTTAATTTAGAAAATGTGCATAATCTTGGATGGATGTAAATTGATCTACCGGTATCGTTTTGTAATCTAGTTATGTACAAAAAAAGTTGTTAAGTCACGGGATTTGTGGAGGAACTGCACACAGCCTCGCTCGCAGCAACTTTAAAATCTTAAATTAAATGAAAAACTTCAATCAAAACTAAACATAAATGCTAAGGTATTTTAAAATACAGGCTATTTCCGTTTAAATCCATTACATATGCATTGTGTTTATGTCCAGGACTGAATATTAAAGCAGCATTAAATTGCTTTCCTGATCCCTATGGGCAGTTGTGAGCAGTCTCCACTGATCCGCCCTGCGTGTTGCCTCTGCTGTGCCTCGTCAATCACAAGTTCATTAATAAACTGACTCGACTTGACAGAATATCGACGGGCCAGTGAAGTTTTAGTATCAAGCATTAAATTAAGAGTAAACATTTGTTCCATTTGATGCTAGACACGTAGCACACTCAGCAGCAACACGAATTATTAATTACATTAAAAAGTTACAAGTCTTGGCAAAAAAGGTTGTTTTGATGCAGGACGTGGTTCCAATTCGCCATTAATTAATCATTGTGGCGTTGGATTAATTTTGTGCGTGCAAAAAATAAGTAATTTGTTTCCATCATATGTTAAACAGACAAATAATTACACTGACATTTGGCGAACTGAGTAGCACCTTTGTTGACTGGTTAATTTACTCTACAGGTTCTCAATCAATCAAATATTTACTAAAGACTTTTACAACTATTTTTAAATACATTGCCAAATTTGTTATAGTTCATTTAAAAAGTGAACCTTAATTGAAAGGCTGTGATAGAACGCAGACTGCACACCCTTACTTATCCATTTCCTGCACTGGCTCTAAAATCGGGACGTTATTGAGCTGCATAATTGTTGCTTAGTATTTCAATGAACTCTTCAATTAAACTCATCGTTTTCTTCACTATTTCACAAGGACAGAGAGATGGAAAAATAAATTCCATAAAGCATGCAGCAGGGAAAAAGCCTGCCTGATGATGTGATGGACTGCAGCTCTCTATCAGCACTTTCACTGACCTTGACTTCTATCTCATGGTCTTCGTGACTTTCTTTTACCTGACAAACATATATTTGTGATGCGCTATTGTGTGTAGCTTTCTAATTATGTCTCTTGCGTGTTCTTTCTTGCATGACTTTGTTATTGTGTTTTTTTTCTTCTTCTTTTGCCAGGGGACTACAGATGTGAATTAGCTTGAAGCTATGGCCTGGTACGATGCATCAAAATGATGATATTTATGTTTTAAACTGTACATGGTCCCTTTTAAATTAAATGTAATTAGAAATGCTGGCATTTCTAAGTATCCTAAGATGTCAATGTAATTGGAACACAGCAGGATGCGGACGACACAACAGTAGTCGGCCTGATCAGGGATGACAAGGAGCTGGCTTACAAGGAGGAGGTGGAACAACTAGAGGACTGTTGCCACACCAACAAGCTGTCCCTGAATGTCAACCAAATCCAAATCCAGATCACATCCCCACTCTACATCAATCAGGAGCACTACGTTCTTGGTGGTGCACATCACGGACAACATGGCCTGGAGCCAAGAGAGCCTAGCAGCGGTTTTAAATCCTGTGACCAATTACATGTCTCGTATTGAAATTACCTCAGACCGGAAAAAAGACCCTGCAGAGAGAGTGGTGAGGAGAGCTAGGAAAATGATCTGGTCTTCACTCCCATCCATTCAGGACTTAGCACAGACACGCTGCTGGACCAAGGCCACGACACAAGATACGGTGGCCGATGTAAGTTTGATCATGTGTGCATTTTTTTTATTACATTCATGAGCAGGATGCAACAGGAATTAGTTCTGCTGTGCACGTCACCCTGTGAATAATGTGAATGACAGTAAAGTTAATCTACAATGTCTGAAAAAAAGGTGTATGAAGGCTGAAAAGAGGAAAATGGTGCCGGTTTGACAATGAATATTGGAGTCAGTGTGCAAAATACGGGAGGGTTTCAGGGGGGTCAAAGACCCCTCGATTTCGTGCGGATTTAAGATCCTAAGACATTATTTGTGACTTGTCAATAAAATGTATTTTAAAAGCTTACTGGTGCCCAGCAGTTGTCGTCATTCGAACTGTAAAACATTTATTCAGAGATATGAATAGTAACTGCGAGAGCTGATTTTCCGCAGTAAATGGCACAGCCAGCAAAAGCAGCAACCGGTTGCCCTTCACATCTGATCGTGGACCTAAATGGACTCGCTTTGGACGAAGTTGATTGAATGCCTTTCATGAGAATCTGGAGGGTTTGTGGGTTCGCACTCTGATTACAATCCACAGGGGTCTAGTGACTTTTCAAAGCCCATTGGAGAACCTGAGAAGTGCTCGGTTGTCAGGAAATAAACCAATACGGTTGTTTTGTTGTAACTGCAACAGAAACCTTTCAGGATACAAGTTAGAATGTGAAAATACAGACACAGCAGAGGGCCTGTTGACCTCCTGTTGTTAATCCAGTGCTGTGTGTGTTTGCTGTGAGGACAACATTTAATTGATGATTCATTTGAACATAGAAAAAACATTTTCACCTGAAGTATCCAATGATGAAGATGGCCACCAGCAGAGAGCTGAAGGACACAGCGTAGCCAACGGTATACATGACATACAGCCGCTCGAAGAAGTCTTGCTGTGAACGTAGAAGTATTAGCTTTTCAGTCCACACGAGTGAAACAGCGTCGCAGAGGAAATAACACACATGATTCACAGCTGCTGGGATAAACAGGATGTTGCAATGAGGACAAGAAAGCAAGGGAACTCATTATTTTATATTTGCATTTTTGACAGAGGATGACGAGTATTAAAGCTGAGACTAATGCTAATGCTGCTATTTAGTCTATACATATGTCATATTAAGAAATGGATCAGTAACTTATTCCCAAAGCTCTTATTATGCCAGTCTAAGATTATAAAAAAAACAACAGAAAAGGGTAGATTTATTAAGTCTGAAAGTCTTAAATCCTTAATCTCTTAATGCTTACAAATGGAGACAACAGGAGTTTAAAAAACACATTCTTTTCAGATTGGTTAGACTCTATCTTGGTTAGACTCTAGACTCTATTAGGCTCGAAGATTCAGATGAAACCAGAAACAAAAGATGGCTACAGACCTTTCTCTGGTAATATCTTTGCATTTCCACCAAGCAGATGACAGAAAGTCCCTCAGACAATATGATTGCTTAGATGAATGGGTTGGATATCAAAAGGTCGAGGAGATATATTATAGGCAAAGCTAAAGCCGCTACAATGAATATATATATATATATATATATATATATATATATATATATACACAGTACCAGTCAAAAGTTTGGACACACCTTCATGAAAAGTCAAGTCTGAAGTCTGAGATTTTAAGTTTTTGTGTCACTTGCACAATGACCAAACCCCCACTAAAACACACTCTTGTGTCAAGTAATTCAATGAGGCTTTATATGCATGTTTATGTGCATATCTATAGAATGCACAATGTGTGTAAATTATGTTTCAAGGCGCTCAGAGTCTCGTGGTGAGTTTAAGTCCGTTTGGAACATTTTAGTATTTCTATAAATCTCTGCTCCTGAGTTTCTATCTCAAAACATCCATGCTTTCTGCAGCAAGGGCTGAATAAAAGTCACACGATGGGGGTTTATAATTAAGAGATTACAAATCAGCATTTTGATAGGAATCCAGCCACTCCTCCACACTCTTTGGAGTCTCAAGTGAAGTTGAGCCCTCGGGCACATCAAGTCCCAAATAAGTCAAGTCCAGATAAGTGTTTGTGACTCGTGCCCGAGCCTGGTGTCTAGTTCTAATAAACAAAAGGATCAAGTGACTTTCCCCAGCAGGCAGCGGTGTTGACAAAGATGAAAGTTACAGCTTCCAAAAAGTCTCAAAAGTGGATGATCATGTCTCCGTGGCCAACTAAGGCTCGATGAGTGTTTACTATTAGTATCCTGCATTTGAAACTTTATTTAGTGTTTTGAACAACTGCCTGAAAAGTACTACATAAGTAGAAAAAGAGCACATTTCCTTAGAGCACTGGTTGTGGATGAAGATGCAAAATACATCTTAGGTAATGGGAGATTATTACAGAGTAAACAGGTGTATTCAGTAGAGTGTATATATTAGCCAGGTGTGTCTGGAACATCTTCTGCTCTATTGTTTGATTGAATGCATACAACCAGTAAGAGTCCCATTTGTTTTCACTTCATTCAACTAAAAATCAAGCGGCGATGTAACGTTATTCAAGAAATTGGGTTGAAATCGTCATCGTATTATTTATTAATACTGTGGACAATTGTGCCAAAACACAAAAGGTACAGACACACAAACAAAAAAATTATAAAAGTGAGCCGCAGAGCAGCGGCTGAGAGGTAGCCAGCGGTGTGTGTACTGTTAGTTCGGTTAGCTGTTAGTCAAACACACCGTTTAAAAATCAAAAACTGTTCCCGTCTCCGGCCCCAGAGTAGCAGGAGGGGGTCGGCGATGCACTCTGCTGCGTTATCACTAGTGGCCCCCAGCAGCCGGGGGGTCGGTTAAGAGTGGTGAGTGAGGAGTCAGCTGGCAGTCAATGCCAGTAAAAAAAAAACGGGTAATAAAAGGAGTTTTGAAAAGCTGTGAGTCACTGAGAGTCCATGAGAGAGCGTTGAGCATGCAGCGATAAATGGGCTCCCAAAATATTATGCAGTTCGCTTCAGCAGAATACGAGATTAGCTGCGGACAAACACAGGCGTGTGTGTGTGTGTGCGTGTGCGTGTGCGTGTGTGTGTGACTCACTCAGTCACACACAGGATCGAGCACATAACCTCTCTCTTGGCTTAAACCTGGCAGAGATGATAAGCAAAAAACGCAGTTCTCCTACACAAAATTCTGTTCAATTTTACAGATAATTATATAGTAAGATTGAACCTCTGAACCACCAACAAACTCTGCCTAATGTGTCCGTCCATACATTAGATTAGATGAAGCACACACACGGTTGCCGAGCATCTGATTTCAGTCAAGTCTTCTTTCATTAGGCCTCCACATTAGCTTGCTTAGTCCTGTGGGATTTAGAGCTTCGACGTCTACATATGCTAACAACCTTAAAGTTGACATGTCTATCCATGCATGTATGAGAATGTGATCGGTTTAGCTAGTTAACCAAATCAGCAGCTGCCTGAATATGTCACAGTAATACTCACCCTCCCTTCCTCATTAGTGGGATGAAGGAAACGCAGACACTCCGAGTAGTTGGTCCATGTTTTGTTCCAGTGGTCCACAAACACCCAGGAACCGTTGACGTCACACTTCCTGTAGGCATGTCCTGTAAACAAACGCTTTAACATGATTTTGGACATTTACGACACAAACAAAGAAATGGTGATGACTATTTTTATATAAGATGGATCTTATGGATTTTAAGCATTTGCCCACCAAAACCTACACAGGTGAATGACATCATTTTGATTAATTGGACCTCTTTTCAGAACTGTGTCGGAGTGTTGAGACAGGGCTTTGTTGATATCTCTCCGACTCCAGTTCTAGCTTTGTTGCAACTGTTATCATTTCTATAGGCATTCTTTTACAAAAGACATTTTAACATGAGAGTAAAGGCCTTTACACACCGGGGGGCATGATGAATAAATGGCACACAAATGTTAAATACTCACCTGCGAATATTAGATGTCTTGGGCTTTTATTGTGAAAGGTAAGAACAGAAGGAGTGAATCTGGTATGCGCTGCCTTTGTCAAGGCTGAAAGGATTAATACAGTTTGTCTCCTTGTTAAAATAAATAAATAAATAGAAGCACAATTCAACCCGTTTGCACAACGGGATTGGTTGATGCCTATATTGGCAGTGCGCAAGCTCAGAAAAATGCACCTTGATTTATTTTTTTTGCTTTTTGGTTTTGTAATATTCATATGTGTGAAAGTACTCACGAACATGAATTCAAAACAACAGTTAAAAAATATATTGACGTGTAAATTAATAGCACGAAAAAATATCCCCTCGGTGTGCAAAGGCCTTAATAAAACATAGGTATAAATAGTCAAATTAATAATGGGGCCGTCCTTTAATATGATTGGAAACAGCTGTGCTTTTCCTACAGCAAGTTGAAATGTCTGTTGTGAAAAAGTCCAGTAACTTCACATAGTTACCATCATAGCTCCGCACATCTTCACCTTCACATCTTCAATGTTTAAAATATATGGTATGAATTATAAAAAGAAATTGTAAATTAGTTCAGTAAAGTAAAGTAGAAAAATACTAATATTACAATATATTGCCAGCATAAACAGCTTGCATCTCTATATTTAAAGTTACTTGTAGTCTTGTAGTTCTCTGTGTTAGTGACGGTACATATACAAAAAAAAAAAACGTTAACCTTCGTGATTGAAGTCATAGATGTAAAACGGGCAGGGAACCATGGTAACCAGCCCAGGGGAGCCATGGGGCCAGCAGATAAGACCGTCCCAGTCTGGAGGGCACACCTCATCTACAGCGAGCAGGGTATAATAATAATATAATAATAATAAGGAAGAGGAAGTCAACATACGATTCACATACTGTCATCTGGTCTCTGGTCAATGAAAAGCTGTTTTGTTATATACACATCTGATTCATAGACTATTCATAGCTTGATCCTGTCGCTCAATTGGCAATCAAAATACGATACTCATATATTTGTGAAACACAGTACAAGTTATTATTTTTATGTGCATTATTTTCTTTTGTTTGTCATAATATTCCCTTCATAATATTCATAATTTTCCCTTCAATAAGTATTCTCTCATATACTAACACACTCACAGTTAAATATCTTGATAACATATTGCATTTACTGAATCTTTGCTCTACACTGATTCCCGGCTCTTAACACAAAATGGCACAAAAAGACTGTAAACATTACAAATTGCAACTTTTAAAACATATTTAAAACTGAACCACTGGACGTCCTCTCAAGATAAACATGAATCATTTGAAAATGTGTTAAGGATACCCAATATATAACGCAAAATAAAAAAAATAAAAAAATAAATATACAAAGTGCAGATAGGAGGTTATTCACACTTTTCCTGGATAATTTTGCAGATATGAGGTTTTGCACTTTGGCCATCGATATATAGAACCTTTAACAGTTATGAGCCACAATCAGATCACCACTGTTCATTAGGTTATCGGACAACAGAAACACAATGAAATGGGAGCAGCTAAAAGTGATTGTGTACATTGAAATGCAGCACAGGTGATGATGGAGATGATGATGGTTTAACCAGCTGAAACTGTCTCCTGCACTTATTAACACACGATAGCTGCAATTAAAAAAAAATTTTGTTTTAGTTCGCTGAACTAAAGTAGAACAAGAAAAGGTTGATAGTAGCCGCGGCAGGATATGAACGACAAATAGAAGAGCAGCACAGCCGCAACAAAATATCAAAACCAAAAGGCAGGCAATGCACACTGTAGCTGTGAGATGCAAATCACATGTCTTTGCTTTTCACATTCCAGCACTTTGTCCTATTTTGGAATGACGGTCATTATGGACTGCAGTTTCTGTTGGTTGGTTCGCAATATCACATTTCTTTGCGCTTTTATCAGAGGACAAAATTACCCCCACATTTACATCCCTAGTAGACACCTCGGAGATAAAGGAAATAGCTTTCAAGATGCAGGCTGCTGCCAGATAACAGGCTGCAAATATTTGCATGTACCCCCTGAGGTTTGCTCTGAGAAGTTCAAGTGACAGAGCTGCGGGATAACAAATGGAGCGCTCAGGTTAAAAATTGGGGATAACCGTTAACTCAGTATGTTACATTATTTTGAAAAGTCACAGCTTCCGCTTAAAAAAGCCGCCTTCTCGCACATCCACTGTGTAGAGTTTCCCCAGCGTGTGGAAATAATTATGTAAACTAAGCTGCAAAAGGTTTTTCAATCTGCTCATAGTGCTGACTTTAGGTAAAGTAGCTAGCTGGGGACAATCAAGCGACAGTTGTTGTTTCAGTCAGAAAAATTCGAAGAGTCAGCAGATGGAAATTGGAAGTCTGCTTAAGTCTTTTGAGTGATTGAACTGCCACGGTTACTGTTGTAAACTACTGGCAGAGCAACAGCAAACAATCAATAGTTTACATACATCTTCTGTTCATATATTTAATGTTGTATTTGTTGTATAAATCCACATAACAGACACAAAATGCAAAGCAGTTAAAGTTTCCTCAAGGTTTTCTGCCTTTATACCACTTGAACTTGCATTGCTTCCACATAAACATGAAGAAAACTCAGATGAATTGTGTGGCGTAGTGTGAAAATGTAGCTGCCTGTGTGGGTTTTGTACCTGTGGACCCTGGCTCAGTGCTGGAGAGGTTCTGGTAGCACTGCAGTTTGATTTCATAAAGGATGTACATCTGCTCCTGTGCAGAGAGAGGGCCATCAAACCCCATCTGTGGAGCACAAAAAAACAAGATCAGATCTGTCACCCTCTATCTATATGTGTTTAAATTACCCTTAGCTTCTGGCTTCTCAATCACATTTGGGGCCTCCAGTGGAGAAAAGTGGAAGAAAGTCGTGACAGCAAATACAATAGTAGAAAGCAGAGAGAAAAAGAACATGTCATCGCGCATTTATAATTTTAACTTTTCTATTTTTGAGTGTAAAATTCTTTGTATTTTACCATTACAGAAGGTTATTTGTGGGTTGTTTTAGTCTTTGTTCATCTCATCTTCATTGATCCCTATCCATTAGACATTAAGTTTTAATTAAGTTGCATTCAAAGCACTGCTCGGCCTGACACAAAGCCTGCAAAAACACAGTTTTCTGCTGTGTAATGAGTATTACCGTCTCACAGGGCTGCTAGTGCGGTTTAGGTTGTTTTATTACAAATCAATCAGGAAACACCATGTGAATTATTTAGGTAATCGTAGGGCGGCAAAACCCCATCGTCTGTTGACACAAGCATTTATCGTACTAACAATCTTTTCGAACTACCATCGAGCCAAAGGCGCTTTTTGGCTTTTATTATAACCTTTAAACCCTGTCCCGTATTGATCAACAGTTTTATGTTTGAGCTCTATTTAAGGTTTTTCTTGGTGGTATTGCCGATTGGTCTATTGGTTTGAAAATACAAACATAGATTCTTGCAGTAGACGAGTAAAGTCAAAGGTAACTGGACCTGCTGTTTGAGTCTCAAAGACTTTTTGTTTGCGGCTCATCCAAGAGGCTGCTTCACTTCGTGGGCTGTCTATCTTTGTGTTTTTACAACTTGATGTCATTTGACAGTCATTTCTGTCACCACTCAGTGAGTTAGAGCCACAGGATTTAACACGTGAAGAAGCAGGGCATCTGTGTTCGTGACAACTCCATCTGTCAAATCTGACAGTTTGAAAGAGGTGCGAAGGAGAAATGGCACCTGTACAGACAGCTTTACTTTATTTGGTACATTAGAATATTTTGTTTTTAACTAGCGCTGTCATCCCCCCTTGTTTACCTTTGTGCGTCTAGAACTGTTTCACTTAAGCCATAGTTAGGATCTCAAAACTAAAGAATACTTCCTCCATTTAACACCATCACATTATGATGGAAAGCTGTTGTTTGTTTGCAGCTTTAAATGTGCTGCGACAATTCTGGAAGAGTGAGTTATATTTTGACATTTCAAAAAAGAACATTTTTCAAAAGGAAATGTCCATTTTATTAACGGACATCCATCCATTTTCAAAACAGTCTAAGTTTTTTATGAATGTACCTGTTTTTTTAAAAGGAAATAGTGAGAACCAGAACAGTTCTGATGATACAACTTCCTGAGATTTCCGTGTGCCAGACCTCCATCTAGAATGGCATCTTTTAATGTGAAGACACAAGAACAAATCTGCAACCGCAACAGGAAGATTAGGTGAGTCACTTCTGCTCTTAACCACATTCTGACTCGCCTGTGCTGTTCCTATAGGCAACCGAGACAGTCGGGGAAAGTCTCAGTTTTAACGTTACGTTACAATCCGTTCACACTTGCCTATACGAAGCGATTAATACATATAAATTGTTACATATCGTACCGTTTAACTGCTGTGGCAGCCCTTTTCACCTTTAAATAAGACCCAGCATCTACAGCCATGGTGGCTGGTTTGTGAGGCTGTACTTCTAGGCACAATGGTAATTGGAGCATGTTTATAATGCAAGTATAATATGTACTATGTTCTTAGTTTAGCATGTTAGCATGCTAACATTTGCCAATTAGCACTTAAGTACAGCTAAGACTGTAACTAGTTTTGCAAGTATCTGGTCATGATCCAAAGTGTTACACTAACCCAATGTTTTAACGGTTGAGTGTCGCTAGAGGAAAAGTCAAGGATCAATTTATTTTAAAGTCCTTTGTCTTGTGTAAATTCCAAATAACTTCCTTATATGGTCTTTCATTTTTAAGTCCCAGCTGATCCACACTTGCCTCTCCTTTCCTTTCATTCCTTTTGATTCTCACAAGGCTACCTGGTGAAAGCTGTTAAGCCCTTCAATTGTGGAACAACCCTAGACTGGATTGTTTTTTGTTTTTCAGTTTGCTCTTCGTCAAAAGAAGCAATTACACTGGAACTGTCCATGCTTTTCATGTTTTATTCTCTCGTTTTCCAATCATTCTTTCAAACCTCAGTGATCTTTAGTTTTAGTTGTTGATTTAAAACATTTTACTCACTGTTGCTGTCATATTGTTCTAATATTCTGCTCAATTATGTTTGCACCTATTTACTTTTATTACTAGAAGTGCCACTAATAATGAAACAGCAGCCAAACAAAAAACTACTTTGTCTTATCAAGATCTCTAAATAAGTTAAACGGGCATTGTTGAAGTCAGTTGAAGCTGTCATACCGTGAGTCATGAGTCTCCCTTGTGGCAGTGCGTGAGCCACGCTGTGATGTCAGCTCAGATGTAGAAATGTTCATTTTTGTGTTAAGCACCACATTCAGAAATTGAATACTTCTTGTATGCATTGCCTCAACGTTTTTTGTCATACTGTATCTACTAGTCTGTAGAGATGGAAATAATTCCAGACACTTTAATTCCATACATGCACTGAAAGTCATCATTATGAATTCACACCGTCTCATGACCTGTCAGCCTGTCATGAAGAATGACACTGTGTTAAAAGTACCCAGTCAAGTTCGCTGAACCGAGTAAAGTAAGATCCCTGGCAGACCATTAAGCACCCCAATCAGGTATACTGAATCTCCTCTAAAGAACTCATCATTGTTAAGATGTGCATGCTCTTGAGTGTGCGTGCATTAGACACAATGGAATAGGATGTTGTCCTTAGGACTGTTTACTGTAATAAATGATGTCTAATGTCTCACATTTCCATGAAACTGTCATGCCTGTCGTAGCTGTCGTGATTGTGTCCAAACCAAGCCTCCAGGAAGAGCGCCGGGCTTTGAAGCAAATTTTATAGAGTCGCCAAACTGTGGAATGATGATTTCCAAGTACGTTAGCGATTCCATGGGGCCTAAAAAAAAACATTTTCCCAGCAGAAAGAGACATCTGTTTTTTTATGCAAATCAACTTCCCAGTATACGAACACATGAAACTTAATACTTATTTCAATCATTAGCTCCTAAAAATGGTAAAATGCACTAATAGCTGAATCCAGATACATTTTCCTTCCTCCGTTCATGTGAAGAGGTCTGAGTAGAAGGGTGGACAAAGGGTTTGGAGGCGGAGTCAAAGGAAACGCTAGTGCTCGTGCTCTATGGGCTCTATAATGCAGAAGATCACAGGAAGATCTGGGTAATAATATCTGAATTCTCTACTCATTAGCCAAACCTTTTTACTTCATGCGTCACTGAGCAACTTTCATAAGAATGAACCCTGTATCCAGTTCTATTTATACATTTATCTTGAGTCTCACAAGTGTTGGTGTGTGAGGGGGGGTAAGGAGGTAGGAGACTCTTCCTCTTGGCTCTGATGTCTTCCATGATCAAAGCTCATCGTACGGCTCACTGTGTTAAGTCTTCCCTCTGTTTAGATTTCCCTTCTCTCTTTTCTTTTGGAACAGATGGGTGACACAGAAAGTAAAATAGGTTAGAGGTGAACAATTTAGCTCCTGACATTCTCAAGCAAAGTAATTAAGTAAGTAAGTAAGTAAAATGTATTTATATGGCACTTTTTACAGACAGAAGTCACAAAGTGCTCGACCGGAGTAGAAAAACTAAATCAACACAATGTGACCATACAAGGGGCCAATACATTACAATAGTTTTTTAACACAAGAGACGTATTTTAAGAAGGCACAGTAAAACACACAATAAAAACAGATTAAAATCAGGCCATAGAGCATGAATTTTACCCAAACGCCAGTGTAAACAGTTCCATAGCTTTGGTGCTACTGCCTCAAAAGGACGGACAGAAAACGTAACAGGTTCGACCTGAGATTGCGGGCTGGTGAATAAGGGCGAAGTAGTTCAGCCACATATGCAGGAGTCTGGCCGTGTAGTGCTCTGTAAGTGAGAGTGAGAATCTTAAAGTGAATTCTACACTCCATAGGGAGCCAGTGAAGAGACCTGAGTATGGGGGTGATGTGGGACCGTCTATTTGTCCCAGTCAGTAATCTGGCGGCTGCATTCTGGATTACCTGCATACGGTTGATCGCAGACATACTGAGTGAGGAGAAAAGTGCATTGCAATAATAAATACGAGAAGAGATAAATGTATGTATGATCATCTCTAATTCAGCTGTTTATAATACAGATCTCAGTTTGCTAATATTTCTTCGGTGGAAAAAAACAAGAGCCAGACAGCTGCTTAACATGGGAGTCAAACCTCGAGATTACGCAGGTTGAGGTGGACAGCAGAGGGGAGTGGACCAATGCTGTGCTTGAAAGTCCATCTCATGAAAATGATTCAACTGTCAAAACAACTGAATGGATAGTGCATGCAGTTGAAAGCCATGAGTTGAGTGGAAACAATCTGCTGAATCTATCAACTCCTCTTCTGGCTGCCGTTAGATGGCTACTGATAAACACCTCCGCATTCAGAGAGCTGACTGTGTTCAACGGATCAATATAGTCCACTTTCAGCACCTCATTTGACCCGATGTGCAGAATGATGAAGCCATTATATGCAGGATCCTTTATGAAAAGTCAGCGACCATATCCTTCGAAAAACAGAGTGTTTTGGTGTGATTGTACTATACAGGATTTTTTTTACATCTTTTACAGCAAAGTCACCCACAATCAGAGTTTGAGGCCCAGTTGTTAGCTTTCCACGCAGCCTTTTGCATTCTGAGTTACTTTCAGTCCTGAACCTGCAGAGTGAGGAAGAGAGGTTACCCAGGTCATCAGGGTCCTGGAGCTGACCTCTAGCTGAACACTTGTTTGTTGGGGAGGTGTGTCGCTAGTGATCCCTTTTGGAGCTGTCGGCGGCTGAGCCCTGCTGACTACAGGGGTTGAAGAGGCACTTTGCCTGCATGATAATGAAGGCCAGCCGGGCACATCACAAACCTCAGGGAGCTAGGCTCTGCCTGTTACTCGTCCTCCCAATTCCCCGGTTAATGATATACTCTCAGGCTTTGCACCAACAGAGTTCCAGGACTATCACTTGTGGATTCATTATGTGGTACACAGCCTTCTGTTCCATGGTAATCTTGTTGATGCTAAAAATATATGTGTTTGCATGCTCTTGTCTTCTGTTTAGAGTCAACAGTAAAGTGGTTTGATCCCACATAGTCCATTCACTTCCATGTTTACTTCTAACAGGTGGATTTTCTTTTCCAGGCACTGCAATCTTCTATAGACGTGTTTGGTAGTCAAACTTGGAAAAGGGGGGCAAACTTGCTGCAAATTAATCACGTTTCCAGTCACTGCAGTTTAAGCTTGTGTCGTTGTTAGGCCATGCTTACATAGTAAGGACGTCATATAAATGTTGAAATATGTCAGTAGCTTATCATATCCGCAGAGTATTACAGTCCCAAAGATGTATAAGTATCCAAGAGACGCTTGCTTATAGTTTCTCACAGAAGAAAAACAAGAATAAAAAATGCAAACGGAGGCGAAAGCAAGCAGCAAAACATTTGCATTGTAAGAAAGCAAGAACGACGACTACAACCAACCAAAGTAAAAGTCAACTTTTACTTTAATTTTATGCAAATAGCAATCTGGCAACATTCTTTGCACTTCCCTTTTTGCACTTCACTCTTGTACGTGTTTAGTTGAAATTAATTTCCATATATTGTGTTGGTGTGTTGTTCTTTGCATTCTGTTCTTATATGAACCCTGGCTGCAACACAAACGCCCCCTTGAGAAACAATAAAGATAAACTTAAAACTTGCACAAGACAGGACGTTTTTTTCTTCAATACTTAGAACCAAATCTACAATCTACAACTAACTACTATCTTTCCCTGACCATTTGTGTTAGCCTAAACCTTATCACACATGGTAGACATGTCCACCACAGTCTCCTGGGATCAAAGTTGTGTGCTTTGTATGCCCACCATCCAACCCAACTGTCTCCCTGTGGCTTCTGCTCAGCACAACGCAACCCTTAATGAACGGGAAAGCATGTTGCTGGTGAACATAATCCAAGCAGCAACTACATTTCCTCCGAAACATATAAATGTTATCTTTAACTAGACAGGGCTGTATAATGAGGTAAGGAGAGAGGAGGAGGGGGAGAGAAAGGAGAGTCTGGAGTGACATTTTAATTACAGAGATGAGAGGCAGGCTATTGTTTCTTTACTTTAATATATGGTGTGTAGTCACAGACAACAATGGTGCATGTCTTTTTTTTTCATCAGCAATTCACTTGTTTTGTCTTCCCGGCATGGACATACATTTGTTGGTCTGGCTTTCTAAATTACTCAACAAGTCAATGTTGACAAGCCGCCTCAGTCAAAGGGTCAAACTGCATTTCTTCACTCCAAACATTTTAGCTTCTTTCACTATTAAAGACACCCTCCATTTCAAAATACTTTGCATTAAAGTGTCGTGCAATACGGACATGTTTTGTTTGTTGTTTTCTTTGCATAGAAATGGTGACTTGAAAGGACGTAAAAGCATGTTTCTTCTCCCTCTCCGAGAAGTGGAGATCTTTTGATATGCAAATATTAGGATGCCTGCAGGCAAGTCCTGAATATAATGTCGTAGAAGTAATCACGGTGTGTGCTTCATGTCTGTACTTTGAGATATGAGGCAAGGTTACGTCTCGCTTTAGAAGCCAAATCAAACCAAATCAAACATGCATGTGGTGTCTTCACAGGGAGGGAGGGAACCTTTTATCGGCAACACATCTGAGCCTGCTGCCCCTGAAGCCCGGACCCAGATGAGCAGAAACAAAACTGACGGATGGATGGATCATATTTCACGAGCCATCTATCAACAGGCAGCTACATTTAGCCGTGACTGTTAATGGTAGCGCCTACGCAATGAAGTCAATTAAGAAATTAGTTGCATGAAAGAAAGAAAAAAGACTTTCACACGGTAGCTGTTGCTGCTGCGGTCCATCAATGAAAAGACGTGATAGTTCAGAAGCTTCAGAATCAGTTTGTTAAAAACAAATATATATAAAACCTTGACATTTCTGTCTTAGCACAAGGTTGTTAATATGCAGAAAGAAGCTTCCTGCTCTGCTTCGTAACTAAAGCTGCACAATCGGTGATGACTATTTAAAAAAGTTCCACCACTCAACACAGACTGTCACTCCACTGAAAAGTACATTTCCTGTAAACATAAACTGATCTTGAAATGTCAGATTCCATTTAAAAAAAAAAACAATATTCAAACTATACAAACTAACTATCCATTATTCTGTCATTTGCAATTTTATGACAGCAAAATGTTGTTTGCCCTTGACCTTTTTTTTTTTTAATAAGCTGAATCCTTTTCTTTCAGTATTTTTAGTGGTCCTGGTGCTGAAGGCGCTGTCCATGGTGTTGATAATGCAGGAAAACTCTCCTTCCTTCAATTCCAAATATAACACAATAACCATGTTATACCATTCTGAGCGACTCACAGGATCACTCACAGTTCAGTGACCAATAACCCTGCATGTCTGGTGATTCATTTGCCAGGATTTTACTCATCAAAGGCTCGTGGTAAACTCTTTCGGGTGCCTTAATCCCTTTTTATTGCTGTTCACCACTGCCAACAATTAAAATGAATCATTTGGAATTCCAATGATGTGAGAGTAAAGCTGCTAGGGTTAACTTTTTTTCGGGGCTGGCACCAGATCTCACGTATCTACTTAATTAGAAGCACACTAGCTACCATCACATGCCACAAAACCAATATGGGCAGTGGGAGTGTGTCAAAAATTGGCAGATGATGGCTATTGATACAACTCCTCAAATCAGGAACAAAACCCCCCCCCCGAGATGTCAAGCTAATTATAAACATATAAAGACTTTCTGCATTGTCGGTATTGCACCGATTTTATGACAACAAAAAAAGGTCGGCTGTGAGAAGAAAACGAAATGTTGGCCAGATATCAACAGGTCAGCCAGTTAAAGCTGTTGAGAATAATAAACTGTAAAGGCAGCCAGAATAAAGCCTTCTAAAGCACCTGGGTGATGACCTTTTGCATATTAAGAGCAAACACCCTGTAATATTGAGGACATTTACAAAGAGATGAGAAGTAGCCTACATGCTTTTAGGGAAATATCAGTATTCTGTATATAGCTTGACGGTTGTGTCTGTACACTCAGGAGTCAATGTGAGCCATACTGCATGTTATGTTTATGTACTATTCCCAGCTTTTCTTCTGGTGATTCTTCAAAAACAATAGGTTTATAGAGGTGGTTGTTATAATGCAAAAGAAATATGACTTCAGAAGCAAGAATAGACTGGTACAGTGTCAAAGATGTGGATACGCAATGTGTCCTTACCTGTGCGTCTACAGAAGCCCAGCACAAGAAAAAGTTTAAGACTAATATCCACACAAGCAAGTTCATAGTTCGTCGGTCTGCCTTCATCTCCAGCAACGTAAAATATATATATCTATGAACTATGCGTTTCATTTGAATTCAAGCAGCTTTATGCTCGAGACAAACACTTCCTCTGTCTCCGTCGCATCCTTGGGTAAGAGCTTCACATCATTATAGAAAGTTCCCATCGCAAGTTGTGGTCCAAAACTGAGCCGCCCAGCGCAGTGAGAGGGGTCGTGGGAGTGGGCTTCATCAGAGCATAGATTCCACGTGTTTGTTTTCTTTCCCCCATTCAGGTTTCATTCGGCTCTCAGGAAAGAGTCCCGTGAGTCCGTGACATCGCTGCCCGCAGCTCGCCGGTAGTCTGGGGTGCGCGCGCGCGCGGGGGTGGGGGGTGGGGGGGGGGCTGAGGAAAAGTGAGCCTCGGCTCTTGTTTCGTCACTCCAGCCTGCGCGCACTCTCCATCACGCAATTGGACGCAGCGTGAATGCCGCCTCTACCCTGTGCGCGTCGTCACCATGTAATTAAGATGTCCTCTCTCCTCGCGCATCAACTCACCGGGAAGGGGACCCACAGAGGCGTGCGTCTCTTTGGCAGTGCAATGCTTTTTTGACGCACAGACATGCTTTCTAAGAAATTGGCCAACTGTAAATTAAAATATGTTATTAGTTTTTATTCATAGCTTTTCTCCCTTTTTTTAAATCAACTGAGCATGTAAAAACCTCCAAGTTCGGCTAAAGCGACTGTAACAGTAATATCCCATGTTTCTTTGCACATTTTTACTCACATAACCATTACTTGGGGGACATGAATTGTGACAATTACATGTTATAACCTAATGTTGAAGATTAACATTTAAATATCCGACTAAATTCTCAGCCTGCTTTGTATCCATCCTCTCTTGTTAGCTGATGAGGTTATCTAACTTATTATTAGCAGAAGCTGAGCTAGCTTGTTTTTTTCACGGTGTCACAGTTCAGCTTCCCTTCTCTCCTGCCACTCTGTCTCTCACTCACCTAATCAGCTTATTCAGTGCAGCTGTTAGTCACACCCACCTCGTTAGCTGAATCACTCTCACCTGCCCACTCTGCTGCACCTACTCCCTTTAGTATTTAAACCCCAGTCTCACACACACTCACTGCCAGATTGTTCTCCGCATTATGCCAGACTTTCCAGCGTTTACCTTCTGACTGTTTTCCCGTTGCCGACCCTGCCTGTTTAGACTTCCCCGCCTTGCCTCTGCTCCTTCTGTTCCCGACCACGAGAATAGCCTCAGCTCCCTCCGGTTTCTGTTTGTCTTCTCCCCCGACAGCTTGGTGCTCCACCGAGTGGGTCTCTCCACGTGAGCAGATCTGCGGCTGTTTGCCTGTTATGATCTCTGCCTGGAATGAAGCCCTGCTCAACTATTCACTGTGTCCGTCTGCTGGTTTGATATATTGTGATATAACTGCAATGTTTGGGGTTTTTTTGCCCACTTTGAGGCAGCTAAAATAAGTGGTGAACACAATATTATCGCCATATAAACTTGATATGGTGAAAACATAAAAGGACCCAGAAGGACCCAAACGCAGACAAGACAGCCAGTTAAATGATGTAATGTAAGAATAAACAATCACACAGGTAAAGGGAAAACTTCATATAGCACATGACAAACTGAACAAGAGACAAAGGAACCACAAATACACCAGGAGAGCAGGATGATTACACACAGGTGGACAAATCACGAAGGCAGGAAAACACACAAAAGGCCATAATGACACAAAATAACACAGGAAAATGAACAAGAAACTCAAGTACATGACCGATTGAATACAAAGAGAAGAAAATATGCAGCAGGAAATAGTGGCTGTTATAATGTTATGGCATTTTGTTGAAGAAAACAACCAAATACATAACGTGTCCTTACCTGTGCGTCAACTGAAGTCTAATATCCCCATGAACAAGTTCATACCTGACAAAAAATGCGTAAATAATTGATATTTTGTATATATTTATTCGCTGAGGATAACTAGATCCATATACATTGCGCAATACTACCAGTTGTATTTGCTTGAATCAGGTGAAGCTGAGCGCACACTAGTCTGTGACCGTATTTGGAATGTTTAATGTGTTTCAACTGTGTGGGTTTATTGTATCGCCTTTTTACTAAAGGTTGAAACAAGGAACACACACTTAGCATAATAAGTTGAGCGTCTATAAAAGTGTAAGTACGGAGCCACACAAACATTACTATAATAGTGAGAACGAATTAACGCTTTGACCCAATCACTCCATTGAACTTGAAAAGCATCCCTGCTCATGTTCAAGCTGAGTCAACGCAACATGTTTTCCAGTGATGTCCATGGTGCGGAAGGAGCTGTCCATGGTACTGAAGGAGCTGTCTATGGGACTGAAGGAGCTGTCCATGGTGCCGAAGGAGCTGTCTATGGGACTGAAGGAGCTGTCCATGGGGCCGAAGGAGCTGTCCATGGTACTGAAGGAGCTGTCCATGGTGCCGAAGGAGCTGTCCATGGTGCTGGCAAGGGACCATACGGCAGCAGCTCAATTCAAACCATGAAACGAGCAATAGGGAGACACAAGCCTGTCAGATTTTTTTTTACACAGCATCACGTTTGTGCTTTAGTCAGGCTGGGATTTAAGAAGGCGTGCGAGAGGATGGCACCTCATTTAGAAAAACTATTGTTAAGTTTTGCCAACAGTAATTCTGGGTGAGAAGACGTCACTGTTCATCACTTCTTTACGAGGTCTGTAACCATTTAACAAGCACATTGAGAATGAATTTTTCTATGCCTGGACTGCAGCACAACACACATGTGGGCGGAGCCTGTCTAATGACTCAGTGATGAACTCATGCATTCAGTTCAGACACCACGGGCCCACACTGTGCATCATCCTGATTTAAATGGAAACTGTTGATGGCATGCAGCTGTCAAATTGACATTTGTGGACCATCATTTACCCAGCATGTAATGGGTGTAAAATAAACCACTTTACATCCTCGTAGTAGCAGTGTAACAATAGGGGAGAGACAGAAACCACCCGCCAACAGGAGAGAAAATCCGTACATTTATCGGCAAAAACTTTCTGAATGGATTTGTTTCAGAAATAGAAAGAGATCCTGGAGCATGCCACCCCCCTCCCCACACCCCCCCTCTCTCTCTCATCAAA
The DNA here is from genome assembly GCA_016806645.1 of Ophiodon elongatus. Taxonomy (NCBI): domain Eukaryota; kingdom Metazoa; phylum Chordata; class Actinopteri; order Perciformes; family Hexagrammidae; genus Ophiodon; species Ophiodon elongatus. The sequence continues at coordinate 162,559 of JACSYO010002153.1, forward strand.
ACTGGCTTGAATAGACTGTGATTATTGTATGATTTCACACCAAAGCGCCTGTTCTTTCTCTGCCCAATTAGTTGAAAAAGGGCATCCACTTTTGCCTTTACATGTTTCCATCAGCATCTCACAAAGGCCTCCTCACAGTGCTGAACCGATGGCCTGCTACGTCCCATCCATTCACCCTCGTGCCACTTGAAGTGAAACCACGATCGTCAGACGTAACCCGCTGTTAAAGCTCAAACTGAACTGTATTGCTCACAGATGCTTTCCCCTCACCTTCTCTAAGCCCCTCCCAAGAACGGCCAATGTCCAATCCTTCGTTAGCAACCGTAACTAGGCGCAGGAGGCCTGTCAAGCTTTCAGCGGTGTGTATGGAGCACGCAAAGTCCAACAGCACATATCCTCAAAGTTTAGAGGAGAGTGTCGTATTTTTTTATTTGATTTTTTTTCCTGAAGATTTTTTATCTTCATGGAATATCCATAACTGATATTGTTGAAAACGCCACAGAGACATGTCGAGGGGGGTGAGGGTCAGCTCGGCTTAAAAACAGCTCTTTGGACATCTGAAGCAATTACATTTTTATATCTCAGGGCACTTTTTTCACACAGAGCAAATGTAGACCGCACCATGCAATATTACTTATAGAGACCATTCCCACATGAGCTACAGTGGCAAAGAAAAAACTCCCTTTTAAGACACAGAATTCTTCCACCGAGCGAGAGAGTTTATCTGTTTCAACATTTTATGAGATAAGGGAATTACATTCACTATTACTATGCAACTTCAATCATTTCATTTTAAATTTCAAAGAGCTAAAGATGAATATACTACTGCGCAATATGTATTAACATACCACAAACTGAGAGACAATGAATGACCTAGACACTCAAATACATGCATAACAACTTCAGCAGTGGGTGTAGAGATATCTGCAGAAAGGAGAGAGGAGGGAGAGACTAGACAGCACAAAACTATTTGAGAGAGAGAGATGAAGAGTTCGTAGGCAACAGAGAACAGTGTATTATTGTAACGCTGCAGGCACACACGATTCAAACAATTAAATGTTGTGACAGTCTAACGAGATTGGCAGGGCCGAGAATTTTTTTTTCTCACATTTTACTTGTATCCATATAAATAGAGGCCATTATGTTTCCGTACAGCTGGCTGTCATTCTTAATGAGCCATCAGCAGTCGAAACCAGCTGCTCGTAAAAGAAAAGGTTTTTAATTTCACCGATTTTTTTTTGTTCCTATTCCCTGATGTGGTTATGGCGTGTCTGGAATATGAAATAGATGTTATATTTAATCCGTGTCTTCCTATATATTTAGGGTTCCCCTCACTGGTTCGTTATCTTCAGCTCCCTCAGAAGCTTCAATCAAGTTTATTATCGTCACGTTTCCTCTCAAAAGCCGGTCCGTCTCAGAGGACGCTGCTTCACTTAAGCTCATTTTAGACCTTGATGAGTACCACAACATTGATATTTCGACTCTCAAAATTGTAAACAAGGACACACGTGACTCGGTAGGTGAGTCGGTTATAAACAGGGAAAAGTCTTGAAAGATTTTGAATGCTGATTATTTTACGACAGCGTTGCATGTATACGAGGCTCACATGGGGATGCAGACTCACGGCTTCGGAAACCTGCTGTCGTGTTTGGTTTTACTAAAGTGCTGTGAGCTTCGGTTGAATATTCAGTAATATGTTGTTTTGCTCTCTAACTGATTAATTCTATTGACATTTTTACACTGATTCAGTTTGCTGAGTGGGGTGAAAAAAAGGTGAAGAACAGGCTTCTTAGCTGTTCTCAAATCAAAGGCTGTTTTTTCAAAGCAGAAGAATTTACCGGCGTATTCGATGGCCAAAAAATAAAAAAGCCCATCATTCCATAATATTTAAAAGTTTTATTATTTTAATAAAAGACTCCACTACATTGACGTTTTCCTCAAATTAGTCTCAAAACATTCAATTCAATTTCTTTTGTTTAGCCCAAAATCACAAATTACAAATGTGCCTCAGAGGGCTTTACAATCTGTACACATACGACATCCTCTGTCCCGGGACCTCTCATCGGTCCAGGAAAAACTCCCCCCAAAAAAAGGGAAGAAACATTCGGGAGAGCAACGGAGGAGGATCCCTCTCCCCGGATGGACAGAAGTACAATAGATGTCATGTGTACAGAATGAACAACATAACAGAGATACAACACATTCAATGCGTATGACAGAAATGATTCTTATAATGAGTAGTAGTAGTAGTCATAATGAAAAAGTTACAACTACAATTACTAAAACGTGTGTTTGATAGCTAATTAGCAATGAGCTGCACAGCTGCAAGTCAATCTTTATTAGTATAGCACATTTAAAAACAACAACAGTTGACCAAAGTGCTGAACAGGAATAAGATACAAATGAATACGAGGAAAACAACATTAAGAACGGAAGAAAACAACCAAATATAATGTGCATATAATAGTAGAAAAAGAATTGCAACACAACAGAAGATGAAGTCAAGCTCATATCAATCAGTCGCTAATGAGAAGAGACGAGTCTTCAGCAGAGACTTGAATGTTTCTGTAGTCGAGGCAGTTTTTATATAAATAGGTAGCCTGTTCTAGAGATCAGGGGCGGCTTGGTCACCGCTGTTTTTGTGTCTAGTTCTGGGCACATCCAGGAGCATCTGATTGGTCAACCTCGGTGCTCTAACTGGAGTATGGAGATGCATACGTTCTGCTCTATAAAGTGGCGTCAGTCCATTCAAAACCTTAAAAACAAGCATAAAATCTTATTACATCAACCCTGAAATGGACAGGAAGCCCGGGGAGGGAGGCCAATACTATGAGATATTTGATCCCGTTTTTCTTTCCCAGTGAGAAGACGAGCTTTACTTTGTACTGTAGATGACGAAGAGTCAGCTCTTCTCCACCCACATACAAAGAATTGCAGTCTAACCACGTTAGTGGAAATTTTGACGAATTAGCTTTTGGTGTCTTTAAAATGCTAAATCCGAAATTCAGAGCATATCTATTGCCTCCACATGGCGACAGCTGAGCATGGCTCACGGTGGTAACAGCACAAACGATGCCAACAAGGACAACAGTGCTGACAGAGCTAACAGTTTTAACCTATGGGATGGAGGAGGGGGGAAGGGGGGGGGGGGCTATACGCTTCCATGACGACACCATGTCGGGGCCAGCTGGCGATAATGGAAGGTTTTAACCTGTATGTGCATCGCTAATCGTTGCAGCTGGGCGGTATGTTAAGCAGTTCAACCACAGCACCCTGCATGCAAGGCACTGGTCTGGTCTTGTGTGGTGACACTGAAAGTGCAAAGGAATTAGACGTCAAAGCTGTGGTATGTGGGTATTACATCACGGCTAAGAACCAATCAGATTGCTTGATTTGAGCCACCAAGTTTCATAAACAGAGATATTACTTTAGTACATAGCTTGCTTGGAGACGTTACCTCAGAAAAGAGTCACGTTGTTCTCCCGTGTACCGCAGAAGAAAATCAAAAAGGCTGCCGATGTGTTTTTCCCTTTCGGCAAATGAAAAGCCAAAGATGAAGTTTACACTGCCAGAAGGGTGTAACTACCACACACACAAAAAAAAAAAGCTTTTTAGCAAACTTGTGTTTCGCCTCTAATGAATTGACACTCAGCGACACACACCCAGAGAGCTGCTTCACTTCTGAGTGCCTGAGATGAGAGGGGAGCCGATTGTGGCGGTGCCTCCTGGCTTCTTGCTTCCCAGCATGACGCGGGCGTCCCGACGGTGTTGGGAAACTCTCGTTCGTTCGCGCGGTTGTTTGAACGTTCCAATGTGTGAACCATCAGAACAGTCGAACACTCTAATCGATACCGTTTTCATACCGTTATTGTCCAACGCTGTGTTTTTGATTGGAGAAAACCCGTTACCATGCCATGTGTACTGCTGGGTGGCTCAGAACAGACCCACAGCAGTGACTCAAGACTCAAGAATGAGAGCAAACCCAATGAAACAGGCAAAGTCCAGGACATCAGGCAGGCGGGATCAGCCGGAGCAGGTCAGGTGGTTAAACTAGCGTGGAAGGGGTTAATAGGAGGGCAGGAGGGAGAGGCTGGGTCTGAAACAAGTCCTTTAGAGACCGTGTAAGTCTGGCAGAATGATTGGATGAGTGTGACACCATGACCTCATCTCAACCCTTTAGATACAATAATCTTTGTTGATCAAACACATGTAATGCATTGTAATGGAAGAAACAGATGTACTCAACACTATAAAAGGTAAACAGCGCACATGATCCTTTGTAAATATCCTTTAATCCCTACTGTTCTGTGTCGCCGCTCTCACTGACGCATTTAAGATTCACAAAGTAGTTCAAACCAAAGTTCTTGCTCTTAAAAATAGTCACAAATATTTTTTGGGGTATTAAATAATGATTTTTTAAATTTTTTTAGAGTTACATCAGTGGTAGTAATAAAACAATAGTAATATCAAATATAAAAAAAGACAGATATGCGTTTCCCTCACTTTAAACCATGTGGTTTTCGTTGCCTAAACTGTGGTTGGAAACTGTGGACACGGGGTTTTGGTCCTGAACTGACACACAGAGACATTTACATTTGACTTCATACTGAACCCTGCTGAATACTGGAATAGCTATTACAAAATGTTATCTGCTGTGTGTAATTGAAAATGAGTGAACGCCTGCATCCTTCCTCGTTGACTTTCTCTTATTATAACTCCATAACTCCAGAAGGTTGCAGAAGTGAAACCGTAGTATTATCAGCGTGGACTTTTAAACCCTAATGACTGAAGTTGGAGTGAGCTTCTGTCGTAATGTTTTTTGGGAATCATTTTCCGATGCTGTCACCTTTTTAGAAATAGAAGAAAGAAATAACTTAAAAGATAATATGCTAATGAAAAATAAAACAGACTGAGTAACTCCCACTCTGGATCTCATGAAAATGCATATTTCATCACGGTGCTTTGAAAGTATTATGAAAAACAATATTTTCGCTGCCAGTCATCCCACAAGCAGTTCAACAATCATTCAGAGGCGGCCAGGGGCTGAAGGGAGGTAATCATGTATTGACTTTTACAAAGGAGGAATCTCTGAATGCATGAGAGACCATAAACATATTTATGCGTTGTATTTTGGGGAATTTAAAGGCCAAGGTGAAAGACCACATACTAATTACAACATAAACCTACTAGTTCCCCTTGCAATATATTGTTTTAAAAATTGCCCTTGTTGGGCTTTGCTTAATATGAAGGGGAAGGTTGTTCCACAGAGGAGATCCCAGTATAGAAAAATAACTTCTCGCTATTTTATTTTACTTGCTCTTGTGTTGCAGGTTGGCTTACGGCTTATGACTTATGTCAATCCTGTGATTTAAGTTACAGTTGTTTAACTCCATCTTCAACAGGTAATAATACAACTTGCTCCATCACAGCATTGAGCGTGTTTCTGATAACATTATTCATAGTCGAAGAGACACTGGATTAATAAGGCAAGAAAAAGTTTCTTCACCTTCATGTAAAAAAGAAAGAAAAAGAAAAGATTTGATTTTTTTTTTTTGATTATGCACTTGAATGTAATTTGCAAGCTTTGTTGGCTGCTATATGCGTCTACACTACAATCAGTGATTATAGAAAATGAACTGCAAAGCCCTTAAAAAGGTGTTATTTTTGTGTTATTGTAAAAGCTATTTTATTCTGATCGTACCTTCTCGAACAGAATACTGAGGGGTACTTTAGTTTTTCAATTTTATGTTACTTAATATTTCTAATTCATTAGGGAAATATTTGATCATCTTACATAATGCATTAGCATAGATTACACTAACAGTATATTAAGTTACATCCAGTCGACTACCTCTCTCTCTTAACATGAAAAACACTCCACTGCTTTATCTATCCAGCGTGGGATATAATAAGAGCTGAGTGGAGTCAATTTTGAACAAGTCTTGCTCTCTGAACATTAAACCAAATACAATGACGGTGTTCAAATTATGGACATGAATGCAGGCCACGGCATCTCACTGTTTCCATGACTACAAAAAGCGTCCGGTCTGATGCGTGCTGCACGCTGTCATGTTATTGTGTTGGACAGCATTAAGTTCCTTGGGTACGATGTTCCCTTTCCCAGTGGAGGTGAAGAAGAGAAGAGCTGTATGCAATGCAATGATATTGTTATGCATCTGCAGCGGCCTGTATGCCTCTCTTCCGATATGATTCCCCTTGTGTTGCTGTTATGTATTGTGCGTGTCCTAACGTGGGATTGGTTTTTTTTTATGTGAAACTGCTGCAAGCGTGCTTAAAATGTTGACATGCAAAATCAGATTTTTGGAGTGTGTTGGGGGGTTAACACTGTGAACTCAAAGTAACAAAATAACTCCAGCAGCTGAACAACAAGGGAACAAATAGCAGATGCTGAGCCAGCTGCTGAGAAAACAAAAAATTATTATGTTTTAAAAGTTTGCAATTCGGAACACGCCTCTGAGGTCACAGCTCAGCTCGCACCACGCGTCCTGATACCATCAGCAAAATATGCTGTGATAGTTAATAGTAAAGAAAATTAAAAAAAATAAATAAAAGAATGCAGTATAAGGAGTTCTTGCTTTAACTGCAAAGTACACAGACATTCTGCGGGGGTGTCAGAGTTACACTAAAAAGCTCAGGCTATTACCAGAGCTCAATGTTGGAAGGGGAAATCTCACTTTGCCTCTAATCTGGTAAATATCACGATGGCAAAGTGCCAGAGAGCAGCAGGATGAACTAAAACACCCGTTTGCAGTCTGAGTGAGTGGTTGGTGTTCAGCAGGAGGCGTGTCAGGACGCTTGTGAATCGACAAGACGCTGCTTTTATTTGCTACTCGTGATGTCTCGGCTCATACGACGCATCCTGAAGGAATGAGTTTGATCAAATTGGTTTGTGGAGCTCCAGGCTGCAGGCGAGGCATGATTCAGTCGTCTCCCCTGCAGCTGTCTGCTGTGTACACTGGATGTGATGGGTACATGGAGGCTACAGGAAGCCCAGGAGGCGGAGCGGCGGGGGGGTCAGTGGGGGACAGCAGGTCATTTTCTCTTGGAAAATGAATCTGACCACGGGGCGACCTGGTAGCTCACCGGCTGAGTCCTTACCGCAGGTTTGAGTCCGGCCCTGCCCGGGCCCTCTGCAGCATGTCATCCCCTCTCCGTGTTGTTTCCTGTCTCTCTCGCTCTCTCTCTCTCTCTCACTATAGAAATAATTTAGAAATAAAAAGATCTAAAAGAAACTTAATCTGACTTTTGTTCTACAGTTCACCGGTCCATGCGTCTGCCTGTGTGCTGATAACACCTTCACCGACAGTTGAAGAAAATGTATACGATTTTATTGATATCATTCATATTTCATCATGAAAGTATTACATACTGTCACTTTCTGTTAATTGAGTACGCCATGGATAACAGTTTCCACAGATAACAAACATCTTGTCTTGTTCATGTGTTCCTGCACCAGAATATATTCCTATAAACAAACTGAAAATAACTCAAAAATGAACTCTTTCACTCCCTCTTGAAACCACACACACATCTATAAAAACCTCATTGCCGCAACGGATCAAGTTCATTAAGGTGGAACGAGTTTCTCCTGTGTTCCATGCGTGACAGCTATTTCAGTATAGAGAGTGAAAGTTACATCAGTATCCGACTGTTTGGGAGGAGAATTTGATTTATTCTGTATGAGAGTGCGTTTCAATGTAGTTTTCACCAAAAAGGGTTTGGGTTTTTGAAAGTCCGATGATAAGACCGTTGTGTCGAAATCTTGGTAAATTAGATTTTTTTTTTGTTGCCTCGTGGCTATGATTGTGCGACTATCTTCCCTCACATGTGCTTTCATTGCTGGCAGCACCTCTCCAACACGGGTGTCTCTCCCTCTCTCTCTCTCTCTCTCTCTCTCTCTCTCATTGAGATCAATATCTTTTGAACCCAGAATTCTAATATTCCAGACAGGGACTTAAACGTAATAAAAAAAAATTTAAAAAGCATTTACTGTGCTACCAGGACATACCAGGATAGCTGCAGGAAAACCTGTGACAGAAGGAAGGATGTGCTATAAATAAATAAATAATACCTGGATACCAAGTTCAGAATGTCTGAAGACTTCATTTAAATGCAATAAAGACCCCAATTAAGAATCCTATCATTACTTTTCCCACATTAAATGACTTTCATTGTGAGAAAATTGAGGTTAAGTCAAATAATGGACCCACGGTTAATATATTAATTTGTATGAAAGTAACACACGCAACACAAATTGTGACTTTGCATATGAGACACTTAACGTGACCGTCATGCGAGAGGAAGATGACAACATGGCTCGCTAAAAACACTCTTATCTCACTCCAAGGAGGGGGGGGGGGGGGGGGCACCTTTGTTATAACACATGCAGCTCATTCTGTCCAGTCTGCAACAGTTTCTAATTCTACACCATAACACCATATTTCTTTCCAGCAATGTAAAAATCCATTATGGTTGGAATTTGCAATCACATAAATGATCGCAATTCAGAAGCACTTGCCCGTGCATAAGGGACTGATTGGGGCACCTCACGCAGTTCAAGGGCCACAAAATAAAATGCTGTGAAAGGCGACAAAGACCTGACAAAACCGCGTAAAGCTCCTTTCATTTCATTGGCCTTCAGGTTTGTTATTTCTATGGTATGGACCCTTCCTATTACTTTACGTTTGTCAAATTAGAAATCAAATTAAAATTACTCTCAAAGGCATCTTAACAGCACAGTGTAATTTCTAGGGAATCCGATGCAGGAATGAATTTCATCTTTGGACCAGAACTTAAGACCTTGGGCCGTTCTGCTGTTACGTTGCTACATGACTTCAGGGGTTAGGACTTCAGGGGTTTCTCATCTCACAAGCCAGTTGCCAGAATTTTTTTTTTTTTTTTTCATGTGGTTAACGTTGTGAAACGATTGGTTGGATTTAGGCAATAAAACTACCAGCTTAAGGTTAGAAAAAAAAAAACATTATGGTTTGGGTTTAAATAATATTGTACTTCCACAATATGATCTTTATCTAAGTCGGAAGTTACATTGAGATTAAAACCTCAGATAAATAACAACCCGCAGCAACGTTATGTAAAAAAAGCGGGAAGTCAATATTAACTTTTGGTTTCACGCGGGACACAGAGGTCTCCTGGGTGAAAGTCCTGTATTTTTTTTTTGTTATACTCATTGTTATACCATGTAAGTTTGATACCACCTAACTTTAAATGGCGGTCGCTCAACATACTGCGCCGCTTGCTCTAACTCCACGTATCCGTGGGTTACAGACACGCCCCTTGTGTTTTTTTTCCCCCAGAGAGAATGGGCTGCTTCCCACTGCCTGTGGAGGAGGTGGCACTAAAAACATCATCATTCAGAACCACCAGTATCTGACGGAGCAATCACCCACTATCAACTAGATTGTTCTTATATTGAGCGGAATTCCAGAAATACATTTCATTACACGGAAAACAAAGAAAACAACATCGTGATCCATGACGCCTACATGTGAATAATACTGCTGTCTGATGAAAACCTTACGTAACATGGCTATCTGAACCCCCTCCATCATGATAAAGTAACAGAACAAACGGGAGTAAAACATACTTCGCTTCAAGGTTGTGCTTTTTTAGATCACTCGTCTCTCTGCGAGTTCGCAGACTTATAAAACTCATGAGAGGCCAAACATGAAGCAAAAAATAAAAAGGCTGTCCTCACTAGAAAATACAGAAACAAGTGTGAACATGCACAAGATAAGAATGAGTTGGCGGAGACATTTCACAAGAACATTTTCCTTAAAACTTCCCTTAAAGAATTAAATGGGAATAATTGATCATTAATCCTTGAAGTACGGTACCATAAGGGATTAAAACAAATGCATCCTTAATAAAGCAAAAAGAGCAACACAAAGAAAACCAGGGCTGTTACCAGATAGTTAAATAAATATTGTTTTACAAATCGGTAGAGTCACATCAATCAGCCATCATTATCTGCACATTAGATCAAGTCTGTCCGAGAGCTTTGTACCTTATAGCCTTTCTTAACTTCAAAATGTGAGCTCATTTTAAAAAAAAAAAAACAACTTCTCGCTCCCTCAGTACATTTTTGCATAAACATACCCTTAACCCCTTTAATCACACCTGCACGCTAACTACAGCACAGAGGCTAATGGATCCACCGTTGAGCGGCATGGACGTTGTTCTGAATGACCCTAAAAAGTGATGAATAAAGCTTCCTTGAAATGATGCTAAAAAAAAAAAGAAAGTGTAAAGGCAGACTATTAAATGAGCGCACACAGCTGCACTTCGTGGCGAAGGTTCTGCTCCTGAAAAGATTGTAAAAGTGAGACGCCGTCGCTATGAAATCAGATGGATGTCAGTAGCACAAGGTCTGAAATGAATTACACAAAAAAAAAAAAAAATTTGGGTTGCTACATAAGAAGAAATGAGAACAGCGGGGGGGGGGGGGGAAAGAGCTGGAAAAGAACACGAGGTGAGCTTCGTGTGCGAGATGAACGCAACACTCGAGGACCGTGTGATTGAAGGTCGCGAGCGCAGCGACGTGATGGAGGTGTGGTGGCAGCGAGGCGGCCATGTGGCAACAGCAGCGTTCACCTGCTCCACGTGAGGCCTGGAGCACCGTCAGTCAGCAGCATTTACCATGCTTATTATTTCTACATCAAGTCCTGTTCAACTGCTGATTATTTCCATTGAAATGAGCCGTTCGTATTCAAAAAACAATCTATTGTAGAAGAAAGACCTGCTGAACTTTTTTTTTTTTTTTTGTCGTTTCCTTGAAATTGCATTTGAGTCAAGCAGGCGTTTGTAATTTTGGAGGTAATTTTTTTTTTGGCACGTCTCTCGTGTTTGCGTTTCTTCTCTTTTAAATGGAGGAAAAGTGCAAACGTTTGTGTATTTGAGGAGGAGGATAAGTAATCAGCACAGTGCTGACCCCCAGTGGTAAGACCCTGAAATGGCACAGAACCCATCTGTTACAGTTCTGTCTCCATCCTGTGGACGTCTTTTGATTTAAAGGTCAGTTAAGAGGGCCTGGGCTTCGCTCCACATTAGTGCTGATTAACGTGGCAGCTTCCTCTGATGAAGTAACGGTTCAATCTTTCAGCTGATTTACATGAAATATTGAGCCCTGAAGACGGTCAGGTGGTTTCCCCTTGATTCCCCGCTGGAGGGCGGACACTACACCCATCTTTGTAATAACCCCTGAACACCGCCTCGTGCGCTCCTGGTCTCCTCGCGCGCTTCCCTCTCTGAAAAGAACATGACTGTAAATCGATAGAGACACGGGGCCCGTTCTGTGCTCCGGCCTCACGTCCCCCCGAGGGGTGGTGGAGTCAATGGGGAAGAAAAGAAAAGAAAAAAAAAAAGCAAAGTCAGCATTCTCTGTGTTGAAATCAATGGACCTTGACGGCTCTGGGGATTCATGAGCGGAGCTTCTGCTGAACAAGCAAGACGACTCTCAAAACCCGTGTAGCCACGTTCACCTCTGATCACGGGCCGTCCGGCGCGCGGCTCGGCATTTTAATATCATGCATCCATCGGAGAAAAAGAAAAAGAAAGCAGACAAACGCGTAAAGTCACAATACTTGTATCTCTTTATTGAAATATAATCGACCCCCTGAGGCTAGATTAAAAAAGGCCACAGCTCGTTTGTGCCTCGTCTAGTTCCTCAGTCTGACACAGCCAGTTAAAACACAACAGACCTGTCCAAAAACACACGTTACACAACTGCTGTGACCAAATGTTTGTTTTTGTATTGAAAAAAAAAAAAAAAAAAAAAAAAAAAAAGTTAATTTCACCCTCACTGCCACATACTCACAACGTTTTCAGGACATACAAGACTGAAATCAATTGCACAACGTCAACAATACTTGGTGTCTATCTGAAAGAGAAAAAAAAAAAAAAAAAAAAAAAAGGATTTCTACCTCTCCAATACATGAAAACAAAAAAGTGCTCAATTTAGCTCACATATAATCCAGGGTCAAATAGTCGATACATTATGTTCACTTTCGGCATTTGTATTTGGTCTGCCTGAAATGTGAAGACGGTGCAATAGATCAGCAGGTTTCTTTGTACCAGCCACAATGATTCAGTCAAGAAAGGTAACGCTCCAATTTCAAACCGTGTTTTGGACCTCGAACCAAAGAGTCAACTAGAGGACGCGCGCCCGCAGCGTCAGCTCCGTCTGCGATGAGGAACTGCGAGCGACACTTTTGGAAATATGCTTCTTCACTTTCTCACTAAAAAGGTTAGAGGAGAGGATCGATGCCGCTCTACGCTGAATATGAAGCCAGCCTGCATTCATTTAGACTGGAAGCAGAGACGTCTGGAAACAGCCAGCCTGGCTTTGTCCAAAAGGTAAGAATTAATCCAGCACGTGAGCCCAGTGTGTATAGATTAAACATGTTGAGTGAGCTTGAGAGGTGCTGGTTGGCTGATATCGTTACCCAGCCAGACTGTTGGTCTCCAGACTTTACACTGAAGATACAAGAGAACGACTGCTGGCTCCATATTACGATTTTAATGTACCGATGTAACGCTCGGCAACAACAAAAAGGGGAAAAGCATATATTCCAAAGTGTCCATCTATCCATTTAAGAAATTTCACATTGAACAAAGTTACATATTGGATGACAAACTTTCCTTGTTTTGACCCTTTTGTGTGATCACGTTTTCTCTTGCAGGTCCTTCCACTCAGAAGAAGTCCTCAGGCTCAAACTGTTTCTTCGTCTTGGTCCACATGTTAAACGTCTCTTCGTCTCAAAGGCAAACGGCCCACGTGTCCCAAAGAAAAGAAAAGAAAAAAAAAAAAAAAGGGGGGGAGTTGGGGGGGAGTTTAGCTTTTTGTCCAGGTCTGGGACACGCTGAGGTAACATAGACAGTAATAAATTATTCAGTTGTTTAAAAAACATTTTGCAAGAATCATCAATAATTCATATCAATAATACAAAATGGTATCAAACATACATGATGCAAGATTTTCAAACACATTCAGTTTTTTTTTTTTTTTTTTTCTTTGTTTGTTTTTTTCCTGTTTCCTCTGATCCAGAGTCTGTTGCTCAACGATCCGTACTCGTCCGTCCTTCTCCGGAAACTCTTTGAAAGTCCCTTTAACAGCAGATGCAGATTCAAACCGACGCTCTTCTTTCACTGAGGTTCATTTTGCCACGTTCATGCTGAGGTGAATTTGTATGCCATTCAATAACTGAGAGTAACATGGAACTTTTCTTTCAAAACCTTTCGAATTATTGAAGTCCAATTTGTTTAATCTCCGTCACAGTCGTCGCCGGGGCGACGGGCATACACAGGCACACAGGGCTACAACGCTAATCGCCTCTTTGCTTGTTTTGTTATTCGAGTCTACATTCAAATCATTTTGGACCGTGCCCGGTTTGAACAGAAAACAACATGCCAATAGGAAAGTCAGAAATTGTATTAAAAAAGTGCAAAAATGTATTCCTTCAAGAGACGGTATTCTTCCAGACAAAAAAAAAGACAAAAAAAAAAAGACAAAAAAAAAAAAAAAGTTGTCCACCGAAACTTTAGTGCGTTAACAGTACAAGCCATTTCATAGGTTATTAAAGTGTACATTCCCACCTGCCTCCCGACTGCAGACGTGAATGTACTGAATGTCTTGTTGCTTCGAGTGTTTCCTACAACTGAACGTAGTCTGTAGCAAGGTCAACATGGCTCTGAGCCCCGGGAGCGTCGCGCCGCCTGGTTCAGACAGGCCGTCTAAACGGCTGTTATCCCCAGGGCTACAGTATGTATCCCCAAGCCACAAGGAGTGCGCTCCTTGACGGAGCGTGAGTCGTTGTCCTGAATTCAGCGGCGCGGTCTGAAAAGCCCCTTGATTGAAATAAAGTGACATCACATTATTTTGGTTCGTGGCCAGTGCAAATCAGCTTCTCCAGCCTGCTTCAGATCTGAAACGCCAAGCGCTCGTTATCCCTTATCTATTGTATTCTATCCGACGGATCTCCGGTGAAACAGCATTGAATTTGTTTACATTGCCACCTATAATTAGATTATTTTTAATATCACAAATATAATTGTTTTGATAATTTTTCTTTTGATAAAAAAAACAAAAACAAACATGGAAAGAAACTTGTTTTGAAGACAATCTGTTAAGACTACAAAGACACAAAAAAAAAAATATCAGGGCTATTGTCCATACAGTACTGGTGAAGACTGCACTCATCACGCCATTGACGATGACTGAGGAGGCAACCTAAATAAACCATCATTATTTTTCAAACACTTCCTCTGTGTCGTTATTATGAGAAAATAATAGAGAGTGTCTGTAAACATGGCCGCTCAGCACATCAGTGTTGGCAGAAACCCCGTTATGTTTACGTCAACGTGTAACCACGTACACCGACCAATCGCACTCTCCTTTACAATTACTATATTTAAAGACTTATTCAACGAGCTGATATGACCACAGCGCTCACCTGCCAACCGCTACGACGCCGCTTCTCAGCGTCGCTTCACGCCACGTCTCGTCTCCCTCGCTCGCCCCGACACGTCCGTCCTTCCTCTCTGAACTGACATTTCAAAACCAGAGCGTCGCATGAGGAGCTCACGCGACGCCCACCAAAACCCAACTTCTATTTTCACTACCAAATTTCTTTTTTAAAAAAAAAAAAAAAATCACCGTCGCCACGCCCGTGTTCATCCGCCGTGCCCTCGTGACGTCCACTCTACGCAGAGAGAACAAACAGTTCTAAAGATCACACCGGTTCTTTTTCCATTCCAGAAACGCTGAGGAGTGCGAGGATAGAAAAGGTGATGGTCAGCAGGTCGTTTGAAAAACGAGCTCCTCCCCTTTTCCACCTTTTCTCAAGAAGACAAAAGTTCCAATGTCAAGGGGATTCTGATCTCTTCCCCCACGAGGGTCTGTCGTCTTAGTGCCACACTTAAAATGAAATCGATGGCCTTGATTGAGAAAGCGTTCAGTGGCACTGCAGTTCTGTGTTGAATAGAGACGGGGGTGGGGGGGACGTTTGAAAAAGGGACCATGAATTGAGGAGAGAGGGCTCAGCTCTCGCTCCAAGGCATTGTGAAGGGTGAGGGGACGTCGGTCCAACGTTTCAGATTCACTTTTTCCAGCCGTTCAACGACCCTTTTGTGCTCCAGTAGTTAACCACTGCTGGGGAGTTCCCTGACATCCAAAGGTATGTGGGTGTGCGTGTGTGTATGTTACGAATGATGAACAGGACGAGGGAGGTCACAATATGGCGCAGTGGAACCTGTGGGAACCCGCTGAACGCTCCGCTCTCCACTTCATCTTCTTTTTCTTCTTCTGGTTTCGCTCCGGCACCTGTTGCCTGCGTGTGGATGAGGAAAAAACAGAGAAGAAACCGCTTAATAAACACAAAAATAATCTCAACCAGGGTTTCTGCAGGTCTTCTGGAGACCTTTTTTTAAGAGCACATAGAAAGACAATTTTTTATTTTGTTTGTATTTTGCAGTCTTGCTGGGAGAAGCATGAAGGAAACTTTATATAAAAGAAAATAAGTATTTTTATTACGGCTCAATTGCTTGGATTCCTAATGTCCCCAGTTTTAACATCAAATATAAAAAGGCAGCATCATAGGGCTCCCCTTTGGCCTCAACCACATATTAAACATGAAATATACATAAAAGAAAAAATAAATACGACCCTCTTGATATTCGTTTTAGGATAAAGACAATTTCAGACCTTTTTGGCTCATAATGTTTTATCATATAATCGTCTTGGTTATTTTCAAAGTGGAAGCTAGTATTAAAGGAATATTTCAACATTATAATAAATGTGCTTGTTTGCTCTCTTGTGAGTTAGACAAGAAGATTGATACCATCTTAATCTGTAGAGTAAATATGAAGTTTTACAGAGGGGCAATGGGCTGGACTATTCCCTGGCCGGGCGCTTTAACTTACTGGAGTCCAACAGGGCTGCAAGGCAAACTAGGAAAAAACGACTGCTGGCTTTAGCTCCATATTTGCCATGCAGACATGAGAGTGGTATTGATCTTATCATCCAACTCTTTTAATGCATTTTTTTGCAGCGTCTATGATTTCTGCACCAATAAATCCAGCAGCAACTATTGCAAATCAGTCACAAAGGCAGCTATACAAGTGAGTCATACTAAGCCTAGAGCCAATCAATAGCAAGTGTCACCTCTTAGAGATTCTACATTAAACGTGTTATATGGGAGTTTAAAGCAGCCATACACCAGTACAAAGGGGATATGACACTTTCTGCAAGAACTGCTGATGCAGCAGCCAGAAATAAATATCCATCTCCTGTATGACTGACTTACTCCAGTCTGACCACAAGAGGGCAATGTTGATTCATCAATAGACTCCTCTTTTTTAATAACGTAGCAAAACAGGTCTTTAACTGATCCATGAAGAAACTTTGCTGATATGAGGACAAGGAGAACTCTTCCTAATCTGGATTAATTCCTTTTCTTACAAACACAAAAGATGAATACAGCTGTATAGTTGTGGAACCGAGTTAAGGCCCTAAAACAAAAGTGACATGCCTTACTAGACGCGTATTGGTCCTTGCAGCGAGAGAAGGCCTTAAAACAGGATATGACCACATTCGAAACATGAACACAAATCAAATTCTTCTGAAATTACACGTGTCAAGACAGGAAATGGCTCCGGGATTTTTTTCTTTGCTTTTCCACTCTTCCTAAAAACACTTTCCCTGATCCTCACATACCAGCATAACACACTCTCTGTGCCACTAACCTCTACAGAAGTGAAATGCACAAGTGGGGGGGGGGGGTACACACTTTGAGTTGAGACAATTCTATTAGAGGTTATGACTGTATTTAAGTTTGTAAGAGGGACAATCTCTACTGTCCTCAATCAGTTTAACAGCTGTTAGTGCAAGTAAATCTGTCTCACATTATTTTTTATGTTGTGAATGTCACATTCATGTTGTCATAAAAAAGGAGTAAAGAAAAAGTGAACCTAGACTTACCTTATGACACGGACCAGCTCATGAAAGGCTTTGTCCACATTCATTGGAGGATCCTTGGCACTGGTTTCAATATAAGTTATCTGAAGAAACAACAGAAATGTTCCCAAATTAAGCATAGATGGTATAAAACCATGAATAGAATATCAAATATACAGTATAGGGAGACATAACATAATAGCATTTAACCCCAACTAAATGCTACGTGGTTAAGAAACAATAAAAGGTAACAAAAAGTTGTCTGATGAGATGAAACTAGAAGAAAATCCCATGAAGACAGAACCTGTATCCGTGACAACACCAATTAAAAACATAATTGCCTACTATCATTAATTCGACAACTCCACAGACAAAGACTGAGACAGACGGTCCCTGACACACGCCTAGCAGCCATGGAAATGACTGATGAATCAACCGAGTGTGATGCTAGTCAGAGTGGAAACAGCCCAGAGTGTTCTGCTCTTTGTCCGGGCTGCATATGATCACTTCAAAACTGAGAAATAAAAAAAGGGGCCCTTGAATCCAAAATAGAAAAAAAAAAAAAAAAAAAGAAAAAGAGAAAAAAAAAAGTAGCGTGACATAAAAAGTCCCAAGAAGTCATATCCCTGGAATAAAAGGATACTGTATGTGTCTGTGACAGAGACCGTTTCCCAGAATCCCTCTGGACCAAACTCTCTCACCACCACAGGGAGAAAGTAAACGTCCTCTCAGATCACTCAACTTGGTGCTTTCTGTATGGAAGCGATCCTTTTTGCAGATTACAGTAAGCACAGTCATGTTTACTTGCTTCTGCCCGTTTCAATGGCCATGCTGTGTCCACCGAGAGGGACCCCCCCTTCCCCCCACCTCCCTCCATTAAGGCAGTTACATTTGTAAACGCATTTTTTTCTCTCCATTTCATCCCTCCGTTCGTCTTTTTTCCTGACAGAGCTTTTTCAGAACGGCCTCCAGAGGGTGACGTCTTTAAAACGCCAGCAGGATACATGGAGCGATACAAACTCAGTGACGTGTGGTTTATGTTCGCTGGAATGAAGCCGGCGCATCAACGTCGTCGCAGTTGTTGAGACGTTTGGTCGTGCACCTCTGAGGTCGGTCACTCGGAGCTCTTGGCTTCTCCGACATGACGGTCACAAATAGCTCACTGATAAAAGCACTACTGTGTCTGAGGAGTTACAAAGACTTACAATTCCTTTTTTAAATGCTTAATCAACAGGCTACCCAAAACTCTACATTGAGTAAATATTTTGCACTAAAATCAAATAATTTAAAGGATATTCACCCAACAGCCCTTGTGCGTGCTCGTAGCTCGCGCCCCATCTCTGAGTATAAACAAAGCTTAAGGGTTGGGTTAAGTAGACAACTTTTAAGCGCCTTTAACTTTCACTTTCATTTTGACTGCCAATATAGCTGAATATACAGCAGAGCTATTGTCATTAACCTAGATAGATAGATAGATAGATAGATAGATAGATAGATATTTGACGCATTCTAACCGCTGATATAACCAATCAAAGAAGCATAACTGTTGTCATATAGTGATTTGGTCAGCTGGGCTGTCTGTCCAGATCCTTCTAGATGTTGACAGCTACATTTTAAAATGTAGACGGCTTAATGTAGTCAAAGCGGTGAGTCGGTATCATCGAGGTGTTCTTTTTGTTCGCTACAGAAGTGACACAAGTCTTTCCAGCTGTGGAAACCGAATTAACCATTTGACGTTTAGTTTTACTCAGACCTCTGTGAGCAACGAGCTTTCCTCTCACTGCTGCTTCAAAAAGGCCTCTTTTTGTTTTTAGTCTTCATCGTGCACACAGGCACATTTAAAAACTCTTAGAAACTGGGTTGAAGATGAGAAATCAGTTCAATGCAAAAAAAAAAAAAGCCTGCGACGGGCCTCCCGACTTACGTTATGTTTTGCAGCCATCTCTTGGCCCTGGTCAGTGGTGACCTTTCTCAGGTGGACCAAGTCCACTTTGTTTGCCACCAACACCATGGGGAAGGCCTCCCTGGAAAGAAAAGGACAAACACACAATATCAGGTATCTCTGGATAACTGAATAATGCATTTCCAAAGAGTGTTTAAGAAGTGTCTCGTGGTCTAACGACTGTTTTAAAAGGCCTGATGATAGGTTTACATTTAGATTAAGATCACATGCTTCACAAATTGTCTGAGAGGTGTCAGATTTCTGCAACACTCGAATCTTGTAGAAAAATGAGCTACAGTAGAGCACCACTAAATATGGACATACGGCAACTTGCTCAGTTCCAGTTTCTATTTTTGGAACATCTCAAGCTCAGTTTTATTGGCTACTGTCAGAGAACAGATGCATCTCTTCTCTCACAGCTGACATTTCACAACACTGCCGATAAGAATTTTAGAAACAAGTCTGATGGTCTGCCAAATTCGTCTGCAGCTCGAGGGAAAAAGGAAGCGGGGACGAGATCCTGATCCTTATCCGTTCTAATGCTGAAACAAGACAGCGCTGTCTGTCAGCACTGACCAAACCACGTCCGCTGAGTCAGCACAACTCAAACTGCCCCACGACTGAGGCGGACAAAGTATTATATTATTCTTCTTATCATTTTAGTGTGTGTGGTGTCCTTAAAGTTACCGTGAGGAACATTTAACTGGTTGTGAAACAGTCTCAATTAAGTGCTGATGCCTCTTTATGACGAGATCAGCGAGACAAAAGGTTGTTAAATAACCGGCTGTGTCTCACATACAACCCGTTTAATAAATTATTTCTCTGGGCTAGAGTTCTTGATACGTTCAACACAAGAAAATGAAGAAACGTCCACGTCAGTTTGACGACACGTGCATAACGTTTAGAAAAGGCGCTGCAAGAAGATCGCAACACAACGGAAACCGTTTCCAGGGGACACTAAAAAGTGATGCACACGGCTGTTGACTTTTTATAAGAATTATGAAGTTAGTGATGTCAGCTTTCAGTCAGTGTTGGAAAATGAAACACACACCCCCTTAAGGATTCTATTTATCGTTGTGATGACATGATCCAGATATTATCGCAGCTATCTGCTGTGAACATGATATCTGAATCAGGCGATCACAATGACGGAGAGCAGACTTCAATAAATTCATAAACCACAAACCATGACAACCACAAGCGTTCTTAATTTAAAGGGCATTGAGCTCTCAGGGCCACTGCACCGAGGCAATTTGGGAAGATATTGACCAGGCATTCTGTGATTTGATTTTCAGCAACAGCATAACAGTTTACGTTACATCACAACATAGAGAAACATGAGTTGCAGCAATGCCCTCGCCACCCCCACCTACCTGTCTTTGACCCGTAGTATGAGTTGATGGAATCGGTCCACATGTTCAAAGCTGGCCTTGTCTGTCACAGAGAAGACGATAAGGAAGCCATCTCCCGTCCTCATGTACTGCTCCCTCATCGCACTGAACTCCTCCTGGCCGGCTGTGTCCAGCACTGTCAAGATGGAGGCACACCGATGTCTTACTTTAAGGAGGGGACTCTCTTGTACCGACACCCTGATGATGTACTTATGGTACATAAGGAGGGCTTTGAGCATACTGTACTTTATATCTTGTCTAAGTAAGTATACAATTTCCTATTAAATCTATAGACTGTTTATTTAAATATTCTTTACAACTGCAGTCACAAATTGGCTATTAGGCATTTCATTTTTATTTATCCTTACACCATCACACGTCTGATTCAAGACCTTTCAAAGCTGTGACAGAGTGCCAGTGATTCTTAATATTAATTGTTGAACTCCTCCAAACCAAAAGCATCGTTACATTTATTAACAAACGGATATAAACATACCCGGTTTGCAGAAATCATTCAACAATGACATTGTCCAATTTTGTTACCGTTTCAAATTTCTGCAGATACATGTTCAGAATAAGAGGTTGTTTCCTCCACAACTTGAGTTATCACCTCCACCCACACACTTTCAGAATCCAGAGAAACTTACAGGTTTTGTGAACCCTGTGACCCGGTCATCCCTCCGGCTGCCTCTTACATAACAACTGTGTCAGAACTATTTACAGGCCTGAGCAGAAGTCACTAGTTGTCAAGTGTTAAGACAAAGTGCATTCCCATAAACTGTTGTTCTCTAATTCTTTCCTGAGCTTCATATGTTTCCAACCTTAATTGAATACTTTATTGATGGAAGGATACAAATTATAGAATGATGCATAATAAGTATCGCATGCAACAGTGCCTTTCTCTAAAGGTCATTAATTCTTTCAACTATTTTATAGTTCGCTCAGTGGAGCAAACCGCGACCACCGGAATGTAGTTAAAAGCTGAAACATCTTTTTAAAAAGGACAAATACAAATGTTCCCTCATAGGTCAATGAAGGACATGTTTAATTGAAACCAAAAGAAAGAAATAAGACAGAAGATGAGCATGGGAAGAAAAGATTTCACATTTCTACTCACCATCCAGTATTGCCCACTGTCCGTCTATCTCTGTGTGTTTGAGATACGAGTCCTCTATCGTGGGATCGTAGTCTGGCACAAAGATCTTCTGGAAAAATTGGATGGTGAGGGCACTCTTCCCAACACCACCATCCCCCACCACCACCAGCTTGTACGTTGGCAGGTTGTCACTTGGCAGGGCGCTGGTCGCCATGGCTACCTCGACAGTGGTGGTGAAGGTGAAACGTAGGCTAGGTAGGTGGCTGAGGACACACACACACACACCTGGCTGAGCTGGGGGACAAGAGGGAAATAGAAAGAAAAAGGGGATTGACAATAGAGAGGGGAGGGAAAAAGAGACAGAGAGAGAGAGAACAAGGGAGGGAGGTGTTAAGGTTTTTTTTTTTGTTTCATCACCAAGGAGACCACAGACCACAGCTAGGAGTTATGGATCAAAGCAGAAAGATGGAAAAAAAAAAAAAAAAGGTGCAAAAATAGAGAAAGAGGGGCCAGAAGAGAGTTCAGCGCCCTTTAAGTCCTAAAATATGTTTTCAAACAAGTTTCCCCCAGCAGAGAGAGAGAGACAGCAAGCTGAATGACAGCTTTACAATGAAGCAGAAAAGAGTTTAAGCAAAAACATGTTGAAGTGGAACAGTTTACTTTTTTTTTCTCCTTTCTTTATAGAGAGGAGCTGATGTTTTTCCATGCCCTTTAGTACAGTCAGTTGTCTTTGAGCCAACGTCTAACAGTTTTTACAGGAACTGCATCTTATGGGACGACAGCATTGACTTGAGTATTTATGCTAAATGGGCAGAAATGAAACCACAGAACCATACAGAGTTCTGTGACGTGGCTTTAAGTAGCAACATAAACGGGAATTTGGATCGCTTGGTAGTCCAGTGGTTGCCACATTACCCCAATGTCTGGGTTCGATTCCAGCCTTGGGACCTTTATTGTATGTCCTTCCCTTTTCTCTGCATCTACACTGTCAGATGAAGGCAAAATGCGAAAGAAAAGAAAAAAAAGAAAGAAAAAAAGAAAATTCAACAATTGTTCTGACAACAAAAACCTAACTGGTTACGATTTGAGACATAATACAGTCAACATTTTTCTTTTTCTGGTTGAAATGGAACTGATGCCGTCCTATTCTATCAGCATCCGTGAGCCAAGCATTAGCCCGACCCTGGTGTGCCAAGCTGTGACCAAATGTATTTCTGTTGTGGCCTGAAAGCGAGGGGTAACCACTCTGACCTAGTCTACGATCGCGCATGTGGGTGATGTGACGCTGCTTCCTGCAAATGTTTTTCACTATTTCACTTATATACATGGGGCAGTAACATGTCAAAATATGCTGCAATGCAGCAGCAAAGACAGAAAATAGGTTTGATAGAGCTCAAGGATACATACAATGTGCTGTGGTGAGCAACACTGAATGCTAACATAACTCTGATAATTGTTTATAAGAAAACTCCACAGGGTAACTTCAACATAGTGCTGCTAATGGAAAGCGAACATTTCCTGCGGCTTCGTATTAAGACCTTCGCTGGAAAACCACAAACGGCTTTTATTGTGAAGCAGCTACAGGAAATGCAGCCGCATTTGCCATCAGGATTAGTTTACTGCTGTTGTGAAAAGCATTGTCCTATTTTTCTGTAAGCTGACATGTTGTAAATATAAAGGACGAACAGTAAACAAAGCAGCAGCCACAACAAAACAGGTATTTTAGAGAAAAAAAAACAAAAAAAAACACTTGTGCCGTTCTCGCGTCATTGGTTTTAATCAATGCCACCGACAGGTTTGGCCGAGCAGCCGAAACCAGACTAATGACGTCTACTCTCAGTAACCCAGTACAACCACAGAGCCAGCAGAGAAATATGATGGCGTCCACATAGATGGAGAACTGTAGCTTGTAATTATGGCTTTCTGAAAACAAAAATAAACATCCATCTTACTAGAATATGAGAGGAGTATTTTTTTTCCCACACAAGTTAAGTACAGTCAAGGATATAAAAAAAAAAACAGAAAAAAAAAAAAAAAAAAAAAACAGATCTATTTTAACATTTGCAAATGATTAAGAAGCAGTCACACCTCAGGGGAACAGCTTGTGCAGTACTTTTTTGTACCAGACTGCTCTTTTTAAGAGTCATACAATAATACAGTTGTGTAGTTCAGATCACTATGGGCAATGAGATAGGAGCTTTAATTTGTTTGTATGTGTGCAAGCTTATGCTATTGTTGCAAAAAGCTCACACCAAGAGGGTGGGTGGGGGTGGGGGCTACAGAGAGAAGGAGTCACAGGAGGGAAGCAAGAGAACAGAGCAGGAGAGGAGGGTGAGAGAAAATCGGAAACAGAAGAGTGAGGGAGAGGAAGCAAGGGTACACGAGGACAAAGTTGATGAAAATGTTACAATATGGTGGGGTCGATACGACAAACACTGTTTTAATGTGCGCGCCCACATTTCGGCCAGTTGTTATTCCTCCTTCTACACGATATTGACGGTTCTGCTTCAAGACATAAAAATGTAATGAGTAGGAAAATATTTTTAACACCAAGTAACGTGTGATTCTGACTATCGTGATCTCTTGACAGTCAACTGCGACTGGAACGGACTCGGTCGCGACGTCCTAAGAACTCATAAGAGCGCCGGGCTCCAAAACCAAATCTAGGTTGAGGTCTAATTGTCAATCAAATCAAGCTAACTTAAAAGACTTTTGACACAGCAGTGCTATTGGGCAATGTTTTTATGAGTTCTTATGAGTCACCATTTTGTGCATGTGCGTTCTCGAAGGCATGCACGTGAGCAAGCACGCGGACGACACACAACTCATTCCTGTTGGAGACCGCAAGCTAGCATACATGGATGTACACTAATCATGATTTATTATATTTAAAAATTGGATTTGTGAATGTTTTTTGAGGAAGGAAATGTATTCATCACTGTTGTAAGGCCTCAAGGAAACACTGTGAGGGGAAACACTGAATGTAAACGTGTCAAAAGTAGACAGGCACCTTTCAAAATCTACATACAAAGACCTAAATAAATACATTTCATATCTCAAGCTAGTTTAATAAGTACTGTTAAGCATATGAGATTTGTACTGAATGGGTTAAAACATGAAAACCACTGATGCAACCAGTCAAGTCAAACCCTCCAGTGTTCATACAAATACAATCCACTCCATCTTACTGTGAACCCTTCAGCTCGCTAGTTCTCATTAAAGTGTAGCAGCAGTCAAAAGCAGACAAAAAAGCACATTCACAAACTACGAGCACCACAACACCACCACCACCCACGCACCCATTCCTTCTTCATCCACCAGGAAACAGCTGTCAGCTGGCTACAGTCCATCCTTTCCTGCCCAGCACAATGGAGGGAAGGAAGATGTTTCCTTCCTTTCCAAAAACCAGCCAGCCAACCAGTCAGCCAGCCAGCTTGGGCAAAGAATTTCCAAGACAAATTCCTGATGTTAAAATGCCTCTTCAGCCACTAAGTAAATGTCTACGCCACACTTTCACCACCTTAGACAGACTTTAAGTGCTGTGCAGAAAGAAAGAAAAACAAGAAGCCGACAGCTTGCGAAGCCCCATGAAATCACAGCACCTGCCACCAGGTGTGGTTTTCACACGATGCCAGGTGTGGCCCTCGCTGGAGCCAAGTCAGGTCACAACCTTGTGTGGCGCGTCAGCGTTTATCGGAGTCTCACCTGGTGGGGGGGGGGGGCCACAATTCTCTGGGACGCCACTCACTGTTCAACGAGACAAAAAATATCAAAACTTCTTTTGGGAGTGGAAGCTCGGTCGAGGGAACGCCATCGTGTGCCCGATCAAAGTCAGTCATCTAGTGAATGTAACTGGGTGTGCGGCTTTACAAGCCCTGATGTTTCAGAGGGCCAACCGAGGCCGCATGAGGACATGCTTACAGTGTTGTACACAACACTTGCTGTGTTCACACTAATGCCGATGAATAGAAATCCTTTCCTATCGGATTTGGCCTTTCATCCACACTAAGCTGGCGTTTTCCACCCTTCACAACCGAGCTTTACGAAACCCTCTCCAGAGGACTTGAATCTGACAACGTCCGTCTCGCGTACTGGACGGAGCTCGTCCTACACGCTTACGTACGGCTGTTAACCCTCACTGGCATGATCAAGTACTTCTACGAAGTAACAACGTCAAGAGGTTATTGCCCATTTTGTCTGTGTCAATACCTGATCGTGTGAGATCATGATGTCATAGAAGTTAGTCGTTATTTACATCATTCGACTTTGAGCTTAAAATAGTGCTTTAAATGGGGGTCAGTGTTTAGGATGTGGCGACATCTAGCGGTGGGGTTGCAGATTGCTACCGAATGAAACTTCTCCCGTGTGCCTAGCGTGTAGGAGAACTACGCAAAAACAAACATTAACAGCACCATCTAGAGCCAGCGTTAGGTTCGGTTAGTCTGATGTGAGCGAGTGCAGAGACGTGGCGGTGCAGCATAGCGGACTCTGTGACGAGGACGCGCTCCGTATGTAGATATAAACGGCTCCGTCTCTTCATTTCAGGCGGTTACACAATAAACACAAACTAATCACGGACTCTGGATTCAAACCCCACGCTCTGGTGTCAATGTCCTGCACTTTACGTCCATAACCCAGCTGATTACGATGCGCAAATGGGAAAAACTATTGAGGAATATATCAATGATTACTAGGAGACTGGGCTGGAATAAGAGATGACAACAAACTGATTATTTAACATGCAAAATACTTTATCTGGCCATGTCTGTCAAAATGGTCACGCCACTCACCTCCACTATAAATCAGACGATGGCTGTAAAGCACAACTTCTGTCCGAATGTTTTAACTCTTCCATGTGAGGCAAGCAATTACCCACATTAGGACCTGTATTTTTGAATGTCTCGCTTGTTGCAAAGTATCCAAATGTCCATTAAATCGGAGAAACCTACATTTAAAATCTGCTTTCCATCGCACCGAAACATAGCCATTGCAGCACGTCAGATATGTGAAGTTATTGGACGCCTTGTTGCACACGCTGGATGTCCAGCAGTGCGGCACATCGGCACACTGCATGTAAATCGTTATGTTGCACTTCTTTTGTATGTTGTTTCACTCGTTTCCTCTGGAGAGCTAATCTCTACAGCTGTGGCGAACAAGAATAAAGTTTCTCCTCGTCCAATGCGATGGTTGGAGGACCAGTGACATGTTTCAGAAATTCGCAATGCCTCCACTACACCTTCACTACTCCACATGCATGTGGGTTCACATGTAAAACAACAGACGCAGCTGGTGTGTTTTGGACCTCTTCACCGTGACTCCATAAAGCCTCTCTGGGCTCTTGGGAAGCAGTTAGTTTCTGCCTTGGGAAAGGATAAAGGGACTTCCCTCTTCACATGGGAACAAAGCAGCACCACATCTCACAGAACCGGAATAAGGAGGAGCGCGGCGGTGCACACCCCAGCCCGGACTGGAGCGTTGATATCAACACTCATCGATCATTCCAGAGAGGTGTTGAGGCAAAGTTCACCGAGTTCACAAACGTGTGCGACAAACTCCAAACCTATTTTTCTTTGTTTGACTTATGAACTGTATTAACATAATTATGAATTTAAGAAATGGACAGTTACATTTTATGAACTCCTGTTAACCAGAATAAAAACAATCTTATATACTGAAACCCTGACTTTTTGGATGGACCGGGCTTTCAGCCTATAAGAGAAGCAAGTTGCTGGTTGTTGTCAACCAGATAAAAGCAATGATTTGCTTGCGGCATCAATATTCTCCAGTTGTTAATGTGGTCAAAATTCAGATCCACATTAATGTATTACTACTCATATTTTGATATTCACAATATTATTCGATAATCATCAAAATATGGTCGAAAGAAATCTAACAATTTTATATAAGGGGATTATAAATCTACATATATAAAACATATTTCCGACATAATAAGTCCTGTTTACATTCTTCCCTTCTCTACCATGACAGCAAGCAAGACAGCTTTCTCGAGTCACTCGTGTGAAGATATACCTAAATATCCTAATAATGAACATGATCAACTCAGAGTGTGTTTTTTTTTTTTCTTACGTCACAATCCACAACTCGTACAGCCCTTAATTATTCCACCATAATTGCCAGCATGGCATAAAATGTACTTAAAAGATGTTTTCCCTCACAAAATAATAGGACTCCCTGGATGAAGACGTACATCTGCTTCCCACGGGTACAAATTCAATGTGCAGTAAGATGCACTCTGCCCAACTGAGCCACTGTCTCACGGTCCCGGGACAGCGTTTCAAACTGATGGTCATGTGGGCAACAGTGAGCTACAAATACTGGGAGTAAAGAGGTCTAAACTTATTTCAACAAGCAATGTGCTGTTATGCTGATGTCATTTCCATTAATCTGTTTCAGAAAATGAGGTGAGCAAAGTCAGCTGCCCCCCCCCGTCATCACATTGCTCTCCAATGATGACGGACCTCACGCACACATCTTTGAGACCCTGAGCAACATTTGGCTGAGAGAACAAAGTGCAAACAGCCCAATAGAGGGGCTTTATAGCCGATCACATGAGAGTGGGTCATCACCAATGACTAACTGGCCACAGTCTGGGGCTGTGATTTGCGGGAGCATTTTCTACTCTGACCTCATTAATTCTATTAAGTCTAATTTACTTTTTTTGGGGGGAGGGAGGGAGGGCTCTTTGAAAATTTCAACCAGAACACAGGATGTGTGAACCACTACCAGGTACCAGTGACACTAAATGGACGTTGAAGTACTCAATTTCATCACGTTACTAGTCCACTGAAAGACGAGGAATTATCATATTAAATTATCGCCAAACCCAATGTGAAACTTGATACTAATAAAATTATATAGATGGATAAATAGATAGAAAGCTGTTTGGTTGCTCTCGTCTATTCCTCCAGCTCTGGATCTTGCTCCAGTGAACACTTTATAATCCAGATCCCACTTTTCTACACAACAGGCCAAGCTTTTGCCTCATCAGAGGCATCACCTACAGTAGGTCAGACTTCATATATACGCAGGTGAGAATTTGAATGTCACACAAATCAATATTTAATAACAAGTGGCCTAATATTTTCCAGGCCTCACACACACACACACACACACACACACACACACACACACAGTGGTGATTTCCCCAGGTCAAAGGTCACAATCAAACTTCAGGGACATTGCATGCAAACGTCAGCTTTCCATGACTCACAAGCAACGTGCAGCTTCAGCAGGATTGACCAAATTATCTGGTGATTTCACTTCGCTATTAATAGTGATTAACGTGTGTGTGTGTGTGTGTTGGGGTGCTTCTGAATGATCTCATCCTGTGATTTGACACATGAAGACTCTCTCTGTCCAGCGGTTAAATCTGCACACCAGTTTAAAACATTAAAAATTAAATACAATATAAAAAAATATAAATAATTTAAATTAATTAAAGAATAAAAATAAACCCACAGTGGTAAAATATACTGTAAACAGTGGAAGTGATCATTTCTGACACACAGAGGCAGGGCCCGTGTGTGTGTGTGTGTGTGTGTGTGTGTGTGTGGAAGCCGCCCCTGAGAAAGAAAAATAAATAAATAAATAACGTATTTCGGTTGCTTCATCCTTCTCTTGAAGTTTGCACCAAAAATGAATTTCCGCAAACTGAAGCCGGCCGTTGGTGCGCTCCATCAAAGCGACGCTAACTTCCCTCCTCGCCTGTCATCGTGTCAGTTGGCGAGGCGACGGTTGATGCAACGGAGAGCGGTTGGTTTTACACCAACGGTCGGTGTTGCCGTGGACAACAGACGCCCGCATTCGCGACCTCTCTCCTTCTCGCGTCGGACGAGGAAAAAGCCACTTACCGAGGCGGGTTTCGCTGTCGTGGACACAAAGAAAACGTCCTCACGCCGACATATTCCTCCTCATCTCGCTCGCTTCTTTCTCGGCTTCAAACCGCCGCCGCCCTTTCGCCACAGACGGGAGTGCGCTGCCCACATCGGCGAAACAATACGTTGAATAGCTAATCTTTGTATTGCAACAGCTGATGCTATAAATAGAAACGCCCCATAGAGGGGGGATCGTTTTTTGGAGGAAGGCATTAAACCATTAAATATCGGTTTTCAGTGTAATATAATATCCATGTGTGATAGAAACTTAAACGTAACGTATTATTTTCCTTCGCCATATTTCTTTTGGTGCTAAAATATAATAATCTCACGGAGCAGAGACAGAGTCCCCCTTTTATGTAAAAATGGACTGTTCCCTTTTTCATATAGCGGACTTCTTTAAAGGGACAGTCCTGTCAAATTAGCCGTACCTAATTTAAGAGGAGTAAAACGGGTTAGTTAAAGAAAATGTGCATTTTCTATTTAGTTGAATCGTGCAAAACTAATCATTTTAATCAAATGATAGACCCAGTGTGTCTAAATCACCAATATAATAAATCAGGTTATGTTTTTCCATACTTTTCAGATGTTTTTGTCTCCTATTATGAGCAAACCTGGTAAAACCTCTCATCAAATAAGTTTGAGCCATTAGTGCAAAGATTTGTGACAAAGAGACCCACACATCTTTTTACGTTTTAAATGTACTCTCAGCAACAGGTGAAGGTTATCAAGCATGCAAAGAAGTGAGGTTTAGACTAGTCACATTTTCATTTGCGCCTCTGTTGTATCTTATTTTATTAATTTATTTAAGTGTTTCTTTAGTGATTCGCAACCGCAGCTAAAAGTAAATATTTTTTCTTAAAAAAATGTTTTTCTATTTTTTTTTTAACTTTTATTTAAATAAATTAATGAATCAGCGCAACCACAAAATGTCCAATCTACGGAAATGTATTTGCAATTATTATATATGTATACACCCAGTGATACAAACAGAAAAAGAGAACAAGAAAGAAAAGTGGAGAAAAAAAAACCATACATCATATTAACACAAATATTTATTCTTTATTTTTTTTTCTCTCTCTCTTTCTCTCTCCAGTGTGTTTGTCTGGTTATCTTTAGTTTGCATAAATAATACCCCTTCATTTATGTATGTGGATGTAGGTTTATCTGGACGCATGCATGAATGTATATGTATGCGTGCATGAATGTATATATGCACATATAAATGGATGCATTTTCATTCCCTGACATCACAAGAATAGGAATTGATAAGTGAAGTAGGCCTTAAGGATGCACTAAAAAGAGTGTGTGAGAAAACAATAGGTCTTCTTCACAACCGACATTTTGACTTGTCATAATAGGAAAAGCACAGATGTTACATCAATGCTGGCTCTGTTCTAATCGAGTGTCCCACTAAGTCTTAACAAGGTGATCCAGCATGCACAACAGGACCCTGAAATTGAAGCAGCTAAATGGAATTCAGCCATCATTATTTTACACCTGTGATTTCCCTTCTGTGGCATTTAAGAAAAGGATGCATTTCGATGTGAATACGCATTTAACATGTTTATCACATGCGGAAAACTATTTGTGGTCTAAAAAATTCCCACGCCGGTTTACATCGTAATTCGTTCTTCTTTTTGACGTGATGAAATTTATCTGAAATAAAAACATCAGATTTTCCCGTGTGAAATATGTAATGAAATTGCATGTGAAAATGACAACCCCGTATATGAGATCACATGTGGTTTTTAGAGAGGCGCATTCATTCATCAGAACGAATAAATTGAAGACCTTTTCACACAAGTATCTCATTATTACAAAATCTGTGTCTCGTAATTGTGACTCATGATTACTGTTAGATGGTTTCCTTCTAATCATTGGATTTCTTTCCTCTTACATAGTGAGATACATTGTGTAATCACGAGAACGAGTACAGACGTCTTATTTAAAGGAGAACATCTCTATTTGTTATTTTGCTGACATCTTAAATGTGAAATAAAACATGACTTATTCACATGTGTTGTTTTAGAATTTTACGTGTAAAAACATGAATTTCCCTTTTTTTTGTGAGATAAAAGGCAATCATTTAACATAGAGTGTATCAACCAAGAAATAAGGATAAGATGATACTGCTCCCTCGGTTTGTTTTAGCTAGAGGTCAAAGAGACAGATAAGTGTGTGATCAATCAATAGCAAAAAGGGAAGTGTGTGTGTGTGTGTGTGTGTGTGTGTGTGCGTGTGTGTGTGTGTGTGTGTGTGTGTGTGTGTGCGTGCGCGTGTGTGTGATACAAAATGATTGAGAACAAAAGGGCTTGGTGGTACTGAGAATAGATTAGGGTAGATGCTGTAGGCTACAATTTAATTTTGGTTAGCAGTACATCTGCATACCAACAGATCTGGGAAGGAGGAATAAAGAAGGTCAGTATTGATTGTTGTGATTAAAAACTGATAATAAATCACTGCTGAGCAATCAGGTTCCTTTTTTTTTTTTCACAAGTTACTCAGTAACAGGTCGACAAATAACTTGAATGTCTGAAACACTGCAACTGCGAGGTCTGCTGGTCCCAAATTTAAACAGAGGCCGCCTTCTGACTGACTTATTCATTCGTCACACTGGCAAGTAGCTACTTAAAAGAACTGCTTCCCAGAAACCTCGGTAATTTTAAGATTGCTCGCAAGCATGATAAGTATATTCTGGATTTCAGCTCGAAGCCACAGAGGACCGGGTGCAAACGCTAACACGAAGGAATGTTGATATCTCATGAGATGTGATATATTATTTAAAGAGATTTGACATAGTGTAGTTAATAAGTGCACACATGCTCAGAAAGGAAGAAATCACACACACACGCACACATTTTCCACATTACTGGCAAGACTGTTTATGATGTAGCAGTCCATTAACGGTAAGAGGTGCGTGAGTGTGTGCGTGTGCGTGTGTGTGCGTGTGCGCGCGTGTGTGTGTGTGTGTGTGTGTGTGTACGCGTGTGTGAGAGAGAGGGAGTGAAAGATGTGAATAATTCAATCGAAATGCGGAAGAGGGAGCTTGCTATGAGTTTTACCTCGGTAAATAATCCAGACATTAGGCGATTAGAACTCACGTTACAGTAAGCGATATAGGAGATGAAGTGCTCGCTCTCATTCTCTCTCGCTCTCTGCAGGTTTGTCCAGTATTTCCGGGAAAAATCTTCTTTATTTAAAAAGCGTGCGCGAATAGTATCCATACTCTTTAATTCTTTCCTTACTCTTTGTGTGGCCTTAACATCTATTTCTCTTGATTGTCAGCAATTTTAAAACAAACAGATTTGGGAAGACAGAAACAGATAAACAAACACAAATATGTCACATTCAATACTATAATAATATACATACTGAATTTTTCCCAATGAGAGTGCCACAATAGGAGATTGTGATTGTTGTTTGTTACATTTTGATCCACAGTAATGGTGTTAAAGATTAGGGTACTTTCTAGTAGTTAAAGGTGCACATGCACCGATTCAGTACAGTAGCATCCCTCCATAGCCTCGCTATTCATAATGACGATTCAACACTTTTGGTTATCTGAATGGGTCAAACATTTTTTCTATAGTCCAAAAGCATTATTGTAGTGCTGCTTCTGTGAGGTGGTACGTCTTTGCTTTTAGCTGAAGGCTAATGCTAGCATACCAACACTTACAATGACATTGTCAAAATGATGATGTTTGGATGGAAACGTTTGCCATATAAATAATCTTAAATAATCGTAATCATCTTAAATGAGCCTGCTAACATTTGCTAATCAACAAATCAAAAAACGGTGCTAATGGTGGCAGTGGAGGAGAAGTAAAGGGATCACCAAAAGTATTGCAATTTAGCTTGAGAGGGACTAATGTCTGACGGGGAATTTCATGGCAGTGCATCCAACAGTTATCAAAACATTTAACTCCAAACCACAACCTACAGTGGTGCCAGAGGAAAAGTCAGGGATCACCAAAATCATGAGGATACATTCTTTGGGAATCACAGATGTCTGCACAGAATGTCCTGGCAATCCACCAGAAGGTTGTTGAGATATTTGAGTCTGATGCAAAGTGGTCATCTGACCGACTAAGTATCATCCAGTATCATGGCAGATCGGGAAATAATCAAGAAATGTGTGTGCGTGGACACGAGTTGAATACGTTTTGTTCATGTTGCACAGGACGAAAACAATGCTAATGGAAAGTCAATTAGGTACCTTTTTTTGCGGTCGACACAGGAATTAAATGCATCCATGTGACTATGCAACGAACAGAGTATTAAATATTGAGAAAGACCACTTATGGTGGGTGGGTGGGGAAGTGGATGGATCCAACAACCACAAGACTTTCAACCACGAGATCGATGTTCAACACCCCTGTTTCTCAAAGTGTTGTTGTAGTTTTGTTGCCTCAAGTTCATTTTGTACATAGTTATTTTAAGCCCAGCCATGATGTTTTGCTTAAACCTAACTAAGTGGTTTTCTTGCCTAAACTAACTTTTGTTTTGTAACTTAATATTGTCCCAAGAACGGTGTCATTCATTCATTCATTGCCATCCCTGGAGCCATTCCACTAGCATGGATAAAAACCTATACCATGTAAAGATTTAAAGATCACACTCCCTACTGCACTGTGCCAATGTGATCAGAATATAATTTGACATTTTTGAACTATTCTTCAGGTATGGTTATGGGAGAGCTTGTAAATCAAAGGTAAACAGGATGGATACAGTCTTTAACAACTCGTCAATGATGCATTGGTCTCTCCTGTATGTCCATCTGGGATCCCAACGCTTGCTCTGTTTGACGTAAGAACATATTGATTTCTGCTTTGGAAGAACTGGACTTTGGAAGCAATCAAGAGGCGGTGGATTGATTGACTGGGTTACTGATTTATTCATCAATTGAGAGGTCACTCCACTGGATTGGACGACAAGTTGATGGGATCTTAATTTGAGAATTGATTGCTTTGTGTCTCCTGCGTAAATCCAGATTTTTCTTCAGATGCTTGAGGCGTTTGGAGGGCAGGGTCAGGTAGAGTGAGCCTTTCTGATGGCAGCTCTGCACCTATAGTCACGGGAGGGCAAATGTCCATAAACACAATAATAATAATAATAATACACCAAATGATGTGTTCAAAATTGTTATTCTCTGGACTTTTTTGTAGCATTCGTACAAATGTTAGGGTTTATTTTTCTCTTAAGGGACATTAAAAGCCATAAAAAGTGGAATTGACATTCAGTGACAAGGGTCATTAAGCACCAGTGACTTGTGTGTGTTTGTCCGTATCGATGCACTGACACTGTATCCAATGCACAACAATGTCCAGCAAACAGCCTCCTTGACCCCTACGTACAGGACGCTGCCCTCGAAAACATCCGACTCTCTGGCCACTTGATTTTAACACATGGACACACCAACGTGTCACGTGACCCTGCAAAGATCAGACAGAATGCAGCTTGTTTTAATTCAGTTTTGGTTTCTAAAATAAGTTCAATTTAATCCCTTCAGGCAGTTTGATAAGGACCAAAGAGCGCCGGTGCAAGAGGTCGGTGACACCGGCATCAGCTTTTTTTTTTTTTTTTTAAATATTCATGCAATTTGGTAGCTTTTTCCAGCCTGCATTGTGTAGAAGGCAGAGAGGAACATTTGGAAACGCTTCCAGTTCATCACAGGACTGACTATCTCTGACACATGACTGTCATGAGCACACAATACTCCCCTGTATTTGTGCGCATTTGTAGTTGTGATTTACTGCTAAGAATAGAATAGAATAGAAAAGAATAGAACGGGGGATTTTCTCTGTCTCTTTCTCTTCAGAAACACACATATTGCACACAGAGACACACACACTTCCATCGCCTCTTGCCTGTTTCCATGACGACAGTAGTGAGCCGTTTCTTCACTTGAATCACACCGTCTGACTTGATCACAATACATATGCACACACACATGCATGCACACACATACACGGCAAAGTGATGAATTGTTCTTTTTTTTTTTTTTACCCTAAAATGACTGTGTGTCCTACATAGGCCGTATTCATGTACAGGTTGTGTTAGTGATGCATCATCACTCTCCAGGTGTTATGTAGACGACCATATGAATAGAGTCCTCTCTGTGTAAGGCTCTAACTTGCATAGTTTCCCTTTTCCAGATTGTGCAGGATTCCTTTTTTTATGTGATAAAAGTCTAAATATTTTTGCATGTTAAATAAAGGACCTCAGTTTTAAATATTTGTCTTTTAATGAAGAGATATACTGCAAGTTGAAAAGGAGTAAACTGAGCTCAAAGACCAGAGGGTGAGGGTTTGAGAGGATAAAATATGCTTTTCGTTAAAATGGATAACAAGGTGAACCCTATTACTTTAATGCAAATTTGTATAATCCCAGATTCCAATGGGGGAGTGTTATTGCCTTTTATCTTCCCTTCAGATGATCTTTGGTATACTGTTGTACAATATGTGTAGTATATGTTATACTACATTACTACCTTTCACCTCATACTATATATCATATCCCAAACTACAGTATCATACATTTTATACTATATTATGTTAACATGTTACACAGATTTTCGCATCATTAATCTCACTATTGCCATTTTAACCACATCACCGTCACATCACTTTGTAATTTCTGTCTCCAAATGCTCTTCTGTTGTGCTATTTTGTGTTTTATTTCTATTTCGGTGAGACATACCTCTTACTATATATTTATTTTACTTTCTCTATGTATCTGCATTGCTGTCCTTGTGTGTCCACAACAACTGCTGGGGATCAATAAAGGTTTATCTTATGAAGACTTTATATTGAGAATTTGTTGATAAAGCAAGAGTGAATTGCCTAAAAATATATAAAATAAAATGAATAAAAACACTGGCTTTCAAAAATGGGTCTGATAGCGGGTTTTAAAAAAGAAAAAGTACCCACTCTTAATGTGCTCAATGTGTTGCTGGGCTGTAATCTACAAGTACACACATTCTCCTAAAAGGTTGTTATTCCACCCGACCTCATTGCACCTCAACCTCAAAACCAGCTCCATACTAATGTGGCATTAGAATACCAACGCTCATCCGCGGCCCCATGCTGAGGAAAACCCTCAGAACACAAAACATCTTCACTGCTTCAGCCGTTGCGATCTTACATATTGTAGTTCGAAGTCAAGACAGCGTAATGCAATAAGATGATCTAAACTACCGACAAGTGTTCTCGCTGCCGACTTTACTGCACAACTTTCACTTCCTCCTCTGCCGCGACACCACCACCATGTGTGCAGCCCGTCGGCGCATTGGCATCAGCTGTTTTGTACCTGCTTCCACCTTTCACTTGCTTCCTGTGCAATAAGCACCAAGCTCAGCGACACCATTACCATTTGACGGCGGCTCACGGGCACCTATCCACGCCACAGGGCTCCTCAAAGGAAACACGCATCGCTACAGATCAGCAGCAACCACGCGTTATGTGTTCGCCCCTTCCCCTTTTTCCAATTTGCATGGGATTGCGTGCATGTTTGACTTGATCTAGAGAAATGTGGCGCTTTCAACATATGCATGCGCAACAACACACAGTAATTGCAGTAGCCAGGGTCTCTTGAAAGAATGTAAAATACCAATAGGGCTGTAATGAACCGTTCCCATCTATTCATCACACCCACAGATGACAGCAGCAGCTCGAGAAAAAAAAAAAAAAAAAAAGATGTGGGGGAGACCGGCTTTAATGTTTTTCTTGTGAGTTCCACCTCTTTTGTTCCTCATGTTTCGGTTCAAATCATTCAATTTGTTTTCTACCAATTGATAGTCATGGATGGAGAACTAATCAAGCCTTCAGAGCACAGGCCCAGGGGACCAAAGTGTCAGGCCTATTTAAATTCCTTTTATAATCACAAAATGTATGATTTTAGTGTATATTTACTGGGAGCAGAAGGGAATCTTTTCGATTCAATCTGATGTATAGCCACATTCTTGGTTTCCATATATGTGGGTTTGGGGGTGGGGAGAATAATCCCAACCCTTCATCCTAGATTTCCTGATAAAAAGCACATTCACACTTGCACCTGTCTCTGCAAATGTTCACTCCATCCCTCATTCACTTCAACTGAATCCTGTTTGACCAACAAAGTCAAGTATGCATTTCCTGCTTGATGCGAGCTCTGGCTGGCTCCAGCTGCCTTGCAGGTCAAAGTTCACTTTTGTTCAACTATGACTTTGAAATTTGAAAATGTATCTTGCAGTGCGCATTTACCATTATTTATTTTTTTCCAGTATTCGACTGCGTTATTGCGCTCATTAACAGTTTACAGGTCATGATTTCATTACTTTTATTAATTTCCTTCGGCTCGAAGAAAAATGATGGTATTGAGAGGAACGTCAGAAAAAAAACGTCATGCAGCACAAATGTATGACTGAGCAAACCTTTGAATAGTTGCAGCAATATCCTCTTCCTGTCCTTCTTGAAGTGAAACAAACCTGTTACTTTAAATAGTTTGTACGAAATCAATGGGAAGCATTTGCAGCGAATGGGAACTCTTTAAGCAGGTAGCCTATATTGAGACAAAAAACAAAAGACTGCAAAATACACACAAATGGTGGACGTTTTATATTTTGTAGACTTATTCTATATTTACATATTTATCAAGGGCAGAACGAGCACTTTTATATCACTGGTTCAGCAACTTTGTTGAAAGTTGGGTGAACTTCAGCAACTGTATGTAACTAAATGGCAAATATGTTGTCATGGTAACGTGATATGTTGCAGCAAAGTGCTGTCCCATTCGTATTTACACCATTTCAAGCCCTCACTGTCTCTCGCCCTCAACCATTTACCAGGTGACGTCATAAGTCCCTGAGGGTTCAGGGTTTGAGGCCTTAAGGGGGGGGACATTGGGATTGGGCCAAGGTCCCATGGGATACCGGAAAGGGGCGTGACCTCACCTCGCGCTGCATCCATCGAAGTTGCGTTTACTGTGGCCAACTTCAAGTGGGTCACGCGAGTCTTAAAAACAAAAAAAGTGAAAGAAGAAGCGTCAACAGAAGAAATGGCTCCCACTTGGTCGGCGCCCAGGGACGAGCTCTACTGGGATGTTTTTAAGGTTCTTCTCCGCTGCAGCCACAGCCTCTGTGGGGGACGAAACCACACCGCCGGGGTCCCGTTTGCAACAAAGTGTCTCTTCACCAGGGCGCCGCCAAGCAACAAAGAGTTGAAGAACCTGCGCGAGGCTTTTCTCCTGGAGGAGGAATCCGGGGGCGCGTGCAGGCTCCACGCGGAGAGACTCGAGCTCTTCTGCCTGGAACACCAGGCGCCCCTCGTCTGTGAGGTCTGTTGGGAGAAAGTGAAACTTGACTTGGGGAAAAAGCAGACGAGACAATTCAGAGTCGAGAGCCGCTCAGCGCCCCCTGCCGGATGACCCGGAGCAGGTCACGGGGGGGAACATGACCTTCAACGTCTGGTGCAAAATGAAACGGATGGTGTCGTACACCCCTGTGGTCCTGAACCCCCAACATGGCCCACCCAGACCTCCAGCTGTCTGAAGGTTTGACCAGTGCAAGGTGGAGACCCAAGCCAGCCCCGGAAGAGTATCGAGGAGCCATGCAGCGTCCTGGGCTCCGAGTGCTTCACCTTAGGGAGACACAGCTGGGGGTCGTGGCACCGGATGCCCAGAAGATGGGAGACGTGGTGTCTGGGTTGTGGATGCTGAGGTTTTATAAAGGTAAATTCTCTGCGTTCTCCCCATCACGACCAGTGTCTGTCCTCCCACCGAAGGACCGGCCCAGGAGGGTCAGAGTGCAACTGGACTGGGACAGAGGAACGCTCCCATTCACACCTCCACGCACACGTTCACCGACCTGTTTCCGTACACCAACAGCTGGGATACCCTCCCGCTGAAGACGCTGCCGGTGGATCTCACCGTGACTTTAACACGGCCGGTGGACAAAAACCAGACCAGAGCGGTTTGGTGATGAACCTGCTCGCCACCCAGCTGTCAAAAAGAAGAGAGAGAGGAGACTATCACTCAATGTTTCTTATTTTTATCAAGCCAGGGAACTTGTTTTTTGGGGTCTCTGTGGGGGGTCACCATTGAAGCAACACATAATGGGGCGCAGTTAAAGAAAAAGTCAAATTCATGAAGATTGTGAAAACACAGAAAGCTGAACACTACCGAATGTACACCTGCAAATAAATGTGGGTCTAGATTGCAGCATTATTGGGTAAAATTGAATAATATAAATCATATGTTCATAGATTTGTGCAATGTAAAAAATACAAAAAAACTCTAAACTTTATTCTAAAATGCAGCGTCAGTATAACTGAAATTGTTATGCAAAAAATGCAAAACAATACATACAGTGGTCTTAGCACTGATCATGAAGGTGTGAAGGTGTGGTCAGACACCTGAGAGGGAAACACTGAAGCGACACATCGGGGACCTTTTCCAGCCAAACACATGGCAGCAGGGCTTTACTACATTTCATATTCATGTATTTGGCAACTTTGTTGCTGTTTTTGTGTTTGTATTTTTCTTTGTCTTGCACTTTGTTACGATACCATCAGGGCGGTGGTGCCTCGGTGGGCACATACTTTTATACTTTTGCATTGAACAAGTGAAGTTTTGATTGAGTGGATATTTTATTTATTTCTCTGCCACACTACTGAAGTGCCTTTATTATTAAAATTGCCTTTATATGCAGAACGTTCGATGGATCCACTCGTGTAAGTGTATAAAAGGAATTTCTTTTCATAAACAAAATCAATAAACCACTTTCAAACTATAATACATTTTATCATTTTATTATCATTTTCTTCTTTCCAGTGTTTATTAATCATACATAAATTGAAATGGAAAGGTCATTCCCTGACTACATGTTCATGTTGTACAACTCCGTTCCTCTTTATCTACAATCATGGCATGATGCAGATTTTATTTCTGTTCGTGTTGCTGGCAGCATATATATTATATATCATAATATGGTATTACATCTCAGTAAACGCTGCCTTTCGTTTTAATATCCCGAGCTCCTAAATTCAACACGCTCTCTTTCTGAAAACCCAATTCTGACAGACTTCAGAAGCTGCTGTCGTAAAACTGTCGTGCAGCACCGTGACGACAGCGGATCGCTTTACGGACGGGAACGTCTCTCATGTAAGAACTCCGGCTGTCCTTGCGGGGATGTGGAGAACGCGTGAGTGTAATTCAGTGGTTTTTTTTTTAGACGAATTCCTGTTGTTTTTAGCCCCCATGTGTTTACATTCATTGAGCGAACCAATAAACCGGTTGGAGCGTTTCCTTATTGGGTCAGTTTGATACGTTTTGCTTTACGGTGTCGCGTAAAATAATGTGTAGTAAACAAACAACACACTTTATAAGCCCAGTGTGTCCGTTCGCAGCAGTAGAGCTGGTTAACAGAACTTTTGGGGGCATTTTAGTGCTGTTTTCTAGTGTTCAGAGCTGTTGCCATGTTGTGTTACTGCGAGGCTCATTCCAATTCGAACATTTTCCATTAGAAAAAACAAATAAATAGCATTTGACTCAAAGGGTTGCGAACATATTCTGGACTTGAAACTCGAGCAGGAGATTCATTGGCCTTTTTTTTTT
This sequence comes from Ophiodon elongatus, assembly GCA_016806645.1. Classification (NCBI taxonomy): domain Eukaryota; kingdom Metazoa; phylum Chordata; class Actinopteri; order Perciformes; family Hexagrammidae; genus Ophiodon; species Ophiodon elongatus. Next base: position 203,465 of record JACSYO010002153.1, read on the forward strand.
TTTGCCCACTAAGCCTATAAAATCCTATAAGTTGAGATAATTGCGGTGAACTGAACCTTTCGAGAGCAGGGAAACACAACTGGAGCCAGATGAGGCTGAACTCCCTGCAGTTGGCTTCATCTGTGGTCTGGAGCATACAGTAATATATAATATATCAGTCGTGTCTGCTATAATCTATAATCTAATGACCGGGGACTGTCATGTACGCCTGTTAACTGAATACACTGTGTGATGAAGGTGATGTCACAGAGGCCGAGTGGTTAAAGAGAATATTCCTTCAACGAGACAACACAGGTTCAAATCCCCTCCCGAAGTGTCCTTGAGAGAGACACTTGACCTAACACTACCTAACCTCTTTGACAGGGAGGACATCTTCTCTCTGTTGACTTCCCCCTCTGCACATCTTTAACACGCTGGTCCGTTGGCACATACTCATGTGTTGTACATCCGCCTCCTTCCCAGATGCCTCCTGTTGACGTCCGTGGCACCCGACTGGCACCAAATCGATTTTAAAAAAGGAAGATGGCGTCTCGCTTCCTCCAGTACGCCGTGCTCCTCCAGAAGTACAGGACTCCGCTGCTTGCTGTGAGCTGCGGCGGGGTCTTTGCGGTCAACATGTTCTCCCATGTTTTCCCGGACATCTCCTACCGTCAGCTCTACCAGGCCTGGTCCAAAGGACAACCGGTCACGCTGTCTGACAAGCTCCAGGATGTCTTCCAGCAGGTAGCTGTACCCTCACGGTTACATTTAATAACAGTTGTTTCACTAAAATAGAGTCGTGCAATTTGCATGCAGATGGTTCAGATGAGATTAAAGACCCAGAGGACGTTACACCTTGAGATTTACTTCATTGCACACTATAGAACTGTTAAAAAGCAGTATGTTCTAGCAATAACGGTTATGTCGTCGGGGTTACTGGCATTTTATGGGTGCACAACATTTTCACAGTAGTTGAAGTAAGAAGAATAGTCAATAAATTACAGCACCCACAAAGCATACTTTCCATTCACAAAACCAATAAATTCATATTTTATGGAGGAGCAATAAAAAAAAGACTGTAATCAAATCTAAATTCCAATGTTGTGATTGGTAGGTGTTGAAGGACTACGGCATCAGCTCACCCAAGAACTTCTCTGCCTTCGCCTCCTTTGGGTTTCATCCGGTCGGTGCCGGTGTCCCTTGGCTTCCTGCCGGGGCCCAAATTGGCCTCCCAGCCAACTTCAACAGCACGCCGGACGACCCGAGCGGAATCACCAACCGCTCCATCTTCATCAACGGCAAAATGGTGGACTGGAGCAGCGATACCGGCTCGGCTCTGCAGAAGGCGCTGGTGTTTTCCCTCGACGCGCAGAAGTTCGCCGTGGCCCGAGAAGTGGCCCGCTTGCAGTCCGGAGGACCCGTGATGAGCGCCGCTGTGGCCCCGGTCTGCCTGGGCGGGGTTTGGGTCTACAGCGTGCTCATGAAGCAGCTGTTCGGGATCCACGCCGGGCCTCCGCTCCTGCGCGGCGGCGTGAACATTGTGGCGCTGGGCCTCGGAGCCGTGTCCTACTTCCTCACCTCGGACGCCATCAACCAGTGGGTCGACTATAAAGCCGACCGGCGGGCGGCGGGAGTGTCCTGCGATTACGCCAAGGGAGGGGTGGAGTTTTACGACAAGATTCTGTCCAGAAACAAGACGCTGCGCTCCCTGATGGGGCAGAAGGGAGAAGAGATGTACGCTCTGAGCGGGAACCTGTTTCCCGCTCACCTCCTTCAGCTGAAACACACGCCGTACACGTCCAGGAGGGAAGGGATCCTCACGCTGCTGAGAAAGGAAAAGGCTTGAAAAGAAGTGGGAGGCGAGGAGGATATCCAGGAACCTGTTGTGACGAATGAAGTTGTGCTAATCACAGAGTAGACTGCTGGGAAAGTTTGGGAGTGTTCCTGAGCTTCTTTTGTAAAAGCAAAAAGTTTTTCTTCATGCGTCACCCCACGTGTGCTGAATGTTATTTTGTGCGTTTTATGAATCCTGAAGTAGAACAATACAAATGACAAGACATCAAGTATTTCAAATATTTAGTGACCAGCATGACTGGCGGCGACTTATTTATCCAACTAAAGACACGATTTGGTCGATTACTCCATGTGAAAATAAAAAATGGACGCCGTTGATTTTACGCAGAATAAGATTGTTCATTGTTCTTTGTCTCTAGATATTAACATTAGAACCTGTTAGGAACGACCAGTGTTGCAAAACACTTTGTTTAACAGGTCGGGTCACCCACATTCCAAAATATTCCCTCCCATATATTTATTGGTTTTATATATTTATCCATTTTAGTGCTGTTTTCTAGTGTTCAGAGCTATTGCCATGTTATGTTACTGCGAGGCTCATTCCAATTCGTCATTAGAAAAACAAATCAATCAGCATTTGACTCAAAGGGTTGCGAACATATTCTGGACTTGAATCATTGGCCAAAACACTTTGTTTAACAGGTCGGGTCACTAACATTACAAAATATTCCCTCCCATATATTTATCGGTATCTTGGAGTTTAGTTTAGTTTTATTTGGCCAGATTTTGAGACTTGTGTCTTTTAATCACAGCACTGAAAACTAACAAACAACAAACAATGTTCCGGTTACTCGCATATATTTTGCATAAATCTTTGACCTTGGTGAATAATCCGGAGTGACGAGCGCATTGTTTTGGCTTTCAAAAAATGGAAAGGGTAGCACGACAGTACAGGACAATGATCATGCAACACCAGAGGTTTGGTATTGCAGATCTTCAGCATGGGCCCAAATTTCCAAACAAACTCAAGCGTTTGCCATTTTTAAGTGTTAAACCTCTCAGCTGAACGCAGTCTCAAACATCCTCGTGTATCTTCAGGTGTGGGACCACTCGATGAAGGTCATGTAAATCCATTATGGAGGAACATATGTTGGATTGTTTTGGAATGGACTAGCGCTTATAATATCTCCATGTCTTGGTGCGTAAATATGGAAGCAATGAACCCCACCGCAATATATAGTTGTATGTACTGTACACATGTCCTGACTTAAAGGTGTCATCGTGATATGGAACTGGTTAATGCAGCATTTCCCCCAGTACATCTATATAAAAGCTCTTTCCCTGGTTTATTTACCTACAGCCACCCATTTGTCCTGATGTGAACAACATCCAGATGTGTTGTTCACTATAATGAACAGCAGCATTCTTTCATTCCTCTCAGCTCAGGTCTCAAATAAGCTTTTAAGGAGAGTTACACTCTTCTGTACCCACACATCATTTGCACGACCCTGACTAATTTATTTACCGATAATAATCTTAATATGCAGCTTATTGTGGCTCAGAACTCATCATATAGTTCCCTTAGGTCGTCTGTCTGCATATTAACAAGTTTCAGATATGGTGTTTTAATTACACGTCCAATCTCTACCCTGTGGACGGGACTAAATATAGAAGCATATAATTAATAGTGTTGTAGATAGACACACAGCGGCTTTTTACGTCATTGTCCTGAGGTAGGCCGCGCCATAGAAGTACACACTATAAGTGGAATCTACAACAGTGGGTTTTCCTTCAGTGGATCAATCGAATCAAAACAAAAAGGCACACGTTCTGATAAAATCTGGACATAAAAAGCACTCAGACGGCAGAACCGGTGGAGTAGAGGGACTGTTTTTAATCAGGACCGCTTGGGTTCTCAGTGTTCTCTGATAGCAAGTCAGACTGCCCTTGAGCAAGATGCAGAATTTGTTCCAGATCCACGATTATGCAGCAGATTGCCCTGCACCCTTCGTGAAGAAATGCTCAATATGTGAACTAAATATATATATTTTTTGGTTCCAAAATAACCCCCATATAATAAAAAAAAAAAATCAATGAATACATAGCTGATTAGGAATGTTAAAAAAGGAGGGTTTCTTTCGGTTTCCTCCATCAGTTCCCCGACTATATAGTGGCTCTTGGGATATGCATATCAACGACACTGGGCTTATTGTCTCGTTCTCACCACTCCGCTTCATCTGCTCACTTCATTGTGTGCCAACCAGAGTTACTGTACAATGGTCCATTGTTAGTTGTATTGTAGGCTGTTTCTTTTTCAAGCCACTTGAGGTCAGTACAGCCCACATCACCACTCTCACTGCTCGTTACTCTCTTTCTTCTACAGCGTCTCATGAATGACAGGGCTACACATTCATTTGGTCTGAATGGACAGGCTTGGTCTTGAAGTGAATGAGAACGAGAAGAAAAGGGTTGAACGTCACTTTCATTATTGCATTCATTTCGAAAGTCACACAATGATACTCGGGCTGAGATTAAGACTCCCGTTGGGGGACGTGTCTTTTTTAAAAAAAAAAATTAAATTCCAGTTAAAAATACATCCCAATTAAGATAAAATCCAAGTGTGTGTGTCTCTGTGTATGTACGTTACAGTATTAGCCATAATATGAATTACTTAAATTCCCATCTGCAAACAATTTTATATTCTGGTGGCCTTTAAAAAAAGAAAAAAGGAAATCAAATTCTGTGTTATTATATTTTAAGGAGTGTGGCATCGTTTGCAATATGTTTGACCTGAACACAAAAATAGAGCGTTCAAGTATATTAAAGGTACATAGAAGGATTTCACAATACACATCAGAATATATAATGCAAACTGCATTGTCAATACAGCACCTCATTGTTTTACTATTCAGACGGCAGGTACTGTACGTGCAGTGGGAAATAACTGCCTAAAACTATGGTACTATTTTACTTTGTTTACATGAAGTGAAACTGAAATATGAATATGTTCTGCTATATAACATACATATTCAACGTAGCTCTCATTGTGTTACTCATAAGGGTCACAATACAACTAAACGTGGTCATATTTAAGGTTATATCTTGGAGGCGCTCCACCTGGGTGTGCTCAGCAACCAACAGCGCGCCTCCCGCCCGGTGGCCCCGCCCCTCTGCGCCCGGTGGCCCCGCCCCTCTGCGCTCGGTTTGCGCCATGACGTCGCTCTGCTGATCGCTGCTGTGCTGCAAGGCGGGCGGGCAGAGCAGCTGCAGAGAGACCAGGGCACGCTGACAACAACGGAGCGGCTCGCGCGCTCGGAAAAGCCAAAAAACGCAATATTTTTTCCCTATTTTGTTCATTTGGTGTGCGGAGATTTTTTTTTTCACGCGTGACCGTTCCCCCCCCCCCACACGAGCACGTTATCCGGTCTTTTATACGCATGCGTGGGAATATATCTCTCATTCTCCGTCTCGACCTGAAATGACTGCCCGTCGCCGCGTCTAGCCGATGCTTACTGCGGGGGCTCCTGTCTTGTGGATTACCCGTCGAGCCAGTCGTATGGTCGAGCCCCGGAGGAGGCCCCGCTCCGCTGGATGGACGTGTGTGAGCACGGCGCCGGACTCCGAGTGCTGATGAAGACGGTGATAGTGATGATGATGCTCGGGTTTCATCGGCAGCGGGTGAACTGATCTTGGATGTTCGGGCTACGTCGCCCCTGCTCAAAACATTTCCTCATACGGCAACACTTATATTCCTTAAAAACTGGACGCCCCTGGAGCAGTTTATGACGGTAAGAAAGACCCCATTTGTAACCGCCAGCGGCCGTTAGCGACGGCCAACTGACGTTCGCGATCCAACAGACGTTACAGCCAACGGACGTTAGCGACAACCAACGGACGTTCGCGACCCAACGGACGTTCGCGACCCAACGGACGTTCGCGACCCTACGGCCGTTAGCGAGTCAACGTCCGTTAGCGACAGCCAACTGACGTTAGCTCGCTCGCTAGCTGAGCTAACTAGCTTAGCGCTGTCACTTTTATCCAAGTTGGCTCTCCGGTACAGCTAAAACGCGAATAATGCGAATTAACAGCGGGACAGCAGGACAACGCTTCCCCTAAAACGGCCCAAGTTGTCCCCACACGCGTGTCCGAGTGAGTGAGACCTCACGGGGATAAATATAAAGCCGTAATACACGTTATTTTATTCCCTAACCTTTAACACCCAGCGACTGTGTAGCTCGCTCCTTGAGCTAGCTGCTCCTCAGCCCATTCAGTATATTCGCTGCTTACTTTTAAGGAAGATGCGAAACAGTTGGTGTGTTGAATGAATACACACTTCGGCTAACCTTCTTTAAAGTCAGGTTTAATATTTGAGATATAAAAAAAAAAAGGACCGTTAACAGCTCATTCATTACCCAGAGCACAATGAGCCCTTTAATGTGTCCAGTTGGCTCAATGGACGCGCTGCGGCGTCAGTCATGTTTCGGATGTGGCTTTTTAAAGATGACATTCCTTCATCGTCTGACCCCAAATCCGAGATTAATTTGTGGCTTATTGAGTTATTCGCCCGTGTTCGTTTCACTTGAGCTATTTGTGTTTTCTTTTTCTGTCGGCAGATGCAGCGAGAACACAGAACCCGTCGATTTAACATTGATGTCGGGGTTTTTATTTGTTTTTGTGCCATTCATTGGTTAATGTTTGTGTCACAACTGCCCTCATGTACGTGTCACATTCTAGAAATGTCACACCAGAGGCCCCCATGTGCGGAGAAGCTGCTTATTGCGGTCCTGTTTTCGTTTTAGAGTCGCACATGCATCAAAAATGCCTTTTTTTTTTGTTAAATATATTTATTTTTTCTCCAAGTAAATGGTAGGAAATGATTGTGGCCCCACTATGTGGTGTTAAGTAATCGACGTGAGGGGTTTTGCTGTGGCAAGCCGTCCTCCTTTCTGTCGATGACGTAATCCCCCACCATCCGTGCCACATCTTTTGGGTCGCAGTCAGTTCCTCTGCTGCCTGCTGCTCGCCAGTCTGCTGCCTCTACTGAGATCATATGGGCCCTGCTCTGTCCGGTTTGTCTCGCCTCTGTCTCTCCCTCCGTGGGGCCATCGTGTCCCCCCTTTTCCCCTCTATTTTAACAGCAAAAGCCGTAGCTTTTTGGTTCTGAATGGGATCTCGGACAGGGGCAGCAATGGGATGAATTGTGAATGAAATCCAGTAGCTGGGTTCAGTTTTCCAAGTGTTATCTAAAACCAGCAGCCCCAAAACTGTGGTTGGGGATCTCTAGGGATCTGTGAAGGGGGCACACCCCAACCCACAACATGATGTGTATATCCGGTGTAATTTTATATATATATATATATATATATATATATATATATATATATATGTGTATATATATATATATTTTTTTTATCTAAGAGATTAGACCCTAGCAATTTTTTATTTATTTTCTTTGCTTTTCTGCAGTATCCTTTTCTGGAGGAATCTGCTTAAACAAAAACCTGAGCAGATGGGGGTCCAAACAAAATGCTGTGTCTGTGACCTAATGTTGGTATTGACCTGAATACGTTTGGAAATCCTTGTCTAAGGCTGATGGTTGCTGAAGCTGAACTATTTATTTTGGGAATTAGGCCTGTCGTGTTGCACTTTTTTAATGTGTTTTATTTGGGACACCATAGGCTGTTGATTACCACCACATATTATATATTAAAGCCGTGGTAGCAAGGATTATTTTTGCAACAGTGGATTTTTAGCTCAGCTAGAGTTAAGATAGGAGAGTCAAGCATCCGGGTTCCTTTTAAGGCCCAATCCTGCACATCCCATCTCTGATATCGGAAGTAGGATTGGAGGCTTTGCTGTTGGCACTTATACACAACTAAATAAGGCTGAGCAAAGTTTATTTTCGTGAATTCTGTTACGTGCAGTACAACCACTTTTATTTACATGCACATTATACATTCCTAAATGCTGTGCTGAGGAGAATCCTCCATCGAGCCGCTTTGCTTTTGCTTCTCTCCAAACCCAAAGAAGCCTTGAGTTTTAGGAGTGGATGGACGGACTCAGCTGGTGAGGATTAAATTGCCTGTGGCAATGGCCCTGGTTTACTCGAGCTGCGCACCTGAACCTGCCATCCCCATGGTGTACAGCAGAAATGTGTGTGTATGTGTGAAACATGGAGAGAGAACAGATCGCAAAAAGTGAGGGGAAGTAGTGAGGAAAGGATATGGATAGTGGGAGACAGAGGAGGCACTGGTGTGGCAGGGTTAATGGGGGTAATCTGCACCTGGTAGCAAGGGGTAGGGAGATCCCATGGGAGCAAATTGGGAGTGAGGTAGCATCATCAGATCCCAAAGCAACTTGCTCACGTCATAGTGCACGGGCAAACTGTAATGTTGACCAACACTTTGAGAAACTGTTGGTCAACATTGCCTGTAGCTTGACAACAAACGCTAAAATTATTTTATCTTCAAGTTTTTGCAAGGAATTTCTTTTTTTTTTATCCATCACTTGATGATATTCTATTTTTTTATACTTGAAAAGAAGCTATTAAGTGAGGAATATTGTTGAATAATTCAGTTGTACTGCGAGCACTACATCTTCAATACATTAATTTGTGTTCCTTTGATAAGCTAAGCAAGGCCAGCAAAATCATATCCACTTTGATGCCCTTAGACCGTGCCTTTTTTTTTTTTTCTTTTTTTTTTTTTTTTTTACAGATGTGTTACCCCAGGTTTAGCTGGTGCCTATAGAGAAGATGCATAAAGATGGCGGTCTTCGGTTAAACATCGTAAACCAGCCTACATAGCGAAGTAGTCAAAGGTCGACCATTGTTCTTGTCTGCTTTAAGGGCTGAGATGTGTATACTCTGTGGGATGGGCTCGGAGGAGCACAGAGCGTTGGGATGTAGGACATTATGTGCCTAAAGATCAAACAAGAAGTTACTGTTTAGCTGGAGAATACTAATAATTCTATTTTGCTTCATAATTGTACCGGTCCAGATGGATGTTGTCTTTTAAGCACCCCAAGCTTCAGTTTCTGTCTCTCTGACTTTCTGTGTTTCCGACACTTCCTCCTTCCTCGCCAGCGTCTCACCGCTTTGCTTTGAGTTTTTTTCACTCTTCCTTTTTCTCTCTATCTTATTCTGACACCTTACGTCTGATTAGTCACAGCGTTGGAAAGACACACCCTACCTTTCAGCATGGTTCAGTAGTGCTGACAGCTTAGTATTGGTGCTAACTGACAGCGTTGGTAAGAAGCCGACTGGCTGGGGGCTGCAGGCCAGATATATTATCAGACTTCAAAGATGCTCGCGTTTGCGTATCTTACATTAGTAGGCTTGGATCCATTGCCAGAAGAGCTATGAAAAAAAAAGTTAATTTACTTTCACTTGTGTCATCATAATGTAGGTTTTCTTTTTTTTTTTTTCAATGTAGTGCGACCAAGTAGCTTATTTCCACTACATACACACGCTTATAACTTGGTTATTAAGGCTCACACTTGTGCGTGTTTCAAATTGAGTGGTACTTACCTTTTTAAGATCTCCGAAAAGATCCTCCTCTTTATTTGAGGGAGACCAGGCTTGCTGTGACCTATACTGACTGTTGGTGACAGCCCTGTCAAAGAGCAGCCTGTTCATGTTTAACCAAGAGGACCAGCTGCCCGCTCATTCTATTATAACCCTTTGGAAAGCTCACAGTCCTATTTGCAGTTGGGAAGCGCAGTAAGCGGAGCCATTGATAGACAGAGTTTGGCCACTTGCAGTTAACAGCGGCTGCACACCGACCCAACTGTTGCCAAGTTACTGGTGTTTTTTTTTTGCCAGCTTATTCCTTTAATGTTGTGCATCTTCCACCAGTAATTTAAAGAAGGGAAATTACTGCCATTCTGGAAAAACAGTCGCTATACATTTCCAAATATGCCTAATTTGGTAAAGAATGGCACAAGTCCAATTTGCCAAACACATGCACATGCTGGTGGCACCCTCAGATCATCATCATCATCAGCATTGTCCTGAGCTACAGTTCTTTCAGTCTGACTGGCAGTCCTTAAGTGAACCAGCCAAACAACCGTCCGTTCACATAAATATCCAGCCAGATAGCTTTCAGAAAGGCAGCTAGTTAGCGGTCTGTTGCTGGGGCGGATATGGCACGACTCTTTAGCGAAAATCATCTCCCAAGCCCCAAACACAGCTGTGTTTATTCTGTGTAAGATACCACAGCTACAGAATGCCAGGGCGAAGGTGCCTTGACAGATTCAGGCTCCCAAAATGGAACGCAAGTAGTGACATTTTAATAGTGACATGTACGTTTTAGAAGAATAATCGCATGACGTGGTTGCTTCTTTTAAGCCTTTTCGGGCTGGGAGACACGGCCAAAACATTCTGTCACGATATCGGTCATTTCATGTCTCGATAAAGATATATATCACGATATAGCATGTTTTCTGGTCAAAATAAATAGTCTATATGAAATAACGACACGGCTTTGTATACTCGTGAATTAAATACATACAGATGAGAAGTACTGAGTATTTTCTCATTTAATTAAGACATTTTAGTTAGTATATTCTTATTATTAATTTAGATGATGTCATTGAGTATTTCAATGTCTCAATATATGATTTTATTGAAAGACGATACACTCTTATGTTTGCGTGAGTTTGTAAGCCCAGACTAGAAATAATAATTTGTTTCCTGTGACCACTGGGACACAAATAACAGTGGTGATTGTAAATTGGGTGTTATTATATATATATATTATAACATTTATTCATAGTTGGACAGTGGTAGTATTGTAATATAGATCACAGTAATTCTTCATGTTTATGTAATGTTACATTTTAAGATTTCATGTTAGACATATGTTTTTATTTTCTCTCTCTCTCTCTCTCTCTCTCTCTCTCTCTCTTTTTCTCTCTCTCTTTTTCTCTCTGCGCCCCTCTCTCCCTCTCTCTCTCTCTGCGCCCCCCTCTCTGTGCCCAGTGTTGGCATATCTGGATCATGCATAACTAATCAGATGAAACTGCACATTATGGTAATGGCGTTCTCTGTTAGTGGGCAGTAATAATGGTTTGATTAGCTGAAACAGCATGTTATCCAGCCAGAGAGAGGAGCTAGAGACAGACCCCCTACTTCTTACTCTCTCTCTCACACACACAGAATTATATGCTTTGAAACCACCAGTTACATTCAAGTTTACAGGATTCAGACAATAGCAGAGAGAATCGTGATCTACATTTGTGCACAATATCTGATTGTAATTTTGACACCCTTATTATTAAGTGTAGCAGACATCATGTCTCGTGATCCCATATTGCTGTAATGGCTCCAACAAATCTCCATTCAGCACACATTTTTGTTGCTGACATTGAAACAAATTACACAGTTACTGTCTTTTTAAATTGTTGCAGGTTTGTAGAGCATATCACATTCAAATGAACTCTACTTTCTGGGAAATCTCTCTAGCTTTTAATCTACTGATATCCTAGTGTGGAGTGTCGTCCGTCTTAATTCTTTTCTCGGACCTTCATCTATAAAACATAACATTCTGGTTTCGTAGGAAAGGTTGACGTTTTACTCCACTAGCCCCACAAGCCTTTAGGCATTGGCAACGTGGTTCTAGATATTTGTTGCACTTCATCATCGGTGTCTGCCCTATTATAAGTCACTCGTGTGTTCTAACCCAGTTTCTGAAAAATGCAGGGCTAGATTATTCCAGCAGAGCCAAGTGATAAAGCTCGAAAGATTATAGTTCAGGGGCCGTGTGCGATAGATTTAGCTGGCGTTGCAGAGGTTGGATTAAGACAGCACAACATAAAAACATTAAAAGATTAACATGATCATTGATTATTACTGGATATGACTGGATAGACGCAGAGAGGGCCTTCAGGTAAATGGAGGAATGGGAGACAATTGTGGTTGGACCGGTGGGCAACTGATCGGCATCAATGTGTGGATGGAATATACAAAGCAGTAGTAGATGTTTTTGCCTTCATTAATAACTCTCACAGTGCATTCAAACGTTCAAATGTTATGTATTTTTATCCTAAAGGAACATGCGTGGCTCTACCTGAAAGCGTTAATTCTAAAACAAACAAAATGTAATCCCTGCTGCTCTCTTCTTTTCCGCAACACGCAGAAGTGCTCGTGTCTGACTCTCAGACGCTCATCCATCCAGATGTCTGTAGGCTTTTTGGGATTGGTACCAAGAACAAGTTCTTAGGTATTGCTTGTTACTGATCAGTCAGATCCTTGGCAGTTGGTTTTGGTATTGGTTGTTGAACATCATCTAATCAAACATCAGCTAAAGGTGTTCCATTTACGTAAAGAGGACAGCAGTCATGAGGTGTGTGTGCAAACTTCAGCAATGAAATGCAACTGATGTCAAGTGTGCTCGATCTGTGTAACCGGGACACAACTTGCAACCCAGTGGGACGATATGCCATCAATTTGTGGTGTTTTGGATTTTGTTTGCAAAATGCTCCCCTCGGCTCAAGTGTGTTAGCAAGTAGCTCAGAAATGCATACTAGAAATTTAGTTAGACAGACAAAAGTAATGCACAATGCTAGTCATTCAGATGTAAACTGCCGTCATACTGAGGCTGGGGTCGAAATGGGGTTAAGATCATGAGATCAGTCCTTTTCAGACCGTCACTGCTCCGTGTCTTATTGTTATAGAATAACCACTGGATGATTATACCTGAAAATTTCTCATCTGAAAGGGAGGACTCCTCTCCACTGCAGCCCCACCCCCACATTTACCCTCCTCAGGTATGTGAGCACAGCTGGCTCCGAACTCTTTACTCAAGAGTTATGCTCCAGTGCGTGTTTTGGCTTGTCCTTTCCTTCGCTAACATCCTCGCCACGAGCCCCCAAAATGCACACAGCAACACATGCCGTTCTATGTACATTTACACATACATACACCATTTACTAAAGGTGTATTCTGATTTTCTCAGCAAAGCGTTGTAGACCTATTGCCATGTGGCCTTTTATAACCTGCTGCTTCTGCAACCTGAGCTTTGTGTGTGTGTGTGTGTGTGTGTGTGTGTGTGTGTGTGTGTGTGTGTGTGTGTGTGTGTGTCAGCTACAGATCCTCAGGTCTGCCTTTGAAACAGCTGCTTAAAGAGCCTTGAATACCTCAGGAGGTCAAAGGACACAGTTGCTTAAGAACGGTGGGTCAAAGACAAAAATGGATGTGCTTCTTTTGCCGCCCTCATGAGAATGAGCAAAGCTTCATTGTTTTGTTTTTTTTATCTCAGGTTGAGATGTGACCAGTTGGGGTTAAAGTTATTTTTTTTTTTTCTGTTTTTTTTCAGAGTGCAACTTGATGAAATTACTTACAATTCGTGTCTCTATAAAGTGGCGACCTTAGAGGTTGTAGAACCTGTTTCCAACTTAAAATAATTACTCTCTCCCAGTCAGAAATAGGCAAATTAGCAGCACTTTGAGAAACTCTTACATTAGTTACCATGTTTCTAAACCTTTAGTTTCCTACCCTCTTTTTCAGACTTGCAGACATTTTTCTGTGACATTTGACGGGGTTATTTCTGGAACATCAACAGTTTACGTGGTATAACCCTGTTTTATCCGCTGCCTGTTTTGCTTGGAGATGTGTGGAGGAAGCGCAAAGGGATTCCATATCCAACCCAAATAAGAACATAAAGAGCAGTCTAAAAACACACAACATTAGTGCTGCTGTTTTTTTATTTCATACTGCTTCCAATTTCTCCCCTTGCGGGCTGGTTCTCTATCCATCCCCTCCGTCCTTCTCTCCTCTCTTTTTTACCCTTACTGGTCTTGAATTCTGGTCTACATGTCCAGCTGGTTCAGGGACAACGGTGTTTGTAGTTTCAGTCTCTCCGTAATCTTCTTTGTTTTACTGTTAGAGTGTCGTCACTGTGCATGTGAGATGATGCAGTGGAAAAAAAAAAAAAAGAGAGGGAAATGATTGACGGCATGCGTAGATATATCTGGTTACAAATGCTGATGGGCATGCTTTTTTAGAGGGTGTGTCCGCCCATGAGAGCTTGGATCACTCTGACAACAACACACACAAAAAAAATCACACGTACCTCCCTGTGCTCTGTTGTTGACATCAGGGGCTAACCTTTCTCAACTTTAACTCAAAGCCTGAGGCTATGGATGATCCTCTCCTCTAGGTAACTCCCAAAGTCCCTTCAGTTGCATTTAACAACCATGTATAGAAACACTGCAACTAAACAGTAAGGCTACGTTGCAACTGGCCCTGCTGCGTGAGCATGAAAAGTCAACTAACCTTAGCAAGTTAACATTAGTTGTCCATTGTTAACCGTAGCATAAAAAGTCAGCTAACCTTAGCAAGCTAACGTTAGTCATGATTTGTTGCAATATAGCTGCTTAACATGACTGTAGTTTATAGAGGCGTAAGGATACAGCAATTTGGATCGATATATTGATTCAGTGATCAACAATCCAGTATCATCAATGCAAAGTGATCTTGATGAAACGTGTGATGTAACGTTACACTCTGATTATCTAGTTGGTGTGGTGAGTTAAACATAGACCCATGTAAGCTGACTGAGATGGTAATTGGGTAAAATGGATTGATCTTGTAGCTATGGTTCGCTAAAGTGACATGTAAATTAAATGTAACCATGATTTAGATTAAAAGGTGTTTGGCCTACTAGCTAATACGTTAGCTTGTTGAAATGTGAACATTAGCTTTTCTAAAACAACCTCTGTCCCTGCCCGCTCAGCCTTCTTTAACTCATAAATATACTGTGAACATCACATATGCAACTATCTGCAACATCATTTTGACGCAAGAAGGTATTTTGAAATGCACTTGTTTGTTTCTTTGGACAAAGTTATGGGAAATAAGTATTTTAAAGCACACAACATATTGGACAGTCTATCAGTGTGTCAGTCTTTTCCATTTATTGATCTATTGTACTGCGTGTCTGCTGGCTAGTTATGTTCTGTATCAGCTTGGTTTTTCTGTGGGTCGAGATGTTTCTACCTATCTGACAGCTCTGGGTTTGCAGCAATTCTCATTTGGAAGTGTGTGTGTGTGTGTGTGTGTGTGTGTGTGTGTGTGTGTGTGTGTGTGTGTGTGTGTGTGTGTGTGTGTGTGTGTGTGTGTGTGTGTGTGTGTGTGTGTGTGTGTGTGCGCGCTTATACAGGGCTACGGTATCTGTGTGTGCAGAAAGAACGCGCGCAAAATGGACAACCATACCCTGAGAGAATCTGTGTGTGTGTGTCAGAAATGAGAACCTGAGAACAGGACTGTGTGTGTGTGTGTGTGAGAGGGAGAAACGGGCTGCCTTGCTGCTATTTTCTGGGACAGGCTATCAGGCAGCGAGGCAGCAGGGAGGGATAATAACAGAAGCTGTTACATTCTTGTGGTTTCTCTGATTTCAGTATGAGGCAGGGGGCTGGCTCTGGCTGACTCACTCTCTCTCAGCCTATTTGCCAGCATGGAAGCTACCAGCAAGAGCACAATACATGACATTTCTCGGACACTTTAATCTATGACACATTAATTACAGGACTATGAATCTCTGCATATTTTAGCACCTCTTGCTCAAACATTAACCTAGCAACTTATTAATACTAGCTAAGCTAGGACTGTGAGCAGTGGCGATCGCTTTACTTTATAGTTTGTTCTTCAGCCCATTTTGGGCAGTTTCTGATGCTACAGCTGAGGACTGGCCTTTAGTTAGATAATAAATATCTTGGTACACCACCAGTTGGAGTCAATAAATTGTTTGTCATAGCTACCTGAAAGCAACAAAAGCACTTTGAAGTATGACGACAACAACAACAACTATAATACATTTCTGGAGAAAAACATAGCTCTGTGTGCTGTTTAGAAGTGAATGGGAGGCGCTCGCACTGCTGTTGAGCAAGGTGACAAAACAAAAGCATTAAGAGTGATTTCACAGAAGGAGTTTAGATTATGTCGAGAGCAAGTACTTGTTCATCTAGTACTTAAACTGTAACTTTAACTTTCCAAACTGATCCAGTGACTTCTGGACATTGGAGTCCAGATAATTAAAACCTGACAAATATTGTGGTGTCTTTTAGTAGTTTGCATATTTAGTGAAATGAAAAAATTAAACTAACTATTAGACATAAAAACATGTTGCACAAATAAATGTTACGCCACAGCCAAACATGACAACATCACCAATGAAGCCGTGCAAAGTCAGTGGGCATCTGTTGGTTTCTTGTGCTTAATGCCCCAGTCGATTTCTTAACATGTTTATTCTCCACAACATTACTAATATAGTACATACTAACGGCATTACTCTGAAGTTGAATCTGTTTCATTGGTTCATTTAAGCCCTCACTTAGGTCTGGGGTTGCACTAATCTTCTTTTGTGAAATCTGATTAATGCAGAACAGGCTAAATCGAGCACGGTTTAACCCATGTTTGTGAAACCTGGTTTGAGGTTGCTGTCTATCAGGTCAACGCTGCAGAGGAAATGCAAAAAAAAGTTTGGTAACACCACCACAAACATAAACTGTACTGGCCTGCATATGTAAGCATATAAAGCTTAAAAAAAACATGTCGTCCATCTACATTACCAATGCAATGTATACATGCTAAATGCTACAGAAAACACCAAATCATCCTAATAGACATTAGCTAAAACTTTAGATTTTGATGTACTCGCGTGGAAAGACAGGGCGTTTATGTTTTGCTATGTTTTGAACATGTAACAACAAAGGCATTGTTAATAGTAGTAGCAGTTTTTTATATTTAACCTCATGCTCATTAAGAGGAGACATGCACAGGCAGGCAAGTTGGAGTTATAGTTTGGTATGCTGCAACATGTTATTGTCTCACTGACTATTGTGTATAAAAGATGAGCCAGTTCTCAGAGACGAGGGCCGTCCCCGTGTGTCAGGACTTGGACGCTGCACTGTGCCGAGTGATGCTAGCACAAATGTACTTTGAACAGCCCGGTGATGCTGGGAGATTTGTATCAGCTGTTTCAGTTTAACACCTGAGCATGCACCTTGGTATTTTGTATGAAGCAAACTGTGGCCTTGAAGGGGGTTAAGGGTTTTGGCCTTTTTAAACCAGCAGCGTACCTTATTTTCAACAGGAAATGTCGTACAGGCGGTGGGGTGATTGTCAGGAGGGCCCACGCTTTCCTGTTTTGGCCTTGTTTACCAACCACAATGTGTTCCACCCACATCCATCTCTTCATCTTCACCTCCTCATACAACCAGCGGTGCAGAGATATCCCCTCTCCCACACACATGCTTCGTGTTACATGAGCTATATAATGCATTCAATCAAACTGTTTAATCATCAGCTCCACTCTTGAAATCTTCCCCCTTTTGAGTTGCCTGTGTTGCAGCAGGGCCCGCGGCTGTTTAGCTTTGTGGTTTATAGTTTGCAGTTAATCCACCTTAAGGTTATTGATTTTTATATTTGGATAGTTTATAGGTCTTCTGTCTTGAGTATTCGCAGTACTGCAAACCACACGCATTTTCTCACAGCACAAAAAAATGCGAAAATGACACCCCGCCTTCAGAAACTTCAAGGTTTCAACCGCCGCAGGTCAAAACCATGCTGCTGTCTGACACGTAAACGTGACATTAAAAAGCCCCGTGGTCGACCAAACACGCGTTGAGCTGCAGCAACCGTGCATTAAAATGTGGGTTTTTTTCCTGAAATAAGTGACAAGCAGACGATCATGTCTGGTTTTTTTTGAGAGATTACTGTTGACGGAATTTTGACTTAAAAAAAGACGGCGATCATCACAACATATCAGAGGGAGAGAGTGGTGTGGCACGGTGTAAAACCGACGCAGAGCTGCAAGTTGCCTGAATTATGCATCATGCAGAATTCCTTTTATAAGCAAAATTGAGCAGATTATAAGCCTGCAGAATGTCCCAGCCGTACACACACACACACACACACACACACACACACACACACACACACACTTGTGCTGAAGACACCGAGACGATTCATTTTCAGATGTTTTAAAGCAGCAGATGTTGTGCATGATTTTGTTTGAGACGGTGTGTTTTAGCACCTTGTACTGATGTATATGTACACTGATGTGTATTTACGTTTGTATTTTTGGTTGTGAATTACCAAAGTTTGAAGCGATTTGTCCTTGAACAGCGTTGCTAGACATTGTCGGTTTGTACCGCTCTTGGATGAAGGACAGGATTAGGCAATTGCGTAATAATGCAAATGTATGTTTGCATATGTTGCATTAACATAACCCACTGTACATTTCTAGCCAGAGGTAGGAATCCTCTGGATGCATCCAGGAAGGGAATTAAAGCGCCTTTTTTTTTTTTTTTCTCGGTTGGTGTTTGCATATATTTTTTGTGGCATATGTATACAATATTGTGTTGTTCTTCATCATCTCTTTAGTTTTAGTAAACATCTATAGTATAAATAGGCCTGCAGGTTGGCTATGAGAACTCATTTTTATAATGTGAAAAATTCAGTGCCTGAGCAAGTGACCTTTGGCAAGAGTGTACAGTATTGATAATATGGACACATTTCAGTAAAGCTCCAGAGTTTCCTGGAAAATGACTGTTGTATTACCTCTAAAGGATTAGGCTGATGAAAAAAGCCTTTTCCTAGTACTCTGTCCTCAACAACTCGCTGCCGATATCTCATTTTAAATGTCAGTCCCGGTCTAATTCTATTTCTCTGCAAAGAAAAAGAATAGAATATCTAAGGCTTCTTCGAAAAACGGGCTCGGGTAGAGTTAGGGGAGACGGGTAATGAACGAGATGGGTTGAAATTTGATGAGAGGAGTTCTGATTGGTTTAGTGTTTGAGTACCACGGCCTGAACATCTATAGCTTCTAAGAATAGGAATACAGGGTTATCCTGAGGGTGCTGGGGATTAAGTATATCATGTAGTCATCATGCCTTTGTCACATGATGCGATCCTTAAGAGGCGCCCGACATATTTTGTTACTTCAATGTTGACAAAAATCATGCCAGAATGATAGTCCCAATTATTATTATTATTATTATTTATTTTTTTTCATCAATATTGACATTGTGGTTATTTATCACCATTATTCATAAATTTTTAGGGTCAAAATATTTTTATTTTTACATTTAAATCAACAGAACTGCTTTCACTTCCGTGTTGTGCTGCATTTCTGCTAATTTGCAAGTCTTTGCATCGAAATAAGACCGGTCCTTATTCACAGTGCATCTCTGAGAAGCAAAGTAAAACTGTACAGAAAACGTTTGTACCCCAAATTAAATCAACAGAGTACTGCTTTCATTCTCACGCTGTGCTACATTCCTCCTAATGAGCCAATCCTCGGATGTAAACAAGAACCAACAAAAGGTTCTTCTTCACCTGCATTCAGTGTTACAACAAAAACTAAGATCCAGTGTATAACTCTTCTGCCCTGGACTGCAGCCTCAACATTCAGGGATGTTTTTCTCTGGCTGCCGCAGCAGGGGGGCTGTCTGTTGGGTTAGGAAGTGCCTTATTAATATGCATAAGAGCGGAGCACGCATTTGAAACGTCAATATTGTATGTTCATCTCTTGAAGGAAGCCAAAATCGTGACTCTGATTCATATTCGATTAGATCACAGTGTACAGTAACTCTGGTTGACTGTATTTTTTTCTATTAATCATCATGTCAATATTATACTAACAATTTATTCTGGTCTGAGGCTGCACTGTTTATTTCAACAGTAGTTATTTGTCTAAAATCGAGTAATTCTGTCTTCTTCAACCCCGGAACCGGTGCCGTTGCCACAGGATTAGGCAGAAAAGTGCGTTTAGAAAAGTTGCACCCTTCATGACAATCGGGTTCTTTCACCGTAAGACCTGTGTGGTGCATTCAGGCCAAAGCTCGAGCTGCTTTCACATGATCGGCATCAGAGTGCTTAAAGCTGCGTAACTCCTTTGTTATTTTTAATGTTTGGATTGTTGACGCCCGACTCAGCAACTGCTCAAGAAAATGACTCAGACTTAAAACTCTGACCTCATTTGACAAAGTACACGAGAAAGTATTTTCCTGTGAAAACCCCTTTTAAAAGTTAAAGTGCATCATGCACCTGCAAAAAATTCTTGAAATATCATAATTTCAAACCACATATTGATTTATTTTTGGAGCTTTCAACAGACTATGCTGTGGAGACTTGGGCATGTAAATGGCTTGTAATATATGTGGATCCTGGATCACACAGGTTACTGTGGATACTCACACACAGTTCTCGTAAGCTTAAACGATTAAGATGCAAAAGAGCCGAGATCAGCTCTCCCACACACATGAATGTGTATGTGCTTGTGCACACGTGTGTGTGTGTGTGTGTGTGTGTTGTTTGTTCTTTATGGTGCGTCGAGGGAGCTTTTACACTCTGGCGATGAAAGGCTGATTAACTTACTGCTTATATTGATCCTACAAGCCTACACACAGTCGCTGAGAGCGGTGGTTGAAGAATTTATACCACCTGGATAAATCTTTTATCAGGAGAATAACACCATGTACTATGTAGGTATTTAAAGCGGTGGCAAAAGAGGGTAAATGTTAAAGTTTGATTCTCATCGATTCGTCTTACATCACCTCAACTAGTCACTGTAGTTGCCCTGAAACGGTCCACGGTCTACATCCGTGTTTCTAGAAGTAATGGCCATAATTCACTTGATCATATTTGATTAGACATAATTGTTTCTGTCAGGTGTGTGTGTGTGTGTGTGTGTGTGTGTGTGTGTGTGTGTGTGTGTGTGTGTGTGTGTGTGTGTGTGTGTGTGTGTGTGTGTGTGTGTGTGTGTGTGTGTGTGTGTGTGTGTGTGGAACACCTGGCCTCCCTGCTGGTGGGGTAGGAATGTGCAGGGTTGAGGTGGACGCGGGTGGAAATTTGCAGCGTGCTCAGAACACGACCCCTGGTAACATTGAAAGGTGCTGGCGTCAGCAGGAAAGGAAAAATCAGGGGAATGTGCTGCTTTAATCAAACCGGCATCTCTGTTTCTCTGCTTGCTGTTTTTCTCTCTCTGTGTGTGCGTGTGCGCATTACTGTAGAGAGGGCCTCTTGTTGTATAAATGAGGTAACACTGTCCCACCCCTCTCATGTTTCCAATCTGCGTGTTCAGTTGAAATTCCTTTACATTTTCTCCCACATCTTTGCAGTTGTGGTAGATTATCATGTTTAAAATAATCCATTCCGACATTTATTCTTTTCCTGATCCATGAATTCAGGTAAAGTTGACACTTAGATTACCTTGCTTCTTCTTGTTGAGGACACCTTTGCTAATTAAGTTAATGAAAGTAGTATAAAAGCCCCGTAACAGATCTAGATTGTCATGTCGCGTGTAAAGAGCAGCACACGGCTGCCTGCATGAGTGGTTCCAGGTTTCTTACCTGTGCGGTAGAATAAAGCTTTGTGAGAAATAGAAAAGCGGTAGACGGTGAGCTGTGAATGAAATCAATGATTGAACCGGCTGTGTGCTGCAGACTGTTGGTTGACTCTCGTTAGGTAACCGATCATAATCTGGTAATGTCATATAATAAAATAAAAAATAAAAAAATAAACAGTTAATTTATATTTATTGCATTTGTTACGTTTTGTGCTCACACATTTACGGAGCAGCAGCAAGTTGTTACTTGCTGTGTTAGCCGAGAGCGGGAAACCCTAAACATGTGGGTTTTCTCCACCACCGCTGCTAGCAAGCCACCCCGGTGACATTTGTGCTGTATGTAAATTCAAAACATCAAAGTGAAGCCAACCTGTGTGTTTACGTGGCCTGAGGGTAACAAACCCTGGGCGTGTGTTTACTGTGGTGCTTACTGCAGTTATGATCATAATGCTGTTGATGTAATCACACACAAAGGTTTCCACAGCTGGACTCTTTTCTTTTCTTGAATATTAAGATTGACGTGGTAGACAAGTCACCGAGCACGTTGGTGAAAATATGACATTCCCGAGTGTATTCATGAGCACACAGCAGGTTTGTTAGTGTCTTAATCTACTTTTGGATGAATTATTTGAAATCTTTAGCTTCCACAGCCTTTACCGTTATTTTAATGTGAGCTGAATATTGTCGTCTTGTAGATTGAGAACCACAAAACTGTAAAATGCTGCCAACGTAAACCATCTCATGAAATGTCTTCGGCTATTTGAATAATTGCAGTTGCCGGGGGTTAACGCTTTTTTGTGGAAGTCACATTGATTAGAGGAATGTGCTTCCAGCCAGAGGGCAGAAACCGTTTTACAGAGGGGGAGTGTAGTTGTCTCTCCACCTGTAGCCATTTGCAACCACTCTCTCTACGGTGGTGAATCACGTAAATAGTTGTAAAAGCCTGATATAACTCTTTCCCTTTCTTAGAATATCTACTAGTGTTTTGTTTCCTCCAACATGGAGAAAAATGGCAATTCAAGAACAATCTGCTCAGTGACTCAATAGAAAGAAGGAATGTTACGAAGCTGTTTGAGGGCAGAAGAAATATCTGTGTGCAGTCATTTGGCTCCTCGTCTACAGGCAATGCATGTTAGCTAGGTCAAGGGGGGGGGGACAACTCGGGTAAAGAAAGGTATAAATTGAGGGGACATATCAAGAAGAAAGGTGAAAACTAACTAACAGGCAGGTGCGAAGGAGAAAATGGTGCATGACCACTTACAGGAGATCAGGTTAGAGTGGAGAATCAAAGAACATCGACACTAATGAGGGCAAGGAGAGAGGGGAGGAGAGAAAGATGTGGATGTGGAAGGTGAGAGGACATGTGAGATACATCTAAAGGAGTCGAGTAGTACTATCGGAACAGAATGAGCTCAAAGGAGCCGCTTCTGAAAATCACCGTTATCTGCATCTTTGATTCAGTGGGAATCTCTGTGACAGGTGTTAACGTTTTTATGAATGGCTCTGTTGTGTGTGTGTGTGTGTGTGTGTGTGTGTGTGTGTGTGTGTTGTGTGTGTGTGTGGTGTGTGTGTGTGTGTGTGTGTGTGTGTGTGTGTGTGTGTGGTGTGTGTGTGTGTGTGTGTGTGTGTGTGTGTGTGTGTGTGTGTGTGTGTTTGTGTGTGTGTGTGCGTGTGTAAGTAGATGGCTTCTGCCTGCCACTGATGACTATAATTTGCATAATGGCCTCACACAGGCCATACTGACAGTTAAATCCAGGAGGAGAGGAGGGGGGGAACAGGGATAATGGAAAGCGGTTGTCAGGAGAAGGCTTCTCTCTTTTGTTGTGTTTCGACCCAGTTATAAAAATTAGATGCGACACCCGTTTTTACATCCTAGAATTTCATAAAATTAGGATACACTCGCACTGGTAGGGTTTAAAAAAAAAAAAAAAAATGCCTCAATGTACTGGACTGTTTCTCCTGAGGCAGCAATCAATCTGACGTTTGTGGTTGTGTCGACCTTTTTTTTTTAACAAGATACATGCTGCCTTGTCAAACACAGCTGTAACTAATAACATAATTAATTACGCTGCAGTAGTTGAGCCAGATCCTTTAATGTTATTCCACCTGTGCTTTTTCTGCCAAGACAAGTCAAAGTTCCTGATGTTAAGACACACAGAAGACTCGGATGACACCAAAGTTATGGGTGAAAAGAAATTAATTTATTTTATTTATATATATATATATATATATATATATATATATATATATATAAATATAATTTTTTTTATTTATTTATTATACTGTATGTGTATGTATTATATTTTCCCTAATATATAAGGACAAACACCCTGAACTTTTAATATGGGAAATAAGTGGCATTTCTTCAACATGATAGAGAAAGTTTGAGAACCACTGAAATAACATGTTGCAATCCATTTTGCCTCGCTCTAAATCCTTTAACCTTTCAGCTTACTGATTGACTCACCTGGTTTGACCCTTGTGGCGTTCAGTTGGATACTGTTTACTGTTTACTTGCACTGGCGTTGGCCCTCTGTAAACACCACAGGGAACCGAATGGATCAACCCTGTTATACAGTTGAGATGACAATCCAAAGCTTCTAGTTAGCAACACGTTTACAGTTGCACAGTTACAGTCGGTGATGTGGCTCGGTTGGAAAAGTTGTGCGACATCGAAACGTCAATTTAAATGAAAAAACTTGATACATTCCTATCTTTCACTTAGGTCTTAAACCGTTTACTGTCCAGAAAGATACAAAAGACGTCATTCAGACTTCTTTCGTTATCCATTTTCACAACAAACAAAACATTGATTGGACAGGAACACCAGGGTACAAACTAACTACAACATTTACCAGCAGTTCAACTGCAACTAAAATATATGTATGAAATTGTATTGGACTTGTTGTCTTATCAGACAACAAAGTTGCAAAACGGAACAAATGCAGAAATGGGGCATACCATCTTAAATGTACCTTGTGGAGTTTTCATTGTAAACATTAATTTTTTTCATCACCTAAATGGAGTCACCGAAACGCTGCCCTGTTTGTGGATGAGGAAACACTCGCTAGAACGATAATGTGAGTCGTGTCTCTTCAACCAATGAAAGAATAGTGAAAGTTACTGCTTTTCTATTCACCGCAGTCAATTCTTATTACGTTGAAATAATAAAATATGGGTCTGTATGCGGCCGAGGACTGAATCGGACCGTCTAGTTGCTCTAATCAATGCAGTCGGACCGGCTGACTCAGGCTTTTCATTCATGCACTTGAAGAGGCTTATGCCATAAGGATTCAGTGTTCAGGTTCAAGCAGAGGTTTGCAGACGTTTGCAACTCTCTATAACTGAATAACCTGACTTGATATTCTCCTTTTTAGAATAATCAGTAATTCAGTTATTTACACTCTTTTTAAAACTTGAACCGCACTTTCAAATCCAGTTATTCCCAAAGACTGGGTCGGGACCCACACGGAGGGGGCACCATATACATTTGCAGAATTTCTTCCGTAGTATTTAACATTTATATCTGCAGTACACCTTTTGAGACCCATTAGGGATGAATATTTGTATTTTTCTGATAATTGTGGTCAATTTATATCATTGAATCAAAGAAAGGCTCGCATACGTTCTGTTCGTTTTACTGATGAGAGCCTGTTCTCATTTATTAAGTATTCAACATGTTTGTATGTTTTCAATAACGCATGCATAAAACAAAGTGGTGACTCATCAAACGTATATCTCTTGAGAATATCTGGTATACCTATCCAAGATAATATCAGGGGATTTACTCACAATTTCTCTCTTGTTGCAATATTTAGATGAGGAATATTACAAATTGGGTCACGATGGTTTGTCCTTTTTGTAAAGTGGGTCCCAAGAAAAAAAAAGTTTAGGAAACAGTTCTAAACCACGTAATTAAAACTGGGGCCGTGAGCAAATAAATTTAAACTTGAACTTGAAGAATTAGCTCAGGAAAGTCGCTTGACTGGTACGAATACAATGCAGCGTTTGAGTACATGCTATGCTGTACTGTAAACAGATACAAGCGACTGTATGACTTTACCATCAGCCAGGTCCACATATGGCGAACCCTAAAGGAGGTCAGGGGTCATTCGCTGCCCACATTCCTTAAGCTGCAACTTCCCTGGCACCCCAGCCCCCCACACAGACACATTTTAAATGCTTTGTTTGAATCTGTCAGCCACACACACACACACACACACACACACACACACACACAGACAGGAACACAGACACGAAACAGCACTCTGTCTGTCTGCTGTTGTTGCCCTACATAAAATAAGTAGAATTAAAGGGATCATGGGGGGTGGTCGGTGTGGGAGGAGGAATGTAGGTGGAGGAAAAAAGGATGCAACACCAAACATTGGGAGGGGAAGTTCAATGAGGGTGGGTGTAGGGTTCTGAAGAAGGAGAGATAGAAAGAGGATGGGTGGGTGCAAAAAACAAAAGAAGAAAGAAGTGGAACAGGAAGTCTTATTTTTCTTCCAGGTTAAGATGAGATCGTGGGCTTCCCATGCCTCTTTGTTTTTTTGAAGATTGCATGTTTCATTCATATGTTCCTTTTTGAAATGTCATACGCAGAAAGAGAGAAAGATCTATGACGCTTTAAAGTAGTTTTTTTCATTTTTTTTTTTTTTTTTTCAATCATTTATTATGAAAACCCACAGCGTTCACAAGCTGTCTACACACACACACACACACACACACACACACACACACACACACACACACTGGCACACATCTGTAATTGACCACCTGTTGGTCTGTGGCCTAGTTTCCGCTTTATGAAACGCTGCGGCGCGGTGATGTATAATTCCTTTGGGATGCCTAACTCTGAGCCTCTTATTTCAGTTGTTTTAAAGCAACACAAAGGGACAGAAATGCCAAACGTGGCATGTCTTTTGGGGGAGTTTTTTGAAGAAAATTTGGGGTATAAATAGACATGTATGGGGCAAATGAAGTTTATTAGTCGTCCCATATATGAACTGGGAAAAGAAGTTGCCTGTCGCAAAGTATTTTCCTTTGAAGACTTGGTTAGTATAAATAACAAATATTGGGAGAATCATAGTTCAGCAGGAAATGTTTGGATAGCTTTTTTTTTTGTTTTGTTGTATTTCTGTGTTTGTGTGTGCAAGTATGAATCCAGATCCAGTGGAGCTACACACAACCTGCTGTGTGTGTGTGTGTGTGTGTGTGTGTGTGTGTGGTGTGTTCCTGTGTACAGACGGGAAGGCTCCAGGACCGTCTGTGTTTGCAATAAGCTGAGAGAGCCAGAGGAGCCCACCACTGAGGGAAGCTTTAGGGGTCAAGACACACACACACACACACTCCTGCCTGTTTGTAAGCTCTGCTGACTACAGGAAGCAATAATGGTAGCGTGCTTCCGGAGTTCCGGAGGCTTCTCTCAGGGGAGTGTGGCCGTCCTGTCCAGCTCAGCAGAGCAAAACTGAAAAGAAATACAGCAGAGCAGAAAACGATAGAACATTTGTGATAGAACACAACAATGAAACGACAGAATAGGACAGTGAAGAGTACAGGAGAGCAGGACAATATAATGGATTGAAAACAAAATGCAGTATGAGGATGCGTATCAATGACGCGATGTAGAGGAGCATGTTATCTTTTCGATGTACGGAAAACCTTGATGATATTTACCAAGAGTGCTTTCAAATATTCTTTTTATAAGTCGGATCATCTAAAGTCACGTGCAGAGGTTTTATTTTGTGTGTGTGTGTGGGGGGATTTTAAGTGGTTGTGCACTACAGAGATGATCCAGTCCTGTTGTCCACGGTCTTTAAATTGTCTTCAGCTGGATAGCAGGGAAATGTTAGAACAGGAAGAGAGCAGGGAATCCTGTGGAGAGAGAGTCTGTGTGTCAGACCTCATCATCTGTGTAGCCTGTAGCTGTTCCACAGTGTGAGCCGGTGATAGCGTCCCCCTCGTGCTCCCTCCCTCCCTTTCTTCCTTCTCTCCTTCCCTCTGCATGGCTTGATCTCGGCGCTCCTCGCTGCTCATCTCGCTGGTCCGTTCGCTCCGTTTCCCCCGCGTCAGTATGCGCGTTGGCTCGCTCCCGTACTTGGGCACGTGCACCCGATTGCGCGCGCGTGTGTGGTTGCTCTGTTGGGCGTCGGAAAACATTTATCTCAGGGTGACCTACAGCGCGACCACCATCACGCCCGGTTGGATTTCACCTGCTAGCCGTCAGCCACTGGATCCTACACTTCCTGTCATGCGGCGCAACAGCATCTCTTTGTGAGAGCCTCTAAATGTGTGCGTCTTATGAACTCCACGCTCCCCCCCAGCCCCCCAGTGTGTGACACGGGCCAGGGTTTCTCCCAGGAAGGTGCCAGTAGAGGTGGTAAGCACTGACACCTGCTGATCTGAATCAGACAGACGGATGCATCTCGGGGGTGTGATCCAAAATGTAGTTCCAAAATGACAACATCGACGCCGCCGTCTCTCATTATCTATGCGGCGCGACGTAACGCCTCTGTTCTTTTCCTGTGTAGGTTAATGCTGTACTCCATATCGGTGTCACAATTTCCTCTGACATTAGAGAGGGGAGATCTTGATTTCAGCAGAGGTGCGATGATGCTCCAAACTGAGACGGCCCTGGTGACATCATTAGGGGGCTATTCTTTCGGCCGTAACCAGAGCAACAGATTATAGAAGTGTTTTCACGGGCGAAGAAGTATTCCCCTCAGTCATGAAACTTATCTTGATGTTTAGAAAACGGTTGAGTGCCATCACGGACCCCTAATATTTAAGAATTATGAGTGTATTACAGAGATATTTTCAAAGATACACAAATATCCATCATGGATGTACTGCGTTTCCCCCAAATCATATGCGCCTGCGTCAGAGTTGGAGGACTCTTTCTGAAGTAGTGCTTGAGAATCCCCCTTCATATTTCGCTGAGTGAGCATAACACGTGTTAAGACGCAATCACACAACACACACACAATAAATGATGCGCTTATTAAAACGTGAGTGTCTGGAGGTGACGAGGCGTTTTGCTGCTGTTAGTGGTGGCCTCCTCAACTACACATTAGTATGTGCGGGTGTAGTGTGCACGCCATCTGCCAGTGGTCACGGGGGTTTGTGCTGATGTGTAGTGACAAGCCGCTCAGACATGCGGAGGGCCCTCCATATATACTATACACACACACACAAGTACGCTCACACAGAGCCATCGTTACAAATACAGCCGCTCTTGATGACGGGGCCGTGACCCTTGTGGGGTTATTATGTCTCCTGTCAGGACAGATCACCAAAGGGGGAAAAAAAACCAGAGAGGACACAAATCCCACTACAGTGGCATATGTTACCCAACAAAATGATAGAAAAATGAAAACACTGCTGCGACAACACAAAACCAGAAAGAGCTGGCATGTGAAACACTCAGATCAGAGCATGTTGGCTAATGTAAAATAATAAGAAAAGCATTTTAGCTGTATACTTTACAGTTGAGTATATTTTATTATTTTGGATTAAATTCTTAACATATATTTGTGTATTTCTCTGTACGCTAAATGTAAAGCTACTGTTAGCTTAGCTTAGGCCAAAGAATGAAAACGGGAATCTCGGCTAGCCTGGCTCTGTTCAGAGGAAGTCAGACTACCAGCACCTCTAAAGCTCACTAATTAACTATTTATCTCTCATTTGTTAAATCTGTACTAGAAACAAAGTGTAAAAACAACACAACGTGCTGTTACGGTGTGTTCTGTGCTTCTTGGCCGGGAGCAGGGACTTCCTGGAGCTTTGTCATCAATGTGAGGCTGCCATCCAAACCTCAGAAGAAGTGCGTTCCCCAAAATGTTGATTCCTTTAAGGAATAGATACAATATGAAAAAAGCACCCTATTGAATGTTTGTACACCACCAATAGAACTGTGATAAGCCAATAATGCAAAAAAAAAAAAGTAGATTAGCTTGTAATTAAAATTCCTACATTTTGGGGTAAAGAGTGAGATCATTGTTCATTCTTGTGCTGCAGAGTGAAGAAATACTGCAAAGTATAAGAGGCTGGGTACAAACTTGGATGCGAGCCACATGCGACCAGTTTGCAAACTACGGAGACAAGGACAGCAGTCAGACGTGGCCTCAGTAATAAGGGGCTTTGGTTTGTTGTAAATGGAGCAGCTTCGGATTGAATTATTGTTATTTATTCCCACTGACGCGCAGACAGGGCTCCCTCGGCCACTACGCTGCCGTCATTCACCAACCAATCGCCTCAGACGGACCTGTTGACGAGAAAATGACGATAATGAAGTGTTGATCGAACTCTTTCTGACTAGATGAAGGTCACGCCTGGCGACTGCAGTTGAATTCAAACAGTTTCATGCATACTTCTACGTGTCACGTGAAGGATTCGATACCCCGATTGTTGGTTTTGCTGACTTTCCACGTTCAATAATCCCGTCTATTGAATATCACACAGTCACATTTTGACATCATGAAACACGGAGGAGGATTGCACACATTTTGAGCTCTTTTGCAAAGTTTTTTCCTTTTCTTTTTTTCTCCTCATTGAATTTTATAGTAGCCCGTGAGTGATTTAGTGCCGCGCTGCTGTATAGTTTCCACATCCCCTGCTTGCCTACTCATTGACATTCTTTTCTCATGAAGCAGTCGGTCTTTGCTGCCTCGCCGTGCTTGTACAGGCTTGCCTCGCTGCGTGGCTGCCTTCTCCGAGGCAGTGGGGAGAAAAATACATGATGTCGTACTGTACGTTGGCTTTCTGGGTCCTTTACAGACCGATCGAGTCATTTCCAAAGGGTGCTTTCATCACTCTAGCTCACCTGAGTTGCCACTAAGAATGTGTACATTACAAGCATTGGTATAATGACGCTCCGTTTCTATAACTCTTTTATTGCCGTTTCACCCTCTTGTGTCTCTCACTCATGGTTTGCTCCTCTCCGCTGTGTGTTTGGTTGCTGCAGACCCTGGTAGGAGCGTGATGAGCGCGCGCTTCCACTTGCCTGCTGGCAGATCCTACAATGTCCGGGCGACGGAGCTGGAGCGAGACAGGCAGCACACACAGGTTGTGTGCAACATACTGCTGCTGGACAACACTGTCCAGGCGTTCAAAGTCTGCGTGAGTATGCCGCTCTCCCTCGTCTATCAGTGTCCCGCTTTAGATTTTAACTGGCAGACATTTGTTGATTGTTAAGATGCTGCAAATGTGAGAATTCATTTGTTACCCCATGCGCTGTAGGTTTGGCATAACTTACACGATACACACCGCTTTTCTAAAAGAGCAGATGCTTTCAAACTGTGGAGCGCACCTCCCCAGGGGGGCGCGGGAGCAACGGGAGCAACGGGAGCAACGGGAGCAACGGGAGCCACTATTCGCTGCAAAATTCCTACTTCTTCGTGGAGTCTTAACTCTCAAGTCCAATCCGAACACACAGCCATGATACACACATTTTTATATTCAATGGGACTTACTCTACCCTGGAATATCATTATCTCTGATGTCAATCATCAATCAATCGTAGAATAAATCCAAAACTTGCTTAAGAATCTTCACGTTTTTTAGTTTTCTTCACTTTTAAAGTAATCCAGTGATGGATATCTGTACATCCATGGGTACATTGCCAACAGGAACTGTCAATAGTCAATTTACCAGAATGTAAACAAATACAGGCAAAGAACGGTGTTCACAGTATCAAACTTTGAAATAACCCCTGTAATAGAATACATGAATTCACCCAATAATGACTCATACTTACTAATCAACATCATGTTATTGTCAGCAATAAGACAGCTGGCTGATGAGAACCCGTCACCTGGTTGAATCTTTGTGATACATTTTCCCCAAAAAATATGAAATTCAAACCTAACAATATAGGGATGTTCATTAATCCATGAAGTGAGGAGGAAATGAGCCCTGAAATAATCAGAGAATAACCCTCTCAAAAAGACCAATGTTGAGCCGCCTTCCTCCCTCTCAAAACCTCTGCGTGTCTCTCCCTGTTTGCAGACATTTAATAAACAAATAATTCTTTCTGTAATATTGTGATCTATTTTCTCTTCTGGCTTCTATCAGTAGCAGATCAGGCGATCGGCCTTCGTCTTGTTTTGCAATCAGGCAGTCACACTCAGTCACACCTTGCGGGGTGAGAAGGACAGAATGTGTGTTGTATGTTTCGCCCAAAGCCAGATGACAAGTTGGCTTGTGACCGACGTTACAGTCGTCTGTCGCCTCGTGTGATAACACATTATTTTTTTTCCCCCTCTGTCTTGATGTCTCTCTCCGTCAGCGTGTGTTTGATCAGACTTCTGACAGCGCGAGGAGGGAAATTCCCTTTGTGAGTCAGAAAATATAATTCCTCTAATAACATCCCCTCTCTGACAGATCACATCCTGTTGCTGTTGAAGTCTCTGTGTTTGAGTGCATGTGAACATGTACATACATATATATATATATATATATGTATATATATATATATATATCTCTAGAGAAATACACAAATATGCACACTATGACTCTGTCATTCAGATTTGTTACAAAACAACGGGGTTTTTTTTGTTTCGTTGTTGAGGAGTGGTGACGAAAGAACATGTTTAACGTTGTCTGTTTGTGTTACAAGCTTGTAGCTGGTGTTTTTTTCACTTCCTGCCATTCTTCTGCTTTTTCTGCGGTTCCCACCAGAAGGCACGGTACACAAAATTGTGTGTGAACCGTGTACAGCGTAACATCTTTGGAGGAATGCTCAGTGAACTTCAACTTGCATCCAGCATCATGTCCTCCTCATTGATGGATAATCACTTCAGACATTACTGTGGATCGCCATCCTACACAGTCTGTTTTATAAAACCTCTCCTCTCCATTTTCTTTCTTTACATTTTCTCTCCCTCTCTGCTTCCTGCTCCAGACCCCCCCCCCCACCCATTCCCCTCTCCCTGCCTCTTGAATGAATGAATGAATGAGTCGGTCTCTGTCAGTGTCATTGATCAGAACCCTGCAGCAGCACTAACTTCCTGGAAAGACGAGCCATCCTGAGCGCAACAATACTTCTATTGATCCTCTCTCCGGCCCGACTGGCCTTGATTCTAGCGGAGAGTGAAAATCCAGAAGCGGCCACTTATTGTCATGGGAACCGTAGCGCTCGCGGTGCAGGAAGGGGTGGGGGCACACGAGGGCCTGCACTGGTGCTCTTTATAGATGGGAAGTCTCTGGCTGAAAGCAGCATCTAGTGTAGCGTCAAGGCTTGATAGATGACGAGAAATAAAAAAGTAAAATAAAAGCCCAGCCCGCTTACTGACCCACCTCTCTGCTAATACAAAAGCGGGGTCAGAAGCAGGATTTATTCCGTGTAAAATGACTTGCAGCTGTAACCATAGTAACCACTAAACGCCACATAAACATTCAGCCGTCTGCAAGAGCTACTTGGTAATGAAGTAGCTCTTAATAATGAGCAAGTAAGAGCAGCAAGAGGCGAAGGATAAATACAAAAAGCTGTAATTTACTGCTGATTCAGACCTCTGGACGGAATACCAATACAAGTTACGTGGTAGAGCAGAGCAATTCTTTCTAAATAATTATCATTTTGCAAGTAACACTTTACCTAACTTTAACCAGTGACTTTGAAGTCCACACTTTTTTGTCAAGACACCTTACCTAAAAGAATACGAACATACTTTCCTACAATCAGCATTACCTCACAAGTTAAATCTTCAGTCCTGTGAAGCGTTCTCCAGCGCAGCGCTGCAGAAGCTAGCTGCGTATTTCTTCCACTCCATATGTTACTTTCCCTTCAGCTGACCAATGACCCGTCATCCCATTATCTCATCATTCTTTTCGTGCAGTCCTAATATTAAATGCTCCAATAGTTAGCACTGGGTGAGCTAAAATGTAGACTTCTGCTGCTCTGTGTTTTTGTCAAATTATTTCATTGTAATTATGTGTTCAGCTCAGCGTATTTGTGTTCGTGGGACAAGTGTTGCTCTTTCTCCCTCCAGAAATAGGTAGTGTTTTGGGTGGAATAGGCTGAATGTGCTCTACTCAACTTATTTCCACTGTACATTTTTTGTATCCAAAAAATGTATTTAAGAAGATGATGTTTTTCGTAGAGAAGATTTACTCCATAAGACAAATGTCCATCAATACGGACGTCCGTTCGGCCCGTTCTTGTGAACGTGGCATCTCAGGAACACATGGAGGGAGTTTCTTCACATTTGGGACGAACGTCCACCTGGACTTGAGGATGAACTTATAAGACTTTGGTGGTCAAAGGTCAGAGGTTAAGGTCTCTTTTTGACATCACGTCCGTCCCATTGTATGTATTTCATATTGTTGTGAAAACATCCTCAAACAACTGTATTCATTCAAGTTACTTGCCCTAAAGGACATTTTGCAAGATTACATGATAACGTTGTCATTTACTTTTGTCCAATAATAATGAACAGAGCCTGAACACATCATAATGTAACTGAATGGAGCCTCTGTACGTTAGCTGCTAGCTCTCGCTCTCCTGCTGATTTCAACACGGATCTGTTGTTCACAACTCAACATTATCAACATATTTTTACTGAATATCGTCCGATAACTTTATTTCACACTATGATGGTTAAACTGAGTAATCTATCGGGTGTTCACATGCGTGCCAAACTGTGAAGGGGGAACCGTACGGATCACGGATTCAGCTCCATCACAGGTGTCACATGTAGCCCGGACCGGGTCTGTTGTTTCCTCTACTCAGTATCAAGGATTAAAGTATAACCTCTGTAAATGTTTGAGAGAGAGAGAGAGAGAGAGAGAGAGAGAGAGAGAGAGAGAGAGAGAGAGAGAGAGAGAGAGAGAGAGAGAGAGAGAGAGAGAGAGAGAGAGAGAGCGAGCGAGCTTCCTTCCCAGAGTTCTCTTCCTGTCTGAACAAGCAGCCTCACGCA
>JACSYO010002153.1:240000-280000 GCA_016806645.1 Ophiodon elongatus
CCTGAATGTTCCTCTTCTCCGTGTCTCTCTTTTATGCGAGCGTGACCACGGACAGACAGTGGCTTCACTGTTCTGTCTTAACGCTCTCGCCGCGGTGCTTTGGTTTTTCTCAGAGCCAAGTGTTCCTACTTGCTAAACAGTCCGACTGTTCTGTATCCGCTGCTTTCTAATCTCATGGCGGTTTTTTCATCAAACAGTTGCACACGCATCGCGTCTGTGTCTATTGATCAGTTTCCAGTTAGAGAAAGGCAGCAAACAGTTGAATTGTGAGAGTTTAACAATGAATCTTCACTTCTGAGCTCCCGTGTTCCTGTTGGATGATGTTGACGTCTCATGGACAAAAAAAACCAACGTTAAATCATTTCTGTGCGATTTGTAAGATGAAATGTTATGATCAGAAGCCAAGTCACCAAATGTTACTGTTCCTTTAAGACAGCTGGTGAATGCAGCAACTGACATATGGATTTGTATCCATATGTCAATGGCTTTAGAAGTCAATGCGGCTCCACTTGTCTCTGTATGTAAATTTTTTTATGTAAAAAAAATGTCATGCTAACAATGTTTTATCTGTTTGTTTTTTTCGGGCTGTGTAACTTGATGTCAGATGGCGTTACACGGTCACTGAGCAAACCATGTAGCGAAATAGATAAATATGCGACAATAGCCCAAAGCCACTCATCAGCTTAATTTCTTATCCACGTTCTACCCCACGTGGTTAGAAATTTATTAAATACTTAATTTCTTTAACACGAATAATACCATTGAGATATTGAATCTCTGTTTTGAAGAGGTTCTGGCCAAAAAAAAAGCAGGGTAAAGGTTTCACCACGTTAACAATAAAATAAAAACATTAAAATCATATAAAAGAGACGACAGACTTAAAAAATATTGCATCAATGAAATCATTTTCTTTCAGTCTATAGACCGTTGCCTTCAGGGCTCAAATGACCCTTCATCCTGTTTTTTAAAAAGCTTTTCTTATGCTTATTAAATAATCCAGTTTAAAATGAGGCTCTGCCTGGTTGCAGCTACTGATAGCTTTCGCCGTCCGTGGAGAACAAAGAGAAGCGGGCCGAATCGAAACTCTGTGGAACATTTCTGTAGAAATGTGAGCGTTTAAATTATTCAGAAGTCTGTTTCTACTGTGACCTTTCACCGTCGCCGAGGAGTCCAGGAGCAGCAAAGAGGCGAGGATTTGATTCATCTGGACGTTGTGTAACGAATTCCAACTGACCGTGTGTTCTCTCCCTCTCTGAAGAAGTCGGATCATGGCCAGGTGTTGCTGGATGCTGTCTTTAAGCACCTGGAGCTGACTGAGAGAGACTACTTTGGCCTGCACTTGGCTGATGACTCCTTAGATTCGCCGGTCAGTATGATGGTGTGTGTGTGTGTGTGTGTGTGTGTGTGTGTGTGTGTGTGTGTGTGTGTGTGTGTGTGTGTGTGTGTGTGTGTGTGTGTGTGTGTGTGTGTGTGTGTGTGTGTGTGTGTGTGTGTGTGTGTGTGTCTACAAGAGGACTCTATCTGTGTATTTAGATCAGTCTCAGAAATTCAAAGTCATCATGACCGTGTGTAAATAACTATCTCGGATGTACTTTTACTGCATGTCAGTGTGTGTGTATAGTATATTGAAGTGTTTGTATCCATGTGAACAGTGTTTGAGTACTTCCGTCAGATGTGTGTGTGTGTGGTGAATAATTTAGGTTGTGTAACCAGACTATGGAAGGTGTCTCTAAGTGTCTCTCTATCAATATTTTACAGCGCTGGCTCGATCCCAGCAAGCCCGTCAGGAAACAGTTAAAAAGTAGGTGAAATCCACACAACATGCCACAACAGTCATTTCCAGGAATCAACAGAAAGTCGTGAAGCCAAGCGAGTTCACTCAAGTCCAAGTCGTAGCTTACATCTCACTATGTACCAGCCGATTGAGGCAGTAGTGTGCAGTTCAGCCCCGGTGAAGGTTAAAAATCCACACTCCACCACCAGCAAAAGTCTCCTGTCTGATTTAAAATTCGGAATCAGCTGTAAGCAATTATTAAACTTCATTTCAACTGGGCTCTGTTTTCTGAGAATGAGTAATAGAATTTGTAACATGTAGAGGAATTAAGAAGTAGCCCTCGTGTGAAACGCGGTCCTCCTCGAGCAACCACTGAACTGAGTTTCAACTCTGCTTTTGTGCTGAGTGATTGATTCATTGAGGAATAACCACAGGATATTATATTTTACACAGCACATATGTTGTGTTTGTAGAAATATAGGCTTGAATATTTTACGCTTTGAGTCGTTAAGTCCACTTTGTTTATATCCTGTAAAAGTAGAAAAAAGAAATATAAATATGAATATAAAATACAGTTTAAAAGTGTACAATTCACCTACTGCCGCGTTGTGTTTTCCCCTCTAACTGTTCGTCATCATTTCTTCCAGGAGGCTCTCCTTATAGCTTGAGCTTCAGAGTCAAATTCTTTGTGACAGACCCCAGTAAACTTCAGGAAGAATACACACGGTAAGAGTCTTCATTTTATAGACCGTTATATTCTGATTATCACTTCCGTAAATGTTCAGTATTATCGGCAACACCAGGCTGGTGTATCGAGGCGAGGATCTTGAGGCCTTATTGTGCTTTGGTCATGAGCACGTTTCAGTTCACGATAACTACTTTTTGTTGGACGATGCGTTGTCCCAGAAGAAATTGTGATAAACAATGTTATTGTCAGTTTAGAACCATTTTATGCCACTTATATAATGACAACATAATAGCATAATAATGCAAATACACCCTTTAAAAGAGCAGGGACTTCCTAAATATAGACAATGATACAACCAAAACAATAAATACAATACTTGAATTATTAAGTATTATCATTATAGTGAGAGGCCTCGCTATATATAAATATGAGATAAATATGAGACGCATGCCGTGCAGTCGTTTTGTCGTTTCATTTAGAAATAGAGAACGGTGACCTTGATGAGCAGGAACCGTTTCCTCTTTGTTTCTTATCATATCGACTCTCATTCAGCAAGAGTAGAAAAATAGAATCTAACAAGTTTACTGAGATTGGCTCAGTGTCCTAAGTGCTACATAAGGATGCAATGCATTGGGTACATAATGTCCCAAAGCTCATCATGCCAGAAGGAACATATTATAAAGATGTCAAATGTAAAGGTATTTCTATTCTGTGGAATCTTAAGTAAACGAGGTAATGATATAAAAACATTGTTATGAAAAGAGCTTCTGGAGTCTAATCATTGCAAATGGATCCCCAGCACCAGAGCTTCATTCTGATCCAGGCTCATTAAATAAAATCAGAAACCAGTGTGTTCCGCATGGAGGCCGTGATGTGTGGACTCCATCCCACACTTCTGCAAACATAAGGCCTGCAACACCACGCTCTGCATGAACAACATGCAGAGGAGGCGTCACGGCGCCATATCGCCTTTTCCTGGTGTTTATTTCAGCCGCTCAGCCGTGGCCTCGCTCTCTCTCGGCCTTATCAACACTTTTTATACAGCTCATAACTGTGAGTGTGGGGGGGGGGGTAGAGGGGTTGGGGGAGGGCCTTGAATCTCGCACGCTTGTGTCTTGTGCGCTCAAGTCACGACAAAGACACACTCCTGACAGCTTTGTAGTGCTGTGTTTATGACGGCGACACCGCTCTAAACACACCGATAAGGGTCCGCTTCACTTTAAAGGCCCTTCCATCAGAAGTGTCACAATTATAATGTGACCAGCTTGTCTTCACGTAATATTGAATAGGATTCAAACAGAGGTAGCGGTGCGCTGGTCTCTTTTCTAAAGCACTGTGTTGTTGTCTTCCCCCCCAGGTACCAATATTATCTTCAGATCAAGCAGGATATAATAACTGGAAGGTGAGTCTTCAGTTGTGTAAATGTCTATGAGGAGTTGCCGTTATAGATTTATTATCCTTGCATTAGCGTTGTTTGTGGCGGAGTGCGTTAGTGGGTCTAAATTCTGCCAAGAGGGGCATGACTGGAGGAGATATGAGTTAATACACACACACACATACACACATACACACAAGCTCTTGCACATCCAACACGCTCACTGTTGTTTTTGTCAGTGAAAATCAGCGTTACTGCTTTTTATCTCTCGGCTTCTAATTTGTTTCTTTTTATATTACCACGATTATCAAAGATGAGTAATTGCTCTTTGTGTGTTGATCCAATACTTGTGTTCCCGTGGTTTCCAGGTTGCCCTGTCCACACAACACCGCCGCACTGCTGGCGTCCTATTCTGTTCAATGTAAGTAGCGCTCCCTGGATACATCCACTCTCCATAACGGTGGGAAGGCAATTCATTAGGCCTCTCTTTAGCTCCACTCTCTGTTAAATGTAATGGCTGCGGTTGCTCCAGTGCATTTATTGCTGGTGCTCTGAAGCCATTATGATTCAATTAAGATTCAAGTGTGGTGTTATTTGATAGTATTTGCAGTGATGTAAACATACAATGTGATTGTATTTTTTTTTTATTATTTTTTTTTTTTTTTCATACAGTCGAGTTTAGTAAAAACAAAATCCTACTTACCGGTCAAATATGGTACAGTGGCAAATGGAAATGTGCTGTTGTGATTTAGCGTTTGTGCTAAAGGCTGACTGGGCCCCTCTGTCATCAGAATAATGACACACTGGTCTGTCTGTGCCACTCGCTCTTTCTCTTTTACTGCTGCTCATTGTTTTCATGCAGCCTGTTTTGCCCTCTGTCTGTTTCTTTCTTTTATCTCTGTTTAGTCTGTCTCATCCCTTTCTGCTTATCCCCCCCTTTTTTTTTTTTTTCACACTCACAAACCCCCCTCTCTCACCCCTCCCCTCCGCTCTCTCTCTCTCTCTCTCCCGCTTTCTGTCTCTCCACCCCTCTGGCATATTTTGTGGGGAATTTGCACTGCTGCAGTATATAGGTCAGAGAAGAGATTTGGCCTAGACCGCCACCACCGTCATGACACTCCTGCTCTTACCCACGCAGACACACGCACGCTCTGTTGCTGGGTCCATGTTGTCACTTTGCTCAGTGCCAGCCCGGATTATGAAGATAAATGTTTGCTTTGGGGAAAAAACGGCTTGAAGCAGCTGCTATGCTGCTAATTCAGTTAGCTTGGCCCAAGTGCCGGCGCAGATCATTCTAAATCCCACATTAAAGCTCGCATTCTCAAAACACCACAAATCCCACCCGGTAGACATAGATTCTTGTTTAATATTGACCAAATACTGTCTGAAAACCATAGCAACCCTTTCCTCGGGGGGTGGGGGGGGGGGCATTTTGCTGAAAAATAATCTTGAAAAATCACATTTTTGTTTGTTTAATTTTAAAGGCGTAGATGCAAGCTTGTGTAACGAAGCTTTTCATATATAGAAAAATGTTGCATCACCACTATTTCACAATAAAAGCTGGGTTTCATTGAGTTGCCTAGGGTTGCTTTTGTTAATGTATTCATATTGACAGTGGTGGATGTTGGATACAATCAGGTTTTCTGTCACAGACACACACACACACACCCGCGCATACACACTTGGACTAAATTACCCACAATGCATGTTAATCCATCATCACAAATGGAGAGTTGAATGTCTCGTTTGTGCCTCGTTGGTCAATAGCGTCATTATAGGGAGCCTGAGCTCGAGCTAGTATGGATTTCACATCAGTAGATGAATATATAAAGAGAGATCCGGTTGTCAGCTCGTCTTTGAGCATCATTTGTGTGAACGTTGAACCTTGTTAAAGTAATAACGGCAGCATGAAGTAAAACCAACGTTGGCCTACTGTTCTAAAACGTGAGCTATTGACTGTACATAAATTTCTCCCCGGACCCGTGTGCACATCAATAAGCGGTTGAGCTCGAATTGATTCGTTGGTCAATATGTTTAAGCTACCGGCTAGTAGGTTAGTCCGGGGACGACTTGATTATATTGATGCTTTGGAGCTTTAACCACAAGTGAGCTACTGGCTTTGGAGATTCGCTTTGAGCTCCTTCTCTCCGAGGGCTCTGAAAGATTTTGGAGATCTGAGAATCATTTCACTCTTTATCTTTCTGGCTGGTTATGACAATCACTTCTTTCTTCATCTTTGAGGAAAAAAAAACAGCTGTGTTTTTGATCCTGCTGTATTTTGTTATTTTGAGCCACATGTAAATGCCTCTGGCCGTCTGCTTTATGAAAGGCATTCATTGAGTGTCATTTAGTTTTTGACATGTTCTTTAAGATATTAGTATGTATTCACACAGTCTTACCATCTCTCCGGCCTGTGTTGAGGATATCATTCACACATTGAGGTCTGGTCCGCTAGTATGATTCCATAAAAGGGTTGCGTTGCCCGTTAGCTCTGTTGCAAATCTGCAAGGACAAAGAAACACAAGCACGTGTCCACAACAGCACATTTAAAAATAATGTGATCGCTGCTGCTTGTAGTCATATTTCATGCTCTCTTAATAGAAGAGGTTTGTCAGGGGTTGTGAGAATTTTGTAGATGAGGTGTGAAGATTCATTATTTCATTTTTTTCCATCAATTGTTCCATTGCCTTCCTGCGTAAACAGATGTAAATAAAGTAAATAAGATGGCAGAAAGATTGAAAAGTGTGAGATCAAGGGCAATTAACAAGTGTACATTTAAAATAAAGGGTTGTTGTTAGTTATTTTAATAATCAGCCAAAGCATACAAATGTTGAGATGTTTGCCAATGACGATGGTTATGGCCAACATTGGCTGAGTGGTTTTCTTTAATAGGCCCTTTTGGCATCTGTCACAAGTAAGCTTTCAGATCAAGGACAGAAAATGGTACATGTGTTGGTGTAAAACCACTCGGCTCTGTCGATTAGTGTTTTTTTTTAATTACATGTCGCGGGCTCTTTATTTGAGAAAAATTAGATCTAACAGAAATGGCACGTTAGGTTATTCATTTGTATTGTGGGTAACATCTTCAGCCAATCCCCCCAGCGCTAGGCTAATTCTCTCCAGCACAGCATACAATATTCTCATACAAAAGAAAATCCAATTCATTGCAACCCTGTGTCACAGTGATTTTTTTTTTCTGAAGGAAAGCGTACCCGTCGAGTGTAGACCTCTCTATCATCCCCGTTGTCGTCTCATTAGCCGCGTCGCTCCTCGTCTCTGCGAGCGATGACGGCCTCGACGTTTAATCAATCTCTTCTTCTGCAGCCGAGCTGGGGGACTACTGTGAAACGGAGCATACAGCGGGCTACCTGTCGGAATTCTGCTTCATGCCCAACCCTCCGCAAGACTTCCACAAAGAGGTCGCCAAACACCACCAGCAGCACAGGTACGCACCCGAGACACGCGAGTGCCTTAGTGATCCCACACACTTTCAAATGCATGTTAAAAACTCACAGGAATCCAGATGAATTGGATTCCAGGTCTTGAAGGGATTACTCTGTCAAGAGTATGGCTGCACAATATATCTTCTTTTTTTCTTTTTTTCTTTTTTTTTTTTCATCGCAATGTCAACGGCTGCATTATTGCACTCTGGATTATTTGAGTTGGTAGGAAAGAGCAGCGGTAGAAAACTGCACTTTAAAATCTTAATTTATTGATGCCTTTTGTATTCAGTTCAATAAATGAGTGTTGGAAATTATTTCCTTTCATTTCTTTTTTTTTTATTCAACATGCAATGTGTTGCTTTATAGTGTATATTGTGTTGCAGTAAATTATACATGCCACAGTTTATCTGACCTTTTCCCTGCTGTTACTTCATTCATATCTCTGATCGCCCGTTTCTTTTGTTCTCTTTTGTGCCCTTCTCTTTCTCTCCCTCCTTCCCCGTATGCCTCTTCACACACACACACACACACACACACACACACACACACACACACACACACACACACACACACACACACACACACACACTCTCTCTCTTTTTCTTCCTTCCCTGTCATCATCACTCCCTTTGCTCCAACACACAACCTCCCGTCCCCATCTGTCTTTGTACCCGTCCCTTTCTCTCTCGCTCTCAGTGGTCTATCGCCTGCCCAGTCAGAGTTTAATTATCTGAACACAGCACGCACGCTGGAGCTCTACGGGGTAGAGCTGCACTATGCAAGGGTAAGTAAGGTGTTATTCTGTGTTTACACTCCAGTCTGTTTTGGTGCGTTGCCGTGTGTATACGCTTTGAGCCTCTGCGTTGCTGTTGGTCCCGTGCCTCAGAGTTTAGACATGTCCGCGTGTCTGTGATCTCACGCTGGCCTTTTCGTTCCTTCTTTTCCCGAAGCGGTACAAGATAATTTAATCCATAACTTCATACAACCAGTGGTATCAGAATGTATATCAAAAGAATCCCAATCTGCACCCCACTGTCACAACGTGGCTGATTCAAAGCTGTTTTCATTCCCTCAGCAGCATCAGGGGAGGATTGGGAACCGGTTGGAGGAGCTGCAGTGTGTGTACAGTCGGTGTTGATGCCCACACCCTGCAGAAAGGCCACACATTGGCATTCAGCGCTCACTGAAGTGGCAGCAGATAGTAGCAGAGCAGCCAAGTCACCATTTTAGATTGGTTTCTTTCATAGAAAATATTTCTATTGGAAAGTCGTGTGGAAAACATCACACGAATCTCAATTATTACCGATCTACTCTGCTGTCTCTGCTGTAAGATGAACTTTCACCTGGACTGCTGAAGGGATCAGGACTAGGATGTCACGGTGAAGTGGAGATTGTGTTTCAACTTTAGAAATAGAATGGGAGTCGAATGGACATTGAACCGTTGGCCGCGGTCATTTGACCAGTTCAGAAGAAAACGTCGCTCTGCGCTGTTCATGTACCAAAGAAACAGAAAGAAAGGAGTTAATGCGCGACCCTGGTGAACCCTGTTATGGATTGGGACTTTTACTCGTATTACAATTTCAACACACTTTGAGAAAGGTTGTTGTCGAAGTAACTGTTTGTAAACCTGCTCGCATGTCATGAGGGGATTTATTTTCTAGTTCTGAAAGCGATTAAAGAAACATGATGTGATGCCGATTCTTTTGAGAGTGCAATGAGATAAGCATGGCTTTGCATCATTTGGTTGCTTTCTATATAATAATAATAATAATATAAAAAATTCTATTGGAATAAAAGGTTACACATTTCATATTTTAGAGACCTCTGGCTTATTATAAACTTAAAGTCCATAGAATGCAGCAATTTATTCATTAAGAAAGAAAAATGTAAACCATTCCTGGAGTCACCATCTAGAAACCATCACGAAAATAAATCAAGCCAATCCAAGATGGTTAACTGTCTCCAGGCTGGTTTTCCAGGTTGGGCTATTTATGATTATTGATCAAAACTTTAACATAATCACTACATCATCAGTATCACGTTGCACATGCAGGATGTCTAGTGAAGCACTGTATAAAACAACATTTCTTAATTAGATAATCAATTGGGTCTAAAGTCTCTTGGACCTGAACTCTGTTCGTGTCCCACACAGATTCAGATTTCCACCTGTGTGTTTTTCTCAGTGTCTCAGTAACCTCTACTCTTACTTTGAGGCGGGTCTGTTTTGTAGCAGAGAGGAAGCCTCTCTTTCATATGTCGAACTCCTGTTGTGTCTCTGCTCGGCTCTGCTTCGTTACAAACGCACACTCCTTCACACACCCTGCTCTCCCCTCTTCAGGACCAGAGCAACACAGAGATTCTTCTCGGGGTGATGTCCGCCGGCATTGTGATTTACAAGAACAGGGTACGGATCAACTATTTCCCATGGTGAGTGACACACACGCGCTCTAAACATAAATGAACATGTGCCATTGAGTGTCCGGGTGGGATCTGCGTGGTGCTCCAGTGAGAGGTTTCTTCTTACTCAAAGGTTGTCAACGTGGGGGGAGCGTGTATAGGGACGTCACAACAGCAGAACAGTAGTTCTGGTGACATCTCTAACGATGAGGCCGACGTTGTGGGCGGTTTCGGTGAGAACTTTAGGACCAGTGACGATGGTATTTGACACAGTCCAGTTTTAGAAAGTTGGCTTGCATCCATGATTTACTTTCGGTGAGGCAGTTTTGGAGTGAGTTGCTGTGGTGATGGATTCAGTGGATATGTAATCATCATCGGCAGCAGCAGTGGGAAGATGAGACCATGGAAACCGGATGAATCTCCGAGAGGGAAACCAAGTATTGAACCCTGTGGGACGCCTTGGGACTCCGGGGCAGTGGGAGAGCTGCTGATGCTTGATCCGGTTTTTAACACTAAATTTCCGCAAGTAGTTTCTGCTCTGTGTGTCGGTTGGTGGGGGAAAAATATATACCAAAAGAGATGAAACATAAAACGTACAAGCATGTAACTCAAGCATGTAAGTGCGAGACATGAAAGAAGCTTGTGGTCAGAAGTTCAACAGCTTCGGTTCCACCTGCTGGAAGCCAACAAGCAGAGTAGCTGTAAAACCAACTCTGTGGCCAATAGCAGAAAACCTGGCAGCTCTTCAGATGTGGATGAGTAGAACTGTGGATGAAAAACAGAAGACAACAAAAAGCTGGATATCTTCGTCACGATTAGCAGCGCCACTGTAACAGTTGAGTCTTTGCTGCGTTGCGTTCTGTGGACGGAGAGAAGCACGTCTCTGTCATTTCCCCAGCCAGGTTTCCCCTGAGCTGTGGGAATCAAACTGCGGATGTTCTTGTCACGAACCTCTCTGTCCCTCAAACATCTGCCAGCTTCACTTGAACTGCCTCCAGGAAGCCTTTTTGCTGGGAAAATGTGCTGCGTAATATTTTGGTAACCTCACACATAGTGATTATTGTCATCGCATTTAAACGTTTAAGCCCGAGTTGATCTTTGCTGGAATTATGCAGATGATTCCACCAGATATTTCTAGGGGGAGGGCTTCTGTGTTGAACTCGATTTCCTG
The DNA here is from genome assembly GCA_016806645.1 of Ophiodon elongatus. Classification (NCBI taxonomy): domain Eukaryota; kingdom Metazoa; phylum Chordata; class Actinopteri; order Perciformes; family Hexagrammidae; genus Ophiodon; species Ophiodon elongatus. Next base: position 250,849 of record JACSYO010002153.1, read on the forward strand.
GAAATATTATCGGCATCAAATCTGCTCACTCTCCTCTCGTTGTCCTCTTTTTTTTTTTTTTTCTTTTTACCTCTCTGTCTAATTCACTTACTCTCATCACTCTATGTCTCTTGCTCTCGTTCTCTCCAAAGCATCGATTCTTGGAAATCTCCCATCCTCTGCTGCTGCACTGTGGGAGGCTAAATGTTAATGGGTGCCGGGGGTGGGATAGTAACAACTCAAATCCCTGTAACTCCGGAAGATAATTCACTCGTGTGTAGGCTTAACACACACACACACACACACACACACACACACACACACACACACACCCTGACCAAATGCACATAGCAGCTGGTCTGTATGTGTGTGTGTGAACATCAGTGAATGTCTCATACAGTAAGATGTTTGTGATAAGATTAGTCAGAGTGTGTGCTCACGAAGGGTCTGCGGAATGAAGGGTTTTGTGTTACTGACATTGCGGGGAACAGAAGTCGTAAATCTGGGGACTCGCGTCCCATCTGGGGCCAAAACCATGACATTTTTAGGGTAAAGAGTTTGGTTTTTGGTTTGGGTTAGGATACGTCTCCATGGAATGAATGTAAATCAACGCAAAGTCCTCCTCAGTGGAGGAAAAACAAAAAAGTTTGCATGCGTGTGTGTGTCTTCGTATCCAGTCAGCTGAGCTAAATTTAGAGACCAACAGCGGTGTCCACAACAGCTGTCCTCCACCATGTGTGAGAAAGAGAGAGCGACACAATAGTCCAGTGTCTCTCAAACCTACGCTCACCGATTTTTCTTCTCTCTCTCTCTCTCTCTCTCTCCTTCATGTTTTCTCTTCCTTCATCCTCTCTGAAACAAAGGCTCACTATTTCTACGTCGGCTTACGTCCTGTCACGTCTCCTGGTGTCTCTCCTCTCTACGTGTCATCGTTTCCCCATGCGTATAATAAGTGGAACCGTAAGATACAGTAAGGAAGGGTCAAGAGAGAGAGAGAGAGAGAGAGAGAGAGACATTTTTGCCTCTTTCCTATTTCTGTTCACAGCAGCCTGACAAATGAGCCACACTTGGATGGGGCATGACTCACACTCTGCCTAAGCATGTGTGTGTGCGTGTGTTTGTCCATGCGAGAGTGTGTGAGTAAGTATGTAAAATATATTTAGCAGCGAGCGATGAGTCACAGCAGCAACAGAGCTCTCGGAAGGGATTATGTTACTCCGCTGCTGCCCATCAGCAGACCCCGTACTGTGGCCGCGCGTGTGTGGTCTTCTGATCCGAGTGTTATTTCATAGCGCTTCGGCCTCTTTAGACGCATGACTAGATGTTACGCAGATTGATGAGAAAAGATTGGCGTCGTTGAACCATTGAGAGACTCCAGCGTGGTCATACTCTCGCCCTCCAGCGGCGGGAGGGGGAGAGGGTCGGAGGTTAAATGAACAGTTGGGATGTGACTCATGGGTCAGCTTACTTGACGAACAGGCGATTCATGGAGAAGTGTGCTTTTCAGTTCTATTTGTTCATTCCTGAAAGTGAAGTTTGGAATGCGGTTCTTCCATCTACGTTGCCAGTTATGAATGTTTTAACTCGCCTGCACGTTGCTTAGAACCTGGTGGACCGGAGCAAGTATGGCTCAGATTCAACTTGTGCACGGTAAAAATGAAAAGTTGTTTTTACTTAAACCTCTCAAATACCAGTTATGCTGGGCATCCAAACATTGTTCAGACTCTCAGAAACTTTATTTTACATTCCAGGTTTCTAACCCAAGGTTTCAAAAGAGACCAAATATGCCTGATGTGGTTCCAGATCTCTGAATAGCCGACCAGATATTTGATTTCTTGCAGCGATTTAAACAGGTCCGGTGTTTTGCTTATTGACGGCTGTGTCTGTATGTTTGAGAAACAGTCGACCAGTCAGAACTTTGTAGGCGGGGTTAAGGAGCGCCTTCTTCCTGCACGCCCGGCTAGCTACCTTGAAAAATAATGACAGAAAAACGGCCTTAATAATAGCGACAAAGGTGGACAAAAATTGTAGAACTGTACAGGATATTGTAAGTTGACTTCCAGAAATAGCAACTGTTATATTCAGCCATAAAAAGTATGGGATTTTAATATTTCACTTGCACAATGGATGATGTAAAGCCAGGCAGTGTGGAATAAGATAATATCCCCAACTTTAGGATTACTTAAAGGGGGAAGAGAGGGATAATTAGATGTTGAGGAGGAGGAATCACAGTGGTGTGACAAATGACTGTTTATATCAACCTGAACGCTGCGAGGGAAATAAAGCTGTTCTTCGTTTTGCTTTCAGTGCATTTGGTTTCTTTTCTTACTCAAACAATATGACAAGTAATCGGACGAGAAACAGTGCTCCTTTCTTCTGTGCCACACAATTGCATTTTAACACGGTGTTAATTGATTGTATTCCACTAACAAGGGAAGGGATAATTCAACGAGGCTTTATATCTAAAAAAAAAAAAAAAACCCAGTATTAATGATTATATTTGTGCAAAAAACATTGAATATTATCACAATAGCTGGTCATGGCCATCAGGAGGATCACCTTTCAGCAAACACAATGAAATTAAAAATATCATAATGTAAAACATTAAAGACTTAACCGCACAACACCTTTTCTTCTGCACAATATTAGTAGTTTTGGTTACTGTATTTTTAATTGTCCATTGAAATGACCAAAAGACATTTTTCATCTACATTACAGAAAAAAAAAGTAATACATATGTGTGATACACAATTGTAATACACATGTTTTTCAAGAAATTGAAGTGATGTTTGTTTTTAAAAAAAAGTTTGCATTACAAAATTAGCAATTAACATTTTATACTGTGGTCATTTTGTTCAAGATTGTTGCACTGTGTTGTATTGGGCCCACTAATGACACTTTCCAAAGCACAATGACGGACCTTCATCAAAAGTGTAAAGATGTAACATCCATGTCCCAATAGAGCTAATCGACTCATTAACTGTAGAAACGCTAACTTTATCTTTTCCTGCTTCCAGGTTGAAAATAGTGAAGATCTCCTTCAAGTGCAAACAATTTTTCATCCAGCTAAGAAGAGAGGCGGTAGGTGTACGTACACACACACACACACACACACACACACACACACACACACACACACACACTTCTGAACCACCACCTCCCTCCCACAATTGTGACGTTTGAACAGATGGAGTTTACGCTGTGTGCGTGTGTGTTCTGTCCATACTGAATGTTGAATGCGTGTATGTACTGTAGATGTAATCTGAGCTGTGTCTGCATGTGTCTGTAATCAGTATCAGATTAACCCGCTGCTGTCTGTGACCTCGTTGACTCTGCTCTCACCCCCCAGTGTGTCCTGCATCCCTTGTTTGACATGCGGATCTTTTCTTATTCATAATGCAACAAACAATTATACAGACAATTGACCTGTCTCTACAATTGTGTGTAAATAAAAAAATTATTGCTGTTCCATTAATTTAAATCTTCCTGGTCTCGTCCACCTCCCTGAATGTCTCGAGGGAGCTGCACTGGCCTTAAACACATTTATGTGTATCTGCACACAACCTGCTTTTTTTTGTTATATTAACCGCCTATTTACATATATGGCATCAACAGCATCGCCAGCAGCTCAACGGATTAGCGTTATATAGCTGGAAGTTATGATTTAATTTGGAAAATATATCCACACATTGAGTCAACTGCAACACCCTAAAACACTGAAAGGTAAAGGAAATGGTTGTAGTCGATTAATGTTAGCTAAAAGAAATGGATAAACAGTTGAAACTGTTAGCTAAAGGTAATGGATGAACAGTTGAAACAGTTAGCTAAAAGAAATGGATAAACAGTTGAAACTGTTAGCTAAAAGAAATGGATAAACAGTTGAAACTGTTAGCTAAAAGAAATGTCTTTAGAGTTGAAATGGTTAGCTAACAGTTGTAGATAAACAGTTAGATGGTTATCCACATGCTGCCTGTCTTTACTCCATAATGCATCTTTACTTGCATTATGCCTGCTGTCAGATAAACTGAATTCTGGTGACATCACATGCTGAATGCCAAACTCTTATTCAAAGGCCCGCTAACCATTTCCTTTCGCTCCCTGCACACAGACTGAGACCCGGGAAACGCTGCTGGGTTTCAACATGGTGAACTATCGGGCCTGTAAAAACTTGTGGAAGGCCTGTGTGGAGCACCACACCTTCTTCAGGCTGGATCGGCCCATCCCACCACAGAAGAACTTCTTCGCTCACTACTTCACCCTGGGCTCCAAGTTCAGATACTGGTGAGAACAAGAACACACACACACACACACACACGCACACGCACACACATGAACATATCCACAGAGATAGACAGTGAGTTTCCGAAAAGTCTCCCCCTGACAGTCAGACTTTGACGGATTGACATGTACACACAAATACATGGAGCAGACTTGTGGATGCTTTGTCTACATTTCATTCTGTCTGACTCTCAGTAAACATCAACAGAAGTACATGTTTGTTTGGAGGTTGATGCAGTTGTTTCCCTTTTGGGTTAAGAGGCTGAAACACTGGAAGGCCAGTGCCTCTCGTGTTATCTTCCCCCAGAAAACCACAACTTAATTATTCATGGCGTCTATGTGCACCTCTCTAATAAACTACTTTTACATCGGTGATGTTCTATACATTTTGGGGAATTTTACGCTGGAAAGGGGAAATAAAAATACAAATAAAATCACTTATACAAACATTTTACTATATTGTGCCTTGTGATAACTTAGTTTCACTTCATTGGCTATTTCCCTTTTCTATGAAATGAGTGTGAGAGGTGAACTGAGAGTTTGAGGTCTTGTGATGCATTATTGAGCAGCAGTGATGCAACCCCAGCAAGCTCTGCTCTGATGTTTGGCTTGATGGTGTGTCTGTGTGTTTTTGCTCTTCGGATATTGACTGACTTTCCAGCATGATACACCTTTTGAATTGAGAATTTGTGTTTATTAACAGTGTATCACATTATATAATATCCATATTGAATCTGTTGCGCTTGTTACTGGCTGGCAGACTAGGCTGAACTGCTAATGCTGGTGTTATTTTGACTGGTTTGTAAGATTTCATTTTAAGGCAGAATTTATTTCTGGGGAAAATACGGCAAAAAAAAGTCAACTTAGCTTCGTAAATCAGTTTATTATTTTTTTTAAACCTCGCTAAACCCAAGAGTTAAAGATTTCTCAGTATTTTTCACTCCCGTTAAAGTATTTTCCAAGACAGTCCACTGACGGTTATTGTTTTTGTCTCCAGCGGGCGGACAGAGGTGCAGTCTGTGCAGTATGGAAAGGAGAAGGGCATCAAGGACCGGGTATTTGCCAGGTAATAGACGGCGTTCTTGGAACAGAAATAATAAAACAAGTTCCTGTAGTTCATTGTTCTTGTTTATATTTTGGACACAACCAAATGAACGTCTCGGTCTGCGCAGATCGCCCAGCAAGCCATTGGCCAGGAAGCTGGTGGGCGGAACTGACTGGGAGTCCGTCAGCAGGAACAGCCTATCAGATGAGAGACTGGAGACCCAGAGCCTGCCCACTCGCTCGCCACCCGGGACGCCCAATCAGTGAGTACAAAGTTTCAGGCTTCACTCCAGCTTCCTGTTAGACAGCTGTGGAAATGTAAATGGTTGAATTTTCAACATGGTGGGGGAATATTTTAAATGACTGTTTTACAGGAATTTAATTACACAAATTTATTTCCCTGAGTTATAAGGGAAGCCAAGTATAGTTTCAAAACAACTCTAGAAAAATATAAATATTGTCATTTGTAGTTAACGTGGTCTGTAGTTCATGTTTATTATGAAAACAGCTCTGAAAATGTTACCTCTCTTTGTTTAGTGGGCAGCCAGGTCTGCCAGCTGCAGAAGTTCACATCTATTCCTGCGGTTTGCATTAATTAAGTATCGTTTGAAAGGTTTTGATTCTTGTGCCAATATTACTTCAGTGTTTCAGTATCCAAACAAAGACAGCATTTAGCATCACAAGTCCTTTGTCCAATCAAACTACAATCTAAAATTGGCAAAATTGTGATTTTAAATCTGAAACTTTTGTGCCAAAAAACTGTTTTGCGTCTGTTCTCTCAGTCCTTTAACGCTGTGTGTCTTTGTGTGTGTTTTGTTCATCAGGAACTCACTGTTTGTACAAGAGGGCACGCGACTACGCCCTTCGTCCGTTGGCCACCTGGTCGATCATGTGATCCACGCTTCACCCAGCCTGCCTGTCTTCTCCTCCTCCAACCACAGGTCAGCGACGTCCACGCAGGCCAACAGCATCAGCTTGGACTCCACACCGTAAGTCTCACCCATGTGTTCTTCTTCTTTTGCCCACTTTCCTTAAAGCTGTTTGTCTTTGGGATAAACAAAAAACAAAACGCCACTCTTTGACTTTGTGGCAGGGAAATACATTTAAATTAACTGCCTCATAAATAAAGCACACCCCCCTCCCCCTTTAATTTTGAAGTTTAATTTTATTCATCAGTGTTAGTGCCACTCTGTCTGACTGTGCTGCTGAGTTGACTGGTTTTTAAATGTCTGTCTGTGCCTGTGGCTTCTCCAAACAGTTCACACCCTCTCCCAGTGTCACTTAGCTGGCCCCATTGAAAGATGAACCCTTTGAAAACCAGCCTGTAAAATGTGTTTATAGCGGGGAGCAGGGCGGAGAGGTTAGACGGGGCTGAACTAGGAATTAATGTGTGTTTGTTTTCGGCATGCCCTTATTGTGCTCACACGTTATAAAATATCTGCAGAACGTATAAAGTTCCACGTTTCTGTTCGCCTAAAAGCCTTTGAGTAAAAGCAAAGTGAGTTATGAGTGACTTACATATTTCTTAAGACCCTCATTCAGTTCTTCCAAAAGAATGGTGAGATTTTAGAAAAGGGAAGAAAACACGTACATTCAGACTGTTGGAGAAAGTGTTTTGTTAACTTTAAAGCACGTACACATGTTCTAGTAGAAACCCCAAAATAGAAGTATGGACCTAAAAATGAGTACATCCTTAAAATATCAAGTTATCATGTTTGATTGTCCAGATGGATCACTTCGCTATACGGAGCTGGAAATGAGCCACGAATATAAGATGCACATATGTGCTGTTGAACGAGGCTGTAGATACGGCGTGTGCGTGTGCGAGTGCGTGTGTGTGTGTGTGTGTGTGTGTGTGTGCGTGTGTGTGTGTGTGTGAATACGGATTGGAACATTTCTCAGCTGGAGGTCCGAGTGGTTCAGTAACATTACAGTGGTAGTTCCGCTGCCTACAAAGCTAAACACACGCCAAGTTGTTGGCTCATCCCTCTGTTACACAGCCAAACGATGACATAATCACCTGCTCGCTCTTCCTTAGACAACACACATTATCCATCCATCAGCTTTATTTCTTTTTTTTTTTTTACATAATTCCTAAAATTTCTGTTTCATAATAAACTTTCACTTTAAAGCAAAACTTCTTGGATACATATTTGACGAGTCAGACTTTTAAACATCTTTTGTCTTTCACTTTGTTGACCGATGTGCTTGAAATATCAATTTCATAGGTCATTTACACGCAAAAGAATCAACTTTTTTCGAAGCCACGTGGCGATTATCATCATCCTGTCTGCACGCTGTTATCGTACATAACCACATTCAGCCTGTTGATGTTACGAGTGAGATTAAACTGAGCTGTTTACATGATGCCATGATTTCATAACTTTTTATAAACATAGTTCATTTGGAATTTTGCAGGAAGAGGGAACTTGGTCAGCAGTTTCAACATCAAAAGTTTCCAATCTCCCAATTTTCTTGCCTGAATAATTTCCCCAGTTATTTGGGCCATAAAAAACCCAAAGATGTGAAAAGAAATCCTTCAGAGACTCCGATCTGAGGGTGAGCAGGACCTTCCTAATCACAGATATTAGTAGTGGGCTGCAAATATTTAAAAAAAGTAGTTCTCTGGTTACAATTTCCAAAAGTAGACTTTTGTCAAAAGAAAAAAAGTTCATGTTTTTTATCATCTCTCTTTGCTTTGGATTTCCTCTTCTTCCAACCCCATTGGGAGGACTTCTAAAAAGATTTGGTTCCAATCCAGATTCAATTCTGTTTTTGGGAAGCTATTAGTTCTAAATCTACTAAATAATAAACACCGCTTTGCCCCAAATACATTGTGAGACTCGTGCATCCCTAATCTTTAAGAAGCATTTACGATAACCGTATATTTTCAATCCCGTTTTCACGTCTGTCTCTTCGCTCAGGCCCATGATCCAAATTTCCCCAATGTTCCTCCCAAGATTTTCCTCCAATAAAAACTAAATTAGAATCTGGTTTCTCTCCCACAGGCCACAGTTATACGCTGTGTCAGTTCAACACATCAGCAATACAACAAAGCCGTAACCCTCAGACACTCTCTATAATGTTCTGCTTTTAGTTGAGTGGAGTCAAAAGTATCCGTTTAGCTAAACCACGGCACATTACTGTGATGGTTTGCAAAATGAAGTTTTTATATTTTCTTGACGGTGTCGGGGGGGGGGGGGGGGCAATTATATCATATATTGTACCAAAACAATGCATGCAACTGTATAGTGTGTCACGATAACTTACTTTGTGTTCTATGATCAGACACGTTTCTTCACAGACGTAAAGCAACGCTCGGCTTCAGGAAATCCTTTTGTTGAAAAACGGCTCTGAAAGTGTTTTTAAATAGATTTATTTTTTTATGGTTTTGAATGCAACTGCTTCACAGCAGCTTGTTTAAGACTTGGTCACCGTGCCCATGTTGGGCTGTCCAGTGTTCATTCTGGCAGCTCGATTTAGTCTTCATCTTAATCTTTGGATGAAAACGTCTCATTTTACTCCTTTTTACGCTTCATAGCTTTTGCCAACAGCAACTTTAAAACGTTTCATTCCTTTTTAGTCGACAAAATGTCATAACCTTTTAATGAACTTTTAGTCATTACTTGGCCAAAATGTTTTCTCTCTTCATTTTGTCAGCTTTTTGTCTTAGTCTTGTGTCAAATGTTCGTTTTTGTATTATCATTATTAAAATTTCAGTCAATCTAGTCGAGCCAAAACCAACTATTTTGGTTCAACTTATTTTGAGAGAGAGAGAGAGAGAGAGAGAGAGAGAGAGAGAGAGAGAGAGAGAGAGAGAGAGAGAGAGAGAGAGAGAGAGAGAGAGAGAGAGAGAGAGAGAGAGAGAGAGAGAGAGAGAGAGAGAGAGAGACTTATGTCTGGTATCTTTATCCCAGGGCCTTGTTGTGGGTATGACGATACTGTAATATCCATTTCCCTCGTCTGTGTCCTGTTGAGAGAAGTGATGCAGGACTTGGCTCAGGCCTGCTGCGCACTGCCCTCCTCCCGAGAGCCTGACCTGGTTTTGACCCATAATACATGTCCGTTTCCGTGTGTGTTTAAGACACAAAGTGGCACCAGTAGCAGCAGCCAAAACAAAGGCAATGCTCTTTGACTGGCGCTCTCGCCCCCAAGAGTGCCTGTACACAACCTCACACACACACTTACATTCACGGACTTGGAATCAAGTGACTTGCTTTTACCCCCCAGAGTGAGAGCCGTGATGCTTCTTGAAAGCCTTACCTGGCTGCCTGTGTTGTTTCATCGTACACTCTGACTGCCTTTTACTGTCTGGATGATGGAGGGGGGTGTTTTCCTTCCTCTTGCAGCCCTTTTATTGAGGTTAATGCATTGTGACTAACACAGTGCTATTAAGTCTCTCTCTCTCTCTTTCTCTTTCTCTCTCATATATCTGTTTTTCTACCATTGTCTCCTTTTCTTTTTCTACTAAAGCGCCCACCTCGTTAACAAACAGCACAATCTTTAGCTCGACCATTAGTCTTGTCTGTTTCTGTGCCGGCGTGTTTTTGTCTTTGGATTCCCACCAATTTTTAAAATGCCACGCTGTGGTTTTCATCAGCAGTTATTCTGCTGAACAGCAAGTTGTGGGATTCGTTTTGAATTTGTCACTTGTGATTAAGTAATGTTTTGCTCTTTTGCTGGATACAAGTGGGAGCATGTACAATAGTGATGCAAAACAGAATCATCACCATAGCTGGAACGTGTGTTTCACCTTTTTTGTTTCATTAAAAACTAAACTTTCAACATCCACACTTTTCTCTCTCCCTCTTCCTTATTTTCGTCTCCTTCTCTCCATCCCTGACTCCCCCCTCCCCCCATCCTCCTCCTCTGTCTTTACCTCCCTCAGGTCTCCAGAGGGGTTAGATGGCCTGCCTCCAGCTCTGCCCCCCAAGCAGCTGAGCAGGAAGACCTTGAGCCAGATCATCCAGGCCCACTCCCAGCAGAGCCTCCTGGACAACCACCTTAACGAGATGTACGACGTCCCCGTCAACACCGATAAGACCACGGTCAGTATGTGAAAACAAGACTGTAACACGCGTTAGATATTTAATATGTCCAGTTACATAAAGCATTTTTATGAAATACTCAACCCAGTAGTTCTCTTCTGTGTCTTTGTCAAAATGTGTTGCACAAGTTTTAACGCAATGTCCTCAGGCGGTTTTATTAAATAGATTTTTTTATATGGATTTGCATTTTGAGGTTCTAAGCATATTTTTCATTCAGGAACATCATTAGCAATGAAAATAAATTACAACCTAAGCTGCCTTCAATTAAAGAGGTTGTTTTAATGTTTTCTTCTGCCCCCTAGTGGCCAAAAGTTGTTTTTTTGCCGCTCTAAATCTGGATCTTATATGAAAGATGTGGAGCTGGCATTCCAGTGGAGTGCAAATTTAGTCTTAATGCAACACTAGAATAGGGTGGATGTTGGTGGATGGTATGGGGGAAAGTAGTATGTGAATTTTATTCCCCTGTGTCCAACTTTGCAGCTAAATGGAGTTGTTCCTCATGATAATCTGGTGCTGATTAAGATGAAACCGGACGAACATGGACGTTTTGGCTTCAATGTCAAGGTGAGAGCTGATAGTAGTTGAAAAATTTTCTATTCATTGTCCCCCTCTCTTGTTTTGGTCCTTGGTTCATCACGTATGTGTGCATCGTGACCAATTCCATACTCCTGGCTTAAACTGTTAACTCTTCCCAAGAAAGAAAGAAAATGTGTCAAAGGTTTCTCACAGTTAACTGATCTTGTCTGTCTGTCTGTGTGTGTGTGTGTCCAGGGCGGAGCTGACCAGAAGATGCCCATCATTGTGTCTCGCGTGGCTCCTGGAACATCAGTAAGTCAACAGCCACAGCATACTATACTAGCAGTGTGGTATTGATTTGGAAAAAAAAATCCTCAGACCAGTCTGCCTTGCTTGCCGTATCCCACAATGCAAAGCCCTGCAACGGCACAGTCACAGCCATCATTTTATTTAATTTTTTTGTGTGCTATTTCATCACTAAATTCACTTCTGAGAATTTGTGAGGCGAGAAAACAACTGTGTGGATTTAGAAAATTGATGGCGAATCGAAAATGTATCCCAAAGTCTTCGAAGTTTGATGAGCTCCACAACTGGCACCAGCCGGCCAATCACGCTCACAGATGGCTGAGAGCTTACTGGAGCAGTATAGTCTAGTTGCATCCGCGTCGGGGGTGTTCCTCCGGCTGCAGCTCTCTCAAGAGACCAGTGTCGTAAACGAGAGGCTTCTAATTCCCTGTTGAGGGAACACAAATGTCCATTTTAGAATTAAGGGCAACCTGCGGTCATCTGCCTTTTTGGTGTTGAAAAGCTCCTGAGGGCGTTGCTTGCTCGCCAGCCGGCCATTCACAACCAGCGAGAGAGTAAATTATTTAGCGTTCTCATATCTGAAGACATTTTCTCCTATTAGTAAAATGTTATCAAACTAAACACGTTACTATTCTACTGATGCTATCTCACCATTCTCATCATGTCTCCATTCTTTTCCCTCTTCAGGCCGACCTGTGTGTACCTCGCCTTAACGAGGGCGACCAGGTGGTCTTAATTAATGGACGGGACATCTCTGACCACACCCATGACCAGGTGGTCATGTTCATCAAAGCCAGCTGTGAGAGCCATTCCGGAGAGCTCATCCTATTGGTCCGACCAAATGGTGAGTCGTTCCCATTGGTTGGATCCACTGTGTCACTTTAATTGGCGATGTCTCAGGTAAATTGTTGCTAGGAAACATCTCTAGCGCTATCCAATCAAAGCAAGCAACAGTGTGAACAGGAAGTCATTGGAGCATCACAAGCTGTAACATAACTGGCATATATAACTGTTATTTATGGCTGCCAGCTACATCACTGTTACACTGCAAGTTTGGAATCAGAAGTTAAATTGATGTTTTTCTTCTTTACTTCAATAACGGCTATTTAAACAAGATAAAAACTGTTTAATTAAGACACCAAATGTAGTATTTACTTTTGAAAGTGTTTTTGCCCCCGAAAGAATAATAATTAAATAATTCAAACTGCCATTTGGTTGAAGTCCCCAAAGTGTTTATGACGGGGGAGAATACTGTTGGATTTGTTATCCAGCCATCTGACTGGACCCAATCAAGCTTATGTGGGAGGAGATTTCAAACCTTCCAACATCAGTGTACATCTGGCAGTTACTGGGTGTGAACATTTAGTAAACGCTAATCTGAACATGTGGTGCAACCCATTTTAGTGATGCGTGAATCTCCACTTTGTAAACCAGGAAAAGTGTAACACCCGGACAGCTGCGGCCCACTCTTGAAGATTAACATCTACACATCTGGTCACCAGCCTTGATTCTTCTTCTGGTCTTTTCTGGACTGCTCAATCTCACTCTTGTACTATGAGAGGAGATGTGTGAAGTTACAGCTCAGCCATATACATTTAATCATTTCCCTTTAATCAGCATCAGTGAAGCAGCAGGGGAGCTTTTCTAGATGATGGCAATTCTTGGTATTTTAACTGGGTCAAAGAGGGTTTTATGGATTCTATCCTCTCCTACATGAGGGTAGATATAATGTATTAAATGCCTGTCAATTCACATTATTTCCTTTGCTGTTTTTCTTAAATGCAAGCGTATAGATATTTGCCGATAGATGAACTATATATTCCTATCGTGCAGTGCTTTGGTTGTGACTTGAAGCGTTTCTGTATCTCGCATGTTTTCTTTCTTCATTATGTACTTAAATTTAAATCAACTCCTCCGGGCCTCAGCCTCTATAAACCGCTGTGTGTCTATAAACTGTGACATATTTCTTCTCTGTCCCATTCAGCCATCTACGACGTGGTGGAGGAGAAGGTGGACTCGGAGCCAGATTTTCAGTATATCCCTGAGAAGTCCCCTCAGGACCCCGCCCAGCTAGACCAGCATGCTTTGAGGGACTCCATGGTCATTCTCAAGGAAGGCCTGATCAGTGGAGCCATACTCGCTCAGTTTGATGTAAGGAGAAAGTATTTATAATAAACACACATAACTAGATACTGTGCGGATATGCTTACAGAGACAAACTTGTGAAAGGGTTTCAAGCATTTGTCACACATTTCTTTCCTCCTTCACATTCCCGTAACTTCCTGTCCTTTATCATAATCACTTAACAGCTTCCTGTTGAAGCTCTGCATTGTGCTGTTACTGAAGAGGAATGTTAAATGCAAACACACACACACACACACACAAATGAACCCAAAGATATTGTACGCAAGTCGTTCATGCACACAAAAATACTCATGAGTGTGTTTTGTAAAGTATTTTCATTCATTTGAATTGTCACAGAAGTTTGTGTACGAACGACGCAAACAAATATTTGGGGGGTTACAACTTCAATATGAATTTGTGTTCCTTTTCTTCCAGCAACTGTACAGGAAGAGGCCCGGGATGACCATGCTGTGTGCCAAATTACCTCAGAACGTTTCCAAAAATCGCTACAGAGACATCTCTCCTTGTACGTGACTGCACACGGTCGTCTATTTCTGTTGGCTTGTGTGTTTTAAATATGAACTGACTTTGCTCCTTCCTTGATTCTCTCTCTCCTCTCTCCTCTCTCCTCTCTCCTCTCTCCTCTCTCCATGTTTTTCCCTCCTGAAATCTTTTCTTTCAACGTTTGTCAATTGTTTGTCTGTAATCTTACTCCCTTTTATTGTCCCTTTCTCCCCCCTTCTGCAGATGATGCCACGCGGGTCATTCTGAAAAGCACAGATGACTACATCAATGCAAATTACATCAATGTGAGTTTGTTTCTCTTTTGTCTCGCCATCAATATCTGCAAGACGTGGTGGGTGGTCTGTTTGGCTAACCATCAAAACACATGTTGAAACACTGCGGTCGCCATTCTAGTGAATGAATTAACCACGTGGGCTTTATGAGCCAATAATATTGTGAGTTCATGTTTTGCACGTTTTTTTTTTTTTTTTTTTTTAAGTGAGCCATTTAAGCTATCAGCAGCTCATGGATGTTATTGAATTCAGCACATTTCAGATATATCTTTTGGTAATGCATTTGTGGAAGTCATTCTCGGGTCTTTGTTACGTAATTGCCCTGTAATGACTGTACTGAACGTGGTACCACCTTTACAGATATAAAAGCAAACAGTAATGAGTTGGAAAGTAATCATACGGCAGAAGAAAAGTTTTCTCACATGCTGCATCAAAGAAAGATTTTTAAAAACGTGTTTTTCAGTTGATTGTTTACCTCTATGGCTTAATGAATGATCATTGTGAGCGTGAAGGACACTCACCCCCACTTCTCCCTCGTCTAATCCACCCTTTACATCCACTAATACATTTTCTCATCAATGTCATCATTTATCAGATAGAACGCAGACTGCTGCCTATTCTCAATCTGACAGTGCCAGACGTTCTGTTTTTATTCTCATTTCATTTCTATTTCTCTGTATGTGAACCGTTTGGACATTCATCCTTTAAGCAGTTGGCATTGAGGAGAAAAATCTCCTCGACAACTTGATTTAATTTTTTTATGTCAACAAGAAATACAAAATATATGAGAAATGTACGGCAGTGCTCTTTAGAAGTCAGAACCAGACGCACTTATTTTATATCTATCCGTTTATTGAAACATGTGCTGCTGAATTTCTGGTGTTATGGGATGGCATTCAATTAAAGTTTTATTGTCACTATAACGTCACAAGGCCTGACCTTGTAAGTGACTCCCAGGCTTATTCAAACAGAAGCCCAGACGCCGCTATCTTGCCAGCATGTTAAAGTATTAAAGAGCATGTCTTGATTTATTTTTTTGGCCAAAGTTAAAGCGGTTCTAGCTTTTTTTTTTTAGAGCAACCTAAGAACATTTAGCTCTCCACACTGCTGAAAACGAGCTGTAAAGTGAAATCCTTGCAACCGAATATATCTGTATCTCAATGTCTGTGGGTCTCTCCCTCTGTAGATGGAGATTCCAGCCTCGAGTCTTATAAACCGCTACATAGCATGCCAGGGCCCCCTGCCCAACACCTGCCCCGACTTCTGGCAAATGACTTGGGAGCAGGGCTCATCTATGGTGGTCATGCTGACTACGCAGGTCGAGAGAGGACGGGTATGTAGAGGAACTCTTCAAAGACGAGGACTGGAGACCACATGTGGTCTGCAGCATGTTGGAAAAAATAGGTTTTTGTTGTCAGTGAATCCATAAAAAAAAAAAAAAAAAAAACTTTACTGTACATGTGTCATTGCTTTTCCTTTTGCGAGCCTGATAAAACCCAAGTTTCCCATTTGTAGCTGTTGTATCATGAAATCTTTATTGTCTTAATTCTTCTGTCAAAATATTTCATCTTTTACAGCACACTGCTTTTGGGCAAATTCTGTCTTTTGTTCATTTGAACATTATTATTTTAAAACACAAAGTAAGTAAAGATTTGTGTTACTAAAAAAAGAGCCAAGATCCATTAATCATCAAACTAGGTGGGAATTTTCAAACATGCATCGTTTGCTAATTTCTAATTACTAAGTGCTTAGTTGCAAAAGTAAAAGCTGAGATCACGATCCATTCATACCTCTGGAGGTTTTTAATGATTCCAGATGTATTGAACGTATATTCTATATATTTGTGTATTAATACACAATAGTGAAGACCAGATGGCTAGCCTAAGTGAGTCTCTTCTGTAGCAGAGCATGACCTCTGACCCCAGAGCTGAGAATAATAGTAGTGACATGTTAAGTCTTTTAAATGTTCAGTTGTAAACAGAATACTTCTGTCTGTGTTTTATAGGTGAAGTGTCACCAGTACTGGCCCAATCCAGACAGCAGCGCCACCTACGGAGACTTTACAGTAACGTGCCACAATGAAGAAGGCAACACTGCCTTCCTGGTCCGGGAGATGACTCTCACGCACACACAGGTAACCACAAACACACACACACAGGTAACCACACACACACACATTTACCTTTAGGTCACTTTTAGGGACATCGCATGAACTTACATTCATTTCCTGGAGTGTAACTGTATCCCTTACCTGAACCACTGACCCAGAGATCAGCTTTAGTCCAAATTACCTGGTCTGTAATGTGTCATTGAAGGTAGCCTAAGTCAGGAACACACACACATACACACAAAAGAGAAAAAAGTGCCAAATAGGAAAGAACAATTGGGACCAAATCAGAGGAACAACGAAGTGAACGGGAGCAGGATAGAGAGGAGGCCGAAGGCATCACACAGAAAAACACTGGGTCCAATCAAAGCGAGGGACCAGTGGCTCAGGAAGGATGAGCCTGCTGAGGACCCCGAGGAGGTGTGTTGCCATGGTGACCAGTGTGGGCTGTTCTTTTTCTGGCTCCCGCTGCTGCATGCGGGGCCACGTATTGGGATCTGGTTACCATGACAACCCGACCGCCCCAGTCAGTCACATCGCCGCCGAAATAGAGAGCGAGGGAGAGAAACCAAACAGAGAGTGGGACGCTGGGAGTTTGAAAAACAGAAATGGAGAATGTAAGTTTGTCTCTTTTTCACGTTGAAGCCTTTTGGTGCTCAAAGTCTTACTTAAATGTTATCGTGCCACGTAATATATGTGACATAACATGCCGGTGTTGAGGACAAAATCCAACTTTCAGTGGAGGATCATATGTTCCTGCTGTTTCCTCCTCGTGTCCCGCTGTCTGTGTTCTCCTGATTAGCTATCTGTGTGATGCCCACCATGCATCATGACCTTTGAGATATATGGCTGTAGGAGGAGACAATTAGCATTCTCCTCTGCCTGTGATTGTTGCTATGGAGATAGACGTGTTACCATGGCGATGCAGCGAGGCGGCATAAAAGAGGAACACAGGGGCTCTGAGTCGCACATGAAACAGTGGTCAGTAGTTATCGGCTGTCGTGTAAATGTCTTCATCTCAATTACTCTCTTTTTTTTCTGTGCTCATTTATTTCCTTTTGAATGAACAAAAGAGAAAGTGTGCCATATATTTATTCATAGTTTTTATTTGCAGCACCATAAAAATGTACATTTTGTGGCGGAGCAATAGTAAATATTGTCTTCGATATCTGGCATTTGTTAAAATGGGAAAAGAACAACATGAATCACCAAGTGGTCCAGCGGAGTGGAGGAAATAAAACCCACCGTTTGTTATTCACACCAACCGTTTCATAACGCGTTTAAAGGCCATAACTACACAAACGGGGTGCTGCGCGGTGTTCCCCGAGGACACAGAGCTCAATGAAACATGCATGGAGGTCGCCCACATGAAATACAATAACCTGTTTTGGGTTCTGAGGATGAGGGATATCTGAGAATAATTCATTACTTGGGAAGCTTGGGTCATGACTGTTTGTTTCTAATAATAAAGAAGCCTTTCTGAAAGGCAGCACATGAAAATATGATGTCAAGTAATTTGTCTTTTCCTTCCGTGTGTGTGTGTGTGTGTGTGTGTGTGTGTGTGTGTGTGTGTGTGTGTGTGTGTGTGTGTGTGTGTGTGTGTGTGTGTGTGTGTGTGTGTGTGTGTGTGTGTGTGTGTTCAGAGTGAGCAGGAGAGAGAGCTCACCCAGATTCAGTACCTGGCTTGGCCGGACCACGGCGTACCGGATGACTCCACTGATTTCCTGGACTTTGTGGCTCTGGTGCGGACCAAACGCGCCGGGCAGGACCAGCCGATGGTGGTGCACTGCAGGTACAGTGGGGAATATCCATTCATCCGCTGAGTTGTGTCTGGTTCCGATGGTGATTGACTGACATCGTCAACTCATTTCCTCTCTGATTCTCTCTGGTCTGTGTTACTTGCAGTGCGGGGATTGGTCGGACAGGGGTTCTGATCACCATGGAGACGGCGTTGTGTCTAATGGAGTGTGGTCAGCCAGTGTATCCTCTAGATATCGTCAGGACCATGAGAGACCAGAGAGCCATGATGATACAAACACCTGTATGTAGACGCCTCCCTTTGTCTGTCTAGCTGCTCTCATCCTCTTTAAGCCATCAGCCACAATACTCTCTCTCTCTCTCTCTCTCTCTCTCTCTCTCTCTCTCTCTCTCTCTCTCTCTCTCTCTCTCTCTCTCCATCAGAGCCAGTACCGATTTGTGTGTGAGGCCATCGTGAAGGTCTTCGAGGAGGGCCTGGTCCAACCGTTCAAGACCGTCGTCTACCAGCTGAGAGAAAATATGGAGGAGGAGAGGGAGGAGCAGCTGAAGGAGCAGCAGAAAGCAGGAGAAGGAGCCGAGACGGCAGCGGTGGACGAGGGGGAGGCGGCTGTGGTGGAGTTGCTGGAAGGAGCTCTGGATGAAGAGGATGATGACGACGAAGAGGTGGAGGTGCTGGATGTGGGGGAAGTGACAGAAGATGGGGAGGAGGAGGAGGAATATGAGGAGGAAGTGGAGGAGCCAAGTGTCGCAAGTGTCACAAGCGTCGCAAGTGCTGCAAGCGCCATCAGCGAGACCAGCGTGAACCCTGACCCTGACCCTGACCCTGCTAACCCGTGACGTTTGACCTTTGGTAGTCACGTGGTTTGCCAGGAGGAGGCCAGGTGGGCCGGAGGAGAGAACAAGAGCACTGTTGCACTTTATGCTGACAAAAACGGAAAAAAAAGACACACAAACGAACATACGTGAAAGTCATGGACAAGCTAGAATAAAAAAAGAAACCCAGCTGTGTTGAATAGGTACCATTAGTGGATATTGTATGTTCAGGGCAAAGAAAAAAAGTCATGAAAAGTGAATGGAAAGAATGAAAAGGTAAACGTACGAGAGAATAAAATGTGGATGGGGAATTGCTGTAGTGCCATAAGTACGAAGGGGAAGGGCTGCCCCCATGGATGGGAAGGGTCGCCCCGTCCCCTTCTGAGCGAGTCTGCCAGACGGACCTGCCTTTTTTTAGTGTCCTTTTAGCTGATAAAGAGATATACCTTATCTTTTGTTCCTCAGAAAGAGTATTTATTGTGTTTTTAGTTTGTGTCAAACCCTGTCCACTGAACAAAAAAAAAAAACTTGTATGTTTGTTTGTATGAATCTAGAGCTTCATGCTTTCCTGATTAAATCTTAGGTAGTATAAAGTAGTGCGATTCCTCTTCTAACTACTTCTTTATTTCTTTTGCTTTTTTCGTGGAGAAAAAAAAAAAAGAACTGATTTAATTTATTGTACTTGGGTTTTTAATCTTTCTCAGCTTTCTCGTCTAAGTTTCTGACAGCACAGACTGACCGATGGACAGCTGAAAGCACTTTGTGTCTCACCTCTTGTTCGATGCTGTGGCAAGTTGTGTTCTTGATCCTGCTTTGTGCTGTGTTTTTGAGCTCCACAGACTGAAGCGGCCACCGCTTGGCGTGGTGAAGAACGTAACCGGTTTACGATCCCCGCTGTTTGCTGGGCACCTCTCTTTCTCTTCTGTCAGACCTCCCTCCTCCCCCCACCCCCCCCCGAAAGACGTAATGGTGGGAGGAGTCTTAACTTTCGGCATCGGATCGATTTTTATTCTGAACAAATTCTCTCGTCACGTCGTCGTGGCAGCACATTATGAAGACGGTGTCACAGAGAGAGGCCCCAGCAGACACACGGCCTCACCGAGTTGCAATCTCGGCTGTTTCCCAGCTAAGAAACGAGGCTGAGGTCAGTTCATTTCTTTATCCAAATTCACACGCAGTCAAGTTGATGTTTGAATCAAACCCTGGGTCCCTGCCGACGTGTCCTTGAGCCAGACACCGACAACAAATCCTCATTGTGTGTGAAGCCCTGTGGCTTCACCCCGACTGGTATCGATCAATTAGTGACACCAGTATCATGAATTAGTTCTTGGAAGCTGCTCTCGCCATCAGTATTTGCTTTTTAGAGTTGCTTTGACAGTGAACTGATCTCAACCTCAGTGTGACTTTAAAAGCTTCCTCCACTGACCTCCTTTGTTTTATACTTAGACATTTAAACATCATAAACGGGAGACGACCCGGATCTCTCCCGACACATTTGCAGTTGAGACTGGTGTGAGCCGTCGTAGGACTCGGTAGTAAACTCATTTAGACTAGTTATTTGTTATTCCAAGGAAATTTCCTCATTGAATCTTTTTTTTTTTTGACTGAGTATCAGTGAGGTCCAGAGGTCACTAGAGCGGGCCTTTAATCCAACCTTTGCTGTTTCTTTTTTCTTTTCTTTTTCTCAATCTGTCTGATTGTCTGCCAGAGAACAGTTGACAGTTCAAAGAAGCAGCACAAGCAGAACATTCAACCGATACCTTTTTTTTTTTTTATTGATCTTTCCCGATGGTACTTAATTTCAAGGCACATGTTGTTGTTTTTTTCAAGCCAAGATGATGATGATGTGTTAATAAGAGAGAGTGTTCATGAGACTAAGTGATGACCTGTATTTTTAATTCACAAAACCCAGCATCAAGTTGCCTGTTGAGTCTTCTTTTTTTTTTTTTGTCAAAGTACAGGTTGAGCTGCCATCGTACTTTACATAGTGGTATGGAATGAAGTGTAGCCTCTTCATAATTTTAGATATTTTTCTTATCGGCTGCTTCAGTACCTGCTGTTAAAGGAAAAAAAACAACAAAAACCTACTGCTGTGAGTGTGTGTGAGAGTGTGTGTGTGTGTGTGTGTGTGTGTGTGTGTGTGTACTCAGATTTCTGTCCATATCTTTCTCTGTACCTCTCCCTCCTCCTTTTCTAACGTATAGTTTGTTAGCTGTCTGGTCTAAGCCTGCTTGTCCGTCAACTGGAACGAAGGGTTGTGCCATAAAGCCACAAACCTAATCTAACCTGATCTCAAGTTGTTGGTTGTTTTTTTTCTGAAGAAACTCAAATAGAGCCTTTTTTTTTTTTTTTTTTTTTTTTAAGTCTGTCCTAAGAATCAGGCTGAATCTTTGCTTGTGAAACATTTCAAACCCAGGCTCGTACCTCCCTGTTGAACAGCCAAATCACACTTTTGACACTCAGAGAGGTGGGATCAAGAAGAGCCTCGCTTTCCTCTTTTTTTTTTTTTTTTCTTTTTTTGTATCTCTCCTATATTGCGGACTTCTCCCAAAATCTGCCCAGCTCCCTCTCTCAGGCAACATCAGTCATTTCTGCAGAGCCCACGCAGCATCCACGGTCCATTCTTCTCATTGTTCTTCCCCAGATGCCTCTCTTTTGGATCGTTTCACATGGAACCCACTCTCTCTGCTCGGTAGAACGCCACGGGTACAGTAGTGCAGCACCGAGCTCGTTTCCCACAGGACGCACCGTGGGCAGCCAGTGAATGACCAAATAACTGGTTTAAACCTTCTTTTTGTTTTGTTTTTTTTATTGGCAGACCCCACATGTATGAGCTTTTAATCAAAAAGAACAACCATTCAGCACTCGGTGGCTTTTTCTAATCACTTTTTGCATTCAGCAGCGGCGCCAACCACATGAAATTTAATTAACTCCGAAGGCCTCCTGATAAAGTGGCATCAGTAACAAGTTTCCCCTGAGGAAGAAAACAAAAAAAAAAAAAGTGACAATTTCAAACATGAAAATAAAACATGGACCCCTGCAGTGCAAAAGTTAATAATTGATGAATCAGGGCTGCCAGTTTCCATCTGCACAAACTATCCAGCAATGAGCTTTCTGTGTTCAAAGTGTTTTAGTTGTTGACACATACCTGGTACACTCTGTGCGTTTAGGGTACTGATCAAAGGTAGTTTGGAAGGGGACCAGACGTGGGGGGGGCTCGGGTTAGTTGTATTTTTGTAAAGATGAAATGGCTCTAGTTGGATAGGGAAAGGACAGCACTTTGTAGAAGGCTGAGTGGCAGTGCTACTGGGGAGGGGTGGAAAAAGACATGACGCATTGTTAAAATGAGTTGTTCTTTTTTTTTTCTTTTTTTTGTGGGGAGGGTGGGGGGGAATTTGACATTTTTAGTTTGTTTTAAAAATAAGATCAGTAGGGAACAGGAAAAAAAAAAAAAAAAAAAGAAAAGAACTCCTAACTACACAGTGCCACTTGTTAATTTTGTGTAAATAATACTAGAACATGTAAATACAATGTTGTATATGAAAAAAATCTTTAAAATAAAAGGGAAAATCATTTGTGAGCAGAAAGATTTTGTTTTTATTTTACTTTTGGTTTTTCTTTTCCCTTTTTTGGATGATTTAAAAATGTGACACAATTGGTGTGTATTTCAAGACTGCTATTTCAAAAATACCTTTGTTTTTGTTTGAGACGTTATCTATTACAGCGAGTGTATATACAATGAAACACAAAACAATGAGAAATGTTTTACCGTATTATACCCTTGGTTAACTCCTACCTGTGTCATAAAAACCTTTGTCCTCAGTCGCTTGTTTCTTTCTGGTATCGTGGTTTATGGTGCTTTTGTCTCGAAGCCTGGTTGTGAATAATTAAAGCTCGTCTGTCAAAGCGTGGAGGCGTGGCCTCGGATCACCTGGCTTCTCCACACTGTAAAAGTGAGGTTGGGCGGCGAGCAGATGGAAAAGAGGACGCCGGTGCCAAAATCACCTATTTTGTGTTTTTTTTTTTTATGTTTGAGATCTAACCAGAGAGGGAAGCCATCAGTAGCCAAAGCCTTAAATCTCTGTAATACCAGACGTTAAAAGAAGAAGGTTCTGAGTTGTGAGGAAAATACTGTAAAAGTAGGTTTTCTAGGGAAACCCACTGCTTCCCCACCGTCCTGAAGTGAGGCAACCTTAAAGATCCGTGATAACGTCGGATGATTTAATGTAACGAGGTAGCGTGGGTCTCGCCATCTCCTCCTGTAATGGTATTAACAAGCCACCTGGGAGCCATTGCTGCACATCGCAGCCCTTCTGTGACGACGAGCACCAAAACGCACACAGTTTTAACACTGGTGTTAAATGCATTTTTCAAAGGTGGTGTCAGCTGGAAATAATTCAAGGAGGCCTATACTTTAATGTAAAGACCACAGCTGCGTCATAAACCAGCATGTTACTGCATTTTTATGAGATTACTAGTATTGTGTGGCAGAGCTTGGGCACATTTTGGAGGCAGCATAAGGAGACATGTCTCAAGGTCAAAGGCCAAATATCTGTGCAGTGTATCCGCATACATGTTAGTGAACATAGTATTTTGTTATGTTAATTTAATGCACAATTTAAATTTAAATTGTACAGTATTCTAGAGAACACAAATTAATATTCATACGGTATTACTATGTAAGATTGATGACAAAGAATCTGAAAAGGATATAGGATGTTTAATAAGAATAACAATCATCATGCCGTACTGTTGCAGTCCTTCACAATCAACACAACTTTAATTCAGCTTTATTTCAGACACAGGTCCATATCAAATAAAAAAAAGTAATAATTAATACAAAACGAGGACAACAACACAAAGGTATCATCATTGCAGTTCATAAGTCCGCAGTGATTAGAAGACATAAATACATCTGTACATAAAATTCCTCAACAGCATTAACATTACTCACTAAGGTGGATTGCAATTGTCCATCTTGGGAGCCCGAGCAAGATTCTGAACGAGTCACGAAATGCCACCTGAAGCTTGTTGTGCTTTCCTGTAACTGCACAACAAGCTCAAAAGAGAGCTGATGTGACCCAAATATCTCACTTTGTTCACCACGTATTCCATAAAGAGTCAAGGAAAATGTCGCCTCTGTCACGTGAGCAGACTCTGAGCAGCTGCCAGCCGGACCAGAAGACAGGACCACATTCGATGGTTATTAAGACTTAATGAATAACTTTTTTTAGAAAGATCATTCATATACAGAACAGGTGACAAGTATTCTACCTTGTTATTCTACCCCGTTAGTCACTGTTCCTAGCACTGATTCAATGACACTTAAAACATTAAAATACTTGTTGGCAGGGGCAATAAACTAATTTCTTTCTACGCACAGTGCTACTTCTCTGTGGTGACCTCCAAACCCCAACTGGACCTCCAGGTCAAACAGGTCAGATCGCCTCTGGACACATTTTCTAAACTATTATTCCCAAACTAACCAGAAGGGGATGCTGCTGTCTAATGGTGACAACACTGTATGGCTCAGATTCAGAAAGTTAATAACGAGGCCAATTTTCTTCATACTGTACGTTTTAAATGGCATGACAACTATTTCATGAATGTGTGGTTATTCATATATTTGACTGTTTCTATCGTCATTGCATGTATAATCTATTAGAAAATGTATTTTCTCCGGCCTTGTATTTACAAATTACACCATGAATGAAAACATTAAATGTAAATTCTCAGGGGCAACAAGTATTTAAGTGTGGTTTTTTTTTTTAAGGTAAGAAAACCACAAAAAATAATATTTAATTAACTATGCCAGCTCAACAAAAAAAAGTGGTAATTCATATATTTGACTGTTTCTAACGTCATTGCGTGTAGCAATTACAAAATGTAGCTATTAGAAAACTTATTAATTGAATTTTTTTTAAGGGAGGAAAACCACAAAAAAATAACATTTAATTAACTATTCCAGCTCCCAAAAGAAAAAAAATGCCTTGTCGCTTTAAAAATGCTAATTACGTTTTTTGTTAGGGATTTACGGTGACGTCACATCCGGGGGGAAGCTTCGCTCCTCCTACTTTTTGTTGGGACCTGGGAGAGAAAATTATCCCCGCAGAGGTAACGCGGTGGGGAGAGAAAAGAATAAGAAGAAGAAGAAGAAGGAGGAGGAGGAGGAGAAGAAGAAGAAAGAGGAGCGAGTTACAAACCGTGGACGTGTACCAGGCTGCTGTTTACTCCTCTACGATGCAAGCGGACGTCCTCTCCCCGTGAAGTCCTTCTTTTTGTGAGTACGTCTTTATCCCGGACCTCCGCGGACCCGCAGAGAGACCGCGGGGAGCAAGTGTAACGTCGGACACGGCTTTCCGAGCTAAAAAGGCGGCGCTTGTTTTGCTGAACGGGTACCGCTCGCGCGGGCGGAGTCTTGTGCGGCTGCGCACGTTCGTTGCCGACGGGTTGAGCTCGGGCTGTAAAACGAGCGCACACCTGTTGCTTTTCGCTTAAACACCAGTAACGTTATCTCAGGCCTCGACTGGGCACAAATGAGAAGCTGTGGGTTAAATTGTTTATTTGTTTGGTTTATTATTAATATTATTTCAGACTTTGCAATAGGTTTTGTACAGTCCAACCTAAGTTTGTAAATTAATGTGTTTTTTTTGTTGTTGTCCTTAACACAGTAACTGTAAAAGCAATAATACCATTTTAATTAATATTATAAGGCTTTTTTTTTTATCCTCGCTGGTTTTACGTTACATTATAATTTGGTTGTCTTGACAATGAAAACTATTAACTGTGAGATAAAGTTAGTTACTGGGGCTCATAAATACATTAACGTTAATAGGACATTTAGGGTTTAAAGATGAATTATTCCCCTCGTCAGCTGAGTTAACGTTACTCTCAATATTAAAAATAATAAGATATATTCAAGCCATCTTGGTTAATCATCTTCTTCGTTGGTGTTTGTCACCTGTAACAGTCAGGTGACATACAGACAAACTACTTGGTTAATATAATATATATTAAGGCCAAATACTGGCAATGCTGGCTAGTTTCCTCTTCTGGTCCCAGAATATTGGATAATTTTAACTAGTTATATGATAATAAAAACAAATGGGTGCACCTGATCGTTTGCAGGTATGCATGATGGAACACTAACTAACAGCCAAACAGTTTTTGTTGTTGACAAAACAACAGTACAATAAACAATACTCATGTTTCTGTGATCATAGTAAACTGTTGTCCACCCACTTTTTATGTTTCGCTATTTCCTAAACATGTAACGGTTCTGCAGGCCTGTACAGTTCAGAATGTGTGTGTTCATATCTCGTCTCTCCTCCCCCAGGTGTGGCAGCGTAACCCCCCTCTCCCCCCTCTTCCTCCCATCATGCTGAGTTTCCTGCGCAGGACGCTGGGCCGACGTTCCATCCGGAAACACGCAGAGAAAACTCGCCTACGGGAGGCCCAGCGTGCCGTGACGCACATCCCCGCCGCCGGGGACGCCAAGTCCGTCATCACCTGCCGCGTGTCCTTACTGGACGGGACGGACGTCAGCGTTGACCTGCCGGTGAGGACGGTTGCTAGAGAGGTGGAGCCTTCTCGCGGTTGTCGTGCGTTCAGTATGCCACGGTGTGGACGTTAGCGGGGATCCCCACCCAGATGCCACAACATTTGGAAGGACGTTTTTTTAAATATCGTTTCTCTTGAGAGGTCCAGCGATTTTAGAAACCCGGAGGAGGTTTTTAGTGGCTGCATAAGAATATTTAGTATGAATACAGGTCAAAATTATTTGAGGCAATTTCTGTCAGGGTCTGTCTTTGGCCAGCAACACATCAGTGGAAAACTAGGAATGTTGTTACTACACGTCTCTACACCTATACATGATTCTTGAACAAACATTTAAAGCCGTAGACTTTGTTTGTTGATGTCAAATGGGTTTCAACCATAACCAACAGTGTTTATGTATTTATGTGAAAGCTGGAAAACAAAATAGCAAAAAGTGTGTGTGTGTGTGTGTGTGTGTGTGTGTGTGTGTGTGTGTGTGTGTGTGTGTGTGTGTGTGGCTGATCACCTGTAATTCCATTATCCCATCTGGAGAACAAAGTTGATCACATGACCGCATCACATGACATGCAAGGCTCATCGCCAAGTGGACACGCAGCAGAACTTCACTCTCCCATTTCTTCCTCTCTTTTGTCTTTTTTCTCTCCTTTTCTTCATTCTCACCTTTTTATGTTAATTGTTTCTTCGTAATCGACATTTCCTAAACAAACACCAGGCCTCTGCATAGTTGTAATAGTAATGTAGAATTTAAGACATATGAGGGCATGAATATATGGATGTTTTTCCCCTCATGTGATCTTTATTTTTACTCGGCTCTCAGAGTTTTGTTACTTTGTGTTTCCACTGGCGTTCCATGTGTTGAATCTGCAGCATTCCTGAGAGGCCAGTCTGGTCTCTAACTGTCCTGTATCAATCTTATCTTGACATTTTGCTGTTTGGTGTAAATCACAAGAAAGAAGTCTCATTATTATTATTACTATATCTGTTTTATTTGTTAAACCCTAAATGTTGTTGGTTTTACGCTTCCTTCTTCTTTTTTTATATCCCCTCATCTTTTTATTCAAAAGGGATTATTCTCGACATGTAGGTCGTTACTTATGCGTGAGAACAGGCAGTGATGCTGAGTAGCGGTAAATGAAACCAGGATCAACCAGGACTCGAGCATTCCTTACCAGCTTATTGGGCAAGAATGCATGAACGTATTTTATTCAGCACGTCTCACAAGTGAAGTCGCACTTTTTTGAATCTGTCATAGTCTAAAAGCTGCCAGATCATTAACTGTTAATCCTTCCTATCGGCTCACTTTATGTTGCATAGAGAAGTTGGACTTATTCAGTCTTTCCTCTCTCTCTCTCTCTCTCTCTCTCTCTCTCTCTCTCTCTCTCTCTCTCTCTCTCTCTCTCTCTCTCTCTCTCTCTCCTCTCTCTCTCTCTCTGCTCCTCTCTCTCTCTCTCTCTCTCTCTCTGCTCCTCTCTCTCTCTCTGCTCCTCTCTCTCTCTCTCTCTCTCTCTCTCTCCTCTCTCTCTCTCTCTCTCTCTCTCTGTCTCTCTCTCTCTCTCTCTCTCTCTCTCTCTCTCTCTCTCTGTCTCTCTCTCTCTCTGTCTCTCTCTCTGTCTGTCTGTCTCTCTCTGTCTCTGTCTCTGTCTCTCTCTCTGTCTCTCTCTCTCTGTCTGTCTGTCTCTGTCTCTGTCTCTGTCTCTCTCTGTCTCTCTCTGTCTCTCTCTCTCTCTCTCTGTCTCTGTCTCTCTCTCTCTCTGTCTCTCTCTCTTTTCTCTTTTTCACCAGTGTTTGTTGGGAGTTTTCGTGTTTCCCATTTCATTGATTTAGTGGATCGACTTTGAACTACAAAGTGTGCTTTCATGCCTTTCTAAAACTCTCAGGCATTTTTGCTGTGTGTGTGTGTGTGCCTGAAGGAAGTTTTCAAATTTGATTGGACATCTGAATGCATTCCAGCAGAGTCCTGGCCTTAAGTTGTGTTCGGTTTCAAAATGAGCTTTTTCTTGTGCCTACCATCCCCCAGGTGTAGGTAGCCTCTGCAAACCCTTCTGTCTTATAACCGATCCATCTCGAGGTGATAGGACGTGGAGAAAAACCCAGTTAGGAGTATTGCTTTCCTTCGACCTTCTACATACGCACTGCACTAACGCATTTCAAAACAACCAGGGAAGAACTACTGTAGAAGAGGAGACATCAAAAAGTTATGACTTTTTAGTCAAAGATGATAAGGAAAACGAGACGATCCACACATGTTTTAGGCAACATTCCTCATTTAGTTATGATGTAGTATCTCTTTCCCCGAACAACTTAATCAAAGGTTTCTCCTCTGTGTTATTGACCTTTTATTACTCTGGAGTCTGCGTGTGTTGACAGATACTAAAGTGCCTAGTGAAACTGGAGGCTTAACTTTGTTGCATCACCATTGAAAACTTTGAAATTCTCTACTGGCTCTACTGAGGTTGTAAGTGAGAATCTGCCACAGCTGTAAGAAGCAATACAGAAATATAACAACAAAGTTGTGCGATAAGAATGTAGGACTTGGTATTTGGTTCCAGATGAAAATCAACTTTCTTCCCTGCAGCAGAACTCAGCTGGGGGAAATGTCAGCGAGACCAATGGTTCAGAGTCATTTGGGTAGACCACCTTTGGGGGCATTGATCATTTGAAGTTGTTGTTGTTGTTGTTGTTGTTGTTGTGCTATTCTCTCTGAACTGTTCCTAAATGCTGCGGGTACCATGGGGGAACTGGTCGTTCTTGGAGGAAGTCCTCTGACAGTACAAAGGGAAGCTGAGCAGAGCTGCAAAAAATAAAAAGTCAGCTTCCCACTATCA
>JACSYO010002153.1:285000-385000 GCA_016806645.1 Ophiodon elongatus
CTGGCTTGATGTTACAAAAAGTATCAAAAAACAAGTGAAAAGTAAGTTTACCTCCACAAACATGCATGCTTACTTTCTACACATCAAAACATCCTATGAAAACAAATGCTCTGTTCACACTTCTGTTTTATTAGACATTTAGTGTGTTTAGCTAAATTAACTTTTTAAACAAAACACTTGTTTGTGTGAGTGTAAATGAATGTGGTGCATCTGCTCTGTAAAACTAAATGTCACCCTGGTATTTTTGTTATCACATAATATGTGATTGTTAACCTCCATAATATTTACTCAGCTATCTGTGTGATCTGTCTTTTTTAGTCGGCCCACCGTACTGCCTTCACCTGAGAGTTAAGTTTTACTCTTCAGAACCGAACAACCTGCACGAGGAGCTCACCAGGTGAGTTGAGCCACAAACATTTGAACTGAATGCCTCGCCTCCTTTTTAACTCGCATTTTAAAAATGAGCTGAAACGGGTCATTTGAGGTTGTTTATTTTGTGAAGCCGGTTATCTCGTACACCTCCGAGAAAGTCTGTGCTGTGTCTTAGAGAGAGAGAGAGAGAGAGAGAGAGAGAGAGAAAAAACTTAAAGCGTTGTAGAAAGTACTTTTTGGGATATTTCTCCTTTTGATTCAGATTTCATCACTGTATTTGTATTTATTTTTTCTTTCAGATACCTATTTGTGTTACAGTTAAAGCAAGACGTCCTCAGTGGCAAGTAAGTCATTTCCTGTGTTTTACCTTTCGACTGCCATCCATCTTAATGAAGTACTATGCGCAGAATTCTGAGTAAATAAATGTTCAGTGAGAACGTTAACTTGTCGTAACATTAACCAGACCTGGCAGTAGCATGGCTGTTACATATTTTGGCAGCACATTCATAATGGCTCTCCAGTCCGATTGCTGTCATTTAACCTCGTGTTTCACACGGCTAACTTTTAAATCAGTTCACCAAGACAACACACTGCATTGCTTTCCTTCATCAGTGCATCAGTGTCTACAAGAGACAAACAGGATTACATGCTGGGGAGCAGAATATCATTATTAACTGTAGTCATGTAATGGGCTGGGAATTCTTTCAGTGCAAGTTTTTTTTCTACAAAGGAACAGGTTTTTAATTGTTTGGCTGAATAATAATAGGACGTGGTAAAGACCAGTAGGCCTCAGTGAGGATCATAGGATCATGTTCTTGGCCCACGGCAGTGTTTTCGCTTCATTGATGTTGCTGACTCTTCCCATGTCTGTACTTTCAGGCTAGAATGTCCATTTGACACCGTGGTGGAGTTGGCTGCCTTCTCGCTACAGGGTAAGCACAGCAGGTATCCAGGATCCTCTCCAACTCTGTGTTTGTTAATTGGGATCACCTTTTGTAAGAGCTGCCATTATTTTGTGTTTTGTAGTGTTCACAGCACAGAGCCCCAAAAGGCCCGTGTAGCCAAAATCTAGCATGTGCTTGTACCAGTTAGAGGCGTGTGAACCAGACCAGCATGTGTCAGCTTGAGGTTGGAGCAATGATACACTCGCATACCAAGAAGCCTGGTATTTTAAGTCCCTATCCTAAAATCTACTTTCTGTTTGTCCACATAGCTTGAATCTGTTTCAACCTTGACTCATGCCCAACAGACATTGCTCCAAACCCCTCCACTTATTTTAAAGCGGTTGAACCCCTAAAGCAGCGTCCCCACATCTCCGTTGAGCTGCGTCTCAATAAGGTGCTCACCAGAGCCGTGCACTGGAGTGGACCTGTGTCCTTGTTCCACAAGAGTCACCCCCCCCCCCCCACCCCCCCTCCCACAGATCTGTTTGAAGCAGTCACGGCTGTCTTTGTGAATCACCGTCCTCTTTGACTGACCCTCCTGGAACCAAAGCTGCCGTGGGCTCTGAAGCCACATAAAGCCCTCCACTACAATGAGACTGCAAAACAGGGAGTGGCGTAGCTTTGGGTCGCGGCGGAGAGGAGGGAATGAGATTGCAGACACATGTGGCTGAGACGTGATGTTCCCGTACTACGTTAAAGGGGGAAACAACTGAGAGAATTGAGCCGTTGCTCCTCTGCGTTACGCTGAGCTGATGTGGGCAACTGCTACAGATTCCAACAGGAGAAGCTGAAGGATGTTTTTGGGGAAAATATATATATTTGGGTTTTTCTTCTTGCCTGTTGCCAATTTCACCGAGACAAGAAAATGAGCAGCGACGTTGTCTGGCAACGACTAGTGATTTAGTGTTTTGGTCATAACACCTCAGTGGAGACTTTAACGACTCCAACACTCGACACTGGACACATATTTGGTATTTCTTTGGTGAATCTCCCCATTTATTTAAGGGCAAATATGTTTTAATTATCCTGAACTCAATTTTTTTCTTTCTATTTGTGTCTTCCCTCTTTGGCTAGAAAACTAAATGGAGAAAAAAAAAAAAAAACTCTTTGTGGGACATTTAAACTCCTTCGAGGCATTTATTCTGCTACTGTACCGCTCACCTCTATTAATCTAGTCTAAAGTCTACGTACAGGAATATTATCTCCTGTTTCCTACCAACATTTTCTCATCAAACCGTCAGTTAGAAAGTTTAAAATAGGCCAGCCTGGTGTCCATTTCCATAGCTACACAAAGTACATTTAATAATGCACTAATGGAGCAGAAAGTGACTGGTCTTCTACCAAATGTTGAATAGTAAAGAGCCCATACCTTTTTAAACTACACATTCATACTGTTTCTAAAAGTTAGAAATGCAGCATTTAACTCCAAGAGCAATGGAAAGAGTGCTGCTTCAGAGGAACAAAGTGTGAATCATTAGAGACGTTTATTGAATGGGATTGCGTGCACAAACTCTTGAACACACACACAGACACACACAGACACACACAGACACACACACACACACACACACACACTGTCACTGTGGGGTAAATGCCAGCTCATTAGTGCTCCATCCTCTCCAGAGGCCCCCTAATCCAGCACCCTTTCTGACTTCTCTCTTTCCTTCGGTTGAGCTTCCTCCCTTCATTTTCCCTTATTCAAAATTATGTTTTGGTCCACTGACAATTGGTGGGATAGGAATAGAGTAGAATAATCTTTTCTCTTCTCTATATCCTGAGGCTGTCCTCACAGCTGGACTGGCTAAACAGTGAGGTCCTACTTGCTCCTATCTACCCAAACACTGCAAAATGCAATCAGAACCGAGGCTTTTCAGTTTCTATCCTATTTCTCTTTCAACACACTATTCTCATTTTTATCGAGTGAGGATTTATGTTTTTCTTTTTGTTGCCTCAGTCTCTCTTTTTTTGGTCTCCTTTTTTCACCCGATAAACTCTCTGGCCTCTTGCCCATAGAGAGACATCAGATGCCCATCAGTCATTTTCGTGTGCGGTGACATTGAGGGAGGGTTTGTTTATTATTGTGTACATTAGGATTACCTACTACCACAGTATTACACGCACTCCCTGGGGTCCTCTTCTAGGGGTTGTGAAGTATTATTTCAAGACTGTTGTTAGTCTTCAGTTTATTAACTGAATTACCAGTTGGTATTAGATAGTGTGTTGCTCACAGTGTGAACTGATAAGTGTGCATGCCTGTGTGTTTTCAGCTGAGCTGGGTGATTGTGACCCATTAGAACATAATCTGGACCTGGTGTCAGAATTTCGCTTCATCCCCAACCAGACAGAGGTCGTGGAGCTAGAGATATACAACAAATGGAAGGAGTGCAGGTAAGAAATTCACTATAACGAAACTACTTCACATATGGGAAAAAAAGAATCACTTCATGTTTTCTTTTTACTGTTAAACTACATTAAATCCCAATGAATTAATTTAGTATTTTTATCCCACTGATCAACTGAAAAAAACTGTCAATGTAAAAACAAATCAATTAAGTACAAATATAAAACATAAAGTAAAGGATTCTTTAAAAGAAAAAACACACCAAAATCATCACTGGTGACTTCACGTATGGACAGTAAGTTAAAGTGATGATCAATAAGGAGGAATAATTTAGAAAATGGCCACAGAAAGCAGATCTCTTACTATTATTATTATTATTATTATTATTACAATATTATTATTATTATTATTATTATTAATAATAATAATAATAATAATAATAATAATAATAAAAATAAAAAAAATTAAAGAAATTAAAAAAATAAAAGGATGTACTTGAGTCTGTAGCTTGTATGCTGGGTGAGTTGGGCTTTGGTAGTTCCCGGCCTTCTGTTTCATCCCTTTGTGTTGGAGCTGCAGTTATGTTTTTGATCGTGCAGACATGTCTTTCTGTTTTGTTTCACCTCCTCCCTTCCTTCCCTCCTTTTCTGTCAGAGGTCAGATGCCAGCCCAGGCTGAAATTAACTACCTGAATAAAGCCAAGTGGCTAGAAATGTATGGCGTGGACATGCATATGGTCAAGGTAACTGACACACACTCTTTCTCACTAGCATGTACTGTGTACCCTGAATCAGAAGTGTCCTTCATGATGAAGGGAACTTTGAAAGAATGTGCATTTATAAATATGTTTTGGGTTCATAATCTTACCTCTTTTGGTGTCTCTTTACCTTCTTTTTATTTTTTCCATATCTGCCTTGCAGGCAAGAGATGGTAATGAGTATAGTCTGGGTTTGACACCCACTGGAGTTCTGGTGTTTGAAGGAGAAACCAAGATAGGGCTCTTCTTCTGGTATGTTTGTCACAATTTACTGAAATATTTTTCTTCAATGCTTTAGAGAAACAACTTTGAGTTCTCAGTATTCTTCCCTCTGTTTGTGTTGGATGTGTGTTTTTAAACTGTTGTAGGCCCAAGATCACTTGTCTGGATTTTAAGAAGAGCAAACTGACGCTCGTGGTCGTGGAGGATGACGACCAGGTGAACATGAGCGCACACACACACACACACACACACACACACACACACACACACACACACACACACTCGGATACTTATCATGCAGTGGAATTCGGGCTCCCGTAGTAGTCCCTCTTGAGAACAGTTATCAATGACCCAATCTCAATACTCTCTGCCTATGAAGAATGTTCTGCACTTGCCACACTTTGCTCCTGTTGCAAGCTGGGGCTTACAAAATAATACCTCACCCAAGTGTATTACCAATGTATGGGTGGTATCATGAGCGCTTCATGCAGGTGTGTTCTTGTGATTGACATATTCACATATAATATATAAGTAATAACAACGCTGCCATTTGACAAAATTATTTACAAACCATGCAAGATGTATTTCTTTTTTTTTTTTTTAAGTGTCTTAAAAGAAATGTTCAAACAATGAATATTGCTCCTAAGGCTTTTGTTAGAAGCAGTGCGTGAGCCCCAAAAGAGGCTGGTTCCAAGTCAAAATGAAACAAGGCTTAGCATTGTACTACCCAGAGGCCAGTGTGTATGGGAGAGAAGGAGAGTCTGTTTATGTCCATCCTGGAGGTTTGTGAGCGAGGTTAATAAAGAAGCCTGCCCCCTCTGGTATTTCTGGTATGCACCATTCTCCAACTCCTACACACACACACACACACACACACACACACACACACACACACACACACACACACACAGCTCTGTCCTAAACAGTGATATGCTGCATGCTAGTCTTTTCACCACAGGTATTTACTACAATTCTCCACTCTCTATCAGGATGCTTGTTTGTAACACATAGCAGGAGCATCGGTGATAAGCAAGGCAAGGCAAGTTTATTTGTAGAGCACATTTCAACAACAAGGCAGTTCAAAGTGCTTCACATAAAAGCATCAAAACATAATGCAAAAGAAAAGATTTAAAAACAATTAAGAACATTCATTTAAACATTAAAAACAGTCAGTAAAACATTAAAAAGTGAAAAGAAGTTGCAGTGCAAAGTAATACAATACAGTAGTGAAATGCAGAAATTGATTGAGATCCTTGAATCTGGTTCAATTAAAGGCAACAGCCTTTAATCTAGATTTAAAGGAGTTTAGGGTCTCAGCAGACCTGCAGCTTTCATTCAATAAGCAAGAATAATGTTGATGTTTTTTTTGGGGGGGGTGGTTTTACCAGCTGGTTCAGACCTGCCTCAGACTATTTAGATGTTGGTTTGTTGGTACACTGTAGTGCAACCATCCATTCTTCACATATCGGTCTTGTTTTACTGAAAATATATTTTCTAGGACTGCAGGAGTTTCATATGATCACTTATCACTGGTGGGTGACTAACACTGAGCCATGGTTCCAGGACTGGAGATATCCATTATGCAAAGTAAATGCTGTATGTCACCAGACTGGGCACTTGTCCTCTCCTCTGAATCACCCGAATCTAACCTAACACCAATCCTCCCCAGGGCAAAGAACAGGAGCACACCTTTGTCTTCAGGATGGACCACCCCAAGGCCTGTAAGCACCTCTGGAAGTGTGCTGTGGAACACCATGCTTTCTTTAGGCTGAGAGGGCCGGTACAAAAGAACGCTGCGACCACTGGATTCATACGCATGGGATCACGCTTCAGATACAGGTAACAGACCAATGTACTGCTTCAAGATGCTTTTGAATGAGGCTTAAAGTTCTTAAAATGTACTAAATAAACTCTGCATGCAAAGCCAGTAAACAGTAACAACACAGATCTTTCACCTTTTTTTTAATATTATTTTTAACAGCATTTCAAGAGTTCACAGTACCTATAAAAAGAATCACTTAATGTTTTTTTTTTACTGTTAAACTACATTTAAATCCCAATTAATTAATTTAGTATTTTATCCCACTGATCAACTGAAAAAAACTGTCAATGTAAAAACAAATCAATTAAGTAGAATGTGTTTTTTTTAAAGAATCCTTTACGTTTTTATATATATATATATATATATATATATATATATTAAATAAATAAATAAATAAATAAATAAATGTAAAGGATTCTTTAAAAAACACACCAAAATCATCCCTGGTGACGCCAACTGGTTTCCTAAGTCGTTTTATAAATTGAATCAAGAACAACTTTGCACAGACGTGTTTTTTACAAGCAATTCTAGTAAATTGTGTATCAAAAGTTCCAACTGTCGGTTGGTTCACTTCGACATTTACGAGTCTCTTTCGGTTGATCTGTCTCAAAAAGTCTGCCGTGGTCCAAATGAGTGACTTCTATCTGAAAGAGAAATGCATGAGAATGTTGAGATAAGAGTTGGGAACAATTGCAGCTGGGCTTGCTTAACAAGAAGACTTGGGGGGGGGGAGGGGAGAGGGGAGAGCTGGGGGAGGGACATTGGGCTGCTGATGACATAAGTGCCACAAATTTAGAGAGCTGTGTGTTTTGTTTCTGTGCGATCTGTTGGAACATGCCAACAGAGATAGTCCTAGTTTGGTGCACAGTATCGTTCTCTGTACACGTGAGTACATACAGATACTTTAGTGGCACAAGACAGGCACTCAATGTCAACATGCCGCAGTGGCCAGCGAGTCCCCTTCTGTGTGTGTTTAAACATTACCCAGTTGGATAAGCATTGGCAGTATTGTTGGTTTTACACAGAGGTTACAGGGTTTGTTGGTAATAGGTTATCGCTTGGATGAGTCCAGAGTTCAGCAGGGGTCACCGCTGTGACTTTTTTCTTCTTTTGTTTTGGGACAATTCGATCTATCAAAGAATCATTAAGGACTGCTTCTTTTTGTATTTCGTGGTTTGGCCCCGCTTTGATCCGTCTGGGGACAAAACGGAAGTCCTTGCATGTGTAAAATGTATTTTTGTGTTTTTGTGGCCAGTGGGAAGACGGAGTATCAGACAACCAAGGCCAACAAAGCCAGGCGGTCGGCCTCCTTTGAGAGGAGGCCCAGTCGGCGTTACTCCAGAAGAACCATGCTGAACAGAGGCGAGGACGACTCTCTCGCAGTCGCACACCTGCACAGCATATGTGTATATAAAGCCTGAATACATAGCAATCAATATCGCAACTTAAAATACATCACATAGCAAAAAATATACAAACGCAAGCACATATTTACGTAGTATATACACATGAGGAATGCATGCAGAAATGGAAATATCTCACATGACGTAAACATGCACAAACCCCTCAGGTCTATCTGAACTTAACACTGACTGTCTGTTCGTTGTGTGTTTACAGGACCGTTCCATCCCCAGGAGTGAGTACACTGATATTTAAAGAATGTGAATGTGCCATTGCCTGATTCAGTTACTTTTATCCGGCCTTTTCGTTTTAGGACGATCACATTCACATCGGCTGTGTGTGTGTGTGTGTGTGTGTGTGTGTGTGTGGAAATGATATCGTTTCCCAGTTGTCGTAGCACCGCCGCCGTGTGATCCTGTTTGATAAATAACAACAATGGAAAGGCTTGCACTGGAAATTGCTTAGTTTTCTGTTGTGTACCGTTGCTTCCAGTGCTGTGTCTCACTCTCTTACTTCGCTCCGTTCCACCATAAGCCTCGGCTCGTAATCTCGTTGCAGAAGTAGCCTTTTGTTGTGGGGATGTGTGCGCGGGCTAAATACATGATGTCAGTGGTAGCTTTAATCTGTCATGGGACCAGTTGACTCACAGCATTGTGATGATTAATGTTCCTGTGACTTTTTATCACACCTCATTGGACAGTGCTAGACTGTGACAGTTCAGGTCCTTTTTGCGGCAACAAAGTATTTGCAATATTTAAAGCTGTGTTGAAAGGACGTAGCATTACCGCCTTATATAAAGATGGGGATTTGCAAATTGGCTCATGGATAACCTGGCAGACTTGTATCGGACTTTGAAAAGAACTTAATGGAAAAATAAATGTCATAAGTTTGACTAAATTGCAAAACTCCGTTGCCCCAGAATGTGGTTCATATGTCACAGCCTGAAGACTTCTCTATGTAATGTTAGTATTCATAATCTTTGGGCGGACTTGGAAGAGAATATCTGGATTCAGGAAGTTATAATTTGCCACCCACGGTGGCTGCTCAGCCAAATTAACACGAGCAATGTGCTCTGTGAAAAGCATTATGGGAGACTTTAAGAGTCTCTGGTTTGTTTCTTTAGTGTTCTTAAGTGTTCAGGCGACACAGAAAACCAGTTTAGTTAAATGTATTTGTTTTTTGTTTTTGGATAATTTGTTCACTTTCTTTCTCAGGCTTCTTTCCTCAGGCAACGGAGTCAGCTCCAGCAGAGGCCACAAGGTGAGGAGCAGAACTGCTGTGTGTATTTCAATCCCTCCTCTATTATACGGGGAAACCGAGTAGAGAACAGACTTAGACAATGAGGCCCAACGCGTCAAGTAAGAATCAAACTACAGGGAAGGATCAGTAATCGGAACTGTTTTCACATAGAAAAGCTAATTTATATCACAGATACAACATAAAACAGCTTATAATATTACAATGACATTGACCACAACAATAAAGTTTAATTATAGAGAGATAGCAGCTGTGCATTTTCTTTTATTTCCTTCATTCCTTCTTCCTTTTCTCAACATTCCCAATACCTTCCAATCTCGTCTTTCTCTGTGCCGACTCTGTTCTCTCTCTCTCTGTCCGGCCTCAGGCTTCTCCCTGTAGGAGTGCCTGGTCAGCTGTGCCCGTGGTCAGCCCGGTAGCTGCTTCTGCCTGTGCACCGATGGAAATCGAAGCTCTCCCCAGGAGTCCTGGAGGAGAAAAGAGGAGGTTGGTACCCGAGTTCAGAGTTATTGCCCATTTATTTTATTTTCAGCTCACCTTCTTTGGTTGAAATATACGTGAATGAGCTATTTTAGAGACTGGATGTTTCAAGGATTTGGATGAATGTTTTTAAGTTAAATGCCAATTAATTTATCATGCCAGTGGCAGCTTACTACAGTGCTCACTGATGCTAAGGGAAAAAAGACCAGGTTAGGAATGGTTGACTGATCCCTGTTGGGTGCTGAAAGAAGTGGGTGGATAGCTAGGTGTGTTTTTCATGGTCTAATACCACGAGAGTGGCTTAACGTGGCTTATCCACTGACCCTTTCTCACTGTGACCACGGATGGCAGGAAAGAAGGTGGGAGAAGAAAAAAAAAAAAAGAGTAGTTTTTATTTATTTGTGCCTGCATGTCCCTTCCATGCTTAGCTGTTCTATTTCCCTCTTCTCAAGTTCCAGCTCTGTTTATGTACTTGTACTTGTGTACGTGGAGCTGTTCTCAGAAACACGATGGCCTGAAAGACGAAGGGACTCTGCGTGTGTGTGTGTGTGTGTGTGCGTGTGTGCGTGTGTGTGTCTTAGAGCGCAGCACGAACAAGAAGACTGTAATGCAGCAGGGCAATATTCAGACAGATTCAAGCTCCAGAAAGGTGAACTGCCATTAGAAAAGCATCAGGTCATCAGAGACAGGAAGTAGAGGGTTATAGATGAAGAAGTAGACCTACTCCTGTAAGGACTTTTAAATTTGATACACATAAACTGTCCTAGTGCTCTGCTGACCTCTTCTCAGTAGCACCTGTAATGCCTTTTTTATTGTTTATTTGTAGTTTTTATATTTCATTGCTTCTTCAGTTGTGCTGTATTTTAAATCTCATTCTTCAGTCAGAGTTGTTGCCTCTGAACAGCATCAATAAGAATATAGTGTAGTTCTGTTTTGTTGTCTAGGATGAATCGTGTGTGTGTGTGTGTGTGTGTGTGTGTGTGTGTCTGAACGAACAAGCAAAATGTACATGCAAATATGTATGCTCCCTCCTCTGTTATAAACCTGCCATGTCCCCTGTGTGTTCCAGTATTAAAATGTACTGAGGACAAAGTGGTCTTGTCTGGAGGCAGGCCAGGTAGGTACGATCAAACACTGAACCTCGCCATCGCTCTGGCTTTAACCAATCAGTCGCTGTGCAGTGGCGGGCTTCCTGATCTTGGCTTTGGAGAAGGGTTTTCTTGATTTTTGCTATTTGTCCACTTTTTTTGATCAGCATGAAAAGCCAACCTAATCAGTCCGGAGATGATGTGGTGATTTGGGGTGCGGCGCTGGGATCCACTCTTTGGCGTCACGAATCAGGGATGTGACATGATTTCAGCTTTGGGTGTGTTCTGTTCAAGGCTTGGGTGCGTTCCAGTGTGTGGATGTCTTTCCTCTCAGTCCTCTAATGTCATGCTGTGCATCTTGTGAACCGCCTGCTCCTCTTGAAATCCTCACTTATCTTCTAAACCCTAAAAGGGTTCACGAGATACTTGTAGAGGAGTGGAAGTTAATAATTATAATTAGTGATGCTAAGGACGTACCAGAAATATGTCAGGTTTTTAGTGGTGAAAGCGTAATAAAACATTACCTGCCTCCATGTTCGTTTCCCCCAGAGTAAAGTAGGTACTCTTTCTTCTTGATCGAACTGCTCTGGCTTCTGCGGAAACAAATCTCATTCCCATTTCCAGCTCGAGCTGATCCGGTTTCTAGTAAAGTAAATTTCGGGTCAGTTGTACTAAGAGGATTGGCTGGCATTAGAGCAGGGGCCTTTTTCTTTTTTTATTCATTTATTACCCTGAAAAAGCATGATGCACAGACATGACCTTGGAAAGGGCCAGTGCGCAGACAGAGCGACGACCTATCGCACTCATTACGCTGCCTACTCCTCTTTCAGACCTTTATGCTCAAAGGGTAAGCGGTATATCCTAAAGGCTGTAGAGGCTTTCTTTTCCCCGCATGTCAACAAACTCTTCCGCTACTTTACTTCCAAGTTAGTGTCCGTTTTTAAGTGATTTTAAACGAGATTAAGTTGACCAACAGAACTACTGTTTTTAGTTTGGCGTAGACCTACCAGGTGCAGGCCCACATTACTCTTCAGAAACTTATCCAATGATAAAAAACAAGACCCAAGGCCTCCAAGTTGTTATATTACACTGAGTTCTTGTTAATGCTATCAGCCCATTGCAACCGTTTACAACTGACTCAGTGGACCGAAGGAGGATGCTTTGAAAGAGACTATATCACTAATACTTCAGACTAATCCCTTTCTCCTCCCACTCCTTTCTCTACTGCTTTTAGTACTTAGCATTTTTGACTTTGCATGGAGCTCTTGAGCAATCAATCTCCTCCATCCCTCTGTCTGTCATCCTCCAACTTTACTCGGCACAAAAGAGAATAATGACTCATTTGCTTAAGCCTAATGCTCATACATGTGAAGTTGTGATATGATGCCTTCATGCTGATGATATAATCCAAATTATATGTAAAACATAATGACAAATCATCCACAAGAAAATAGTCAGTGAGAGGAGCTGCATTTGTTTTTGTTTTTTTTTAAGAGAAAACAGTTGTGATAATGTTCTTGTTATCAGATGTGTGCAACAAACATCAGACGGTTCTGAAACAAAGTGAAATGTTAACCAATGATAACGAATCAATTGTAATTGGTAATGCTAATGGCCTGTATGCTCTCTCGCTGCTTTACGAAGCCATGTAGTGTTGTGTTTATATCTGTTGCCTTCTCTCTTTACGCTTTCCTCTCGTTCCTGTAAGCCACTCCACTTCTCTACGTCTCTCCTCTGTGACATCATCGTAAGTGAGGGTAGATGACTCGCACGTTACTGCAATTGGAATAAATTCATTGCATTTTAATCCTCCCATCGTTATCAAGAGAGTATAAGGAAAATAATAAAAGCTCAGTAGAAGTTCGTCTGCTGTAAATCTAGTCGGCTCATGGAGTTGGTGACTGTTTCACAGTGGCCATGGGAAACTCTGTGCTCCTTTGCCTCTCACTCTCCCGGTGGAGCTGTCATCATGAATAACCGCTTCCGGCTCGGAGCCTCCAGCTCTGAATGTATAAACACAGATTTGACATAGCCCATCAGGCCTCAGCCGCTCGAGGTGCAAAGCCAGGTCGACGAAGCTCCAGAGACATCCAGTCCACTTCACTTGGTGTGTGTCTCACGACGCCTGTCACGGCACACTTAAATGCACGCTAGTGTACAGTGCACCAGAAGCAATGGGCCATAAGGCCCGTGGCGTATTCAGTATCCTGGCACTGCGAGGCTTATCACAGCCATGAACGCCTTATTTATTTATTCATGGTGTTTTAATGCTCACTAAAATAACTTTTTTTTTTTTTTTTTTTTTTTAAATCATCAGCAGCATGATCTCTCTTTCCATGCCATGATATACGATGACATTTTTTCCTATGACAATATGAAATAGAGCTCTTAGTGCGACTGTAGAAAGTCCTCAAGGAATCCTGTTCCTCATACGATGGAGGACAGACTACGAGGTTAGCCTGCATGTCGGTCCGTATGCAATGAGTTACGACGCTCTCTCCCTTTCAGACTCGCGTTATCCGCCGCCTCCCATTCTCCTCTGCTCCTCCCCTCTTCGCTTTTCTTTAATTAAACCTGTCAAACTCGCGCTTTCTCCTTATTCTCTCCGTTCATTTGCATACAATCTCCTTCTCATCTTTTGCTGTTTTCATTCACTGCTTCCCTTCCTCCCCCCGCCAGTCTTGCTTGTTGTTTACCTACACTCCCCCCTCACTCACACCCCCATCTCTTTACGCCCCCCTTCCCCTTGTCCTTTTCCTCCACCCTGTCCTCCTCAGGTCTCCTCTCCTCCACCCTTCATGCTCATGTCTCATCAAAGCTCCCCACGAGGGGTTGGACAGCTCCGAGGAACTGACAGCGGTCTTCCCCTCTGTTCTCACGTGAATTGGACAGCACACTAATAAATGTGAAATGGCTCCGCGAGTGACTCACCCATGAAAAGCTTCTGGTGTTTGTGGCAGTGACTGGACCACATGGAGGGACACGTTTGGCGTGAATGCAGCCGTGCCTTTTTAACCGAAACATTCCTCGACACAGACCGCTCAGAGTATCGCACCCTCCGTCGCAGACTGACGCCTCTCCGAGCTCGCCATCACACGTGATGCTGCCCTTCTCAATGGTTCACTCCATTCCCTCCACTTTTCCTTGACCCTTTCTCCATTGACAGTTCTCAAAGTTACCCACTTTTTGAATCTCTCCTTTCCTTCTCTTCTCTCTGTTACCTTCTACACTTTCTGTGTCTCCTCGCCCCTTTTCCTTCCTCTGTCCTTCACGTTTAACCTCATGGTGAAACTGGCTGGCTGGGGGGAGATGGTATCAATGTGAGGCTTAGGAATTCAACTCCACTCTCGACTCTGTCAGGAAACAATAAGTCCCATAGTTCCTGCCTGGAGGGTTTAACTAAGTCCTCTTCTGCTCCCATTGTCGGTCTCTCAAAATTAGTTTCGTTTTTGTTTTTAATGATATTTCAATCATTGTTGCTGCATTAGTTCCATCAAATTATTTTTAAATAAGAAAATATGATTTTCTCTATTTTGTATTTAATCTGTTCTGCACATTTTATGGATCTGCTGCTCTATTTTTAAAAGGCAGTTGGATGAGAAGGTCAATATCTTACTCGTCTGTAGAGATTCGTCTTCCTGTAGAGAAGTTGGTAACTTGGCACAAAAAAAAAAATAGATGCAGGAGAAAAAAATAGTTACTAGCTTTTTGTTCCTGAGCACAACCTGGACTCTAGACTCTCACTTAAAATTGAAAATGACCTTCTCATCCAACATTTGGCTGCAAGTCCAACGAGCACAATCCCATTTAAAATGTTCAAAAGTGAATCAAAATCGAATGTAAATTGTTTGTTTTGTGGACACTGCTGCAGTAGTGTGGGGACAGTTGGGGAGGTTATTATGAAATGACGCCGCCACCAAGGCGACGGTGGGTTTGACTGACACGTACAGCGCAGTGTGTAGAAGTTAATAATAAGTGAATTCTTACCCAAACCTCAACTACATCGCTGTACAATGTTTCCTTGCACGGTTCAACCAATGAAGATGATTTCATAACCTTATTGCTTAGTGAAATGTTTACAACATAGCTTTGACCAAAGGATGTATATCTTTCTGAACTGCATTTAAAATCATTTCAGAGAATAAAGACAGGATCCCTCTTGATTGAGAAGACCATGTAGTTTTGTGTGTTTGATCACTTTTGCTATTTATTTTTTCATCACACAGATATGTTGTATCTTCTGTTGCTGTCAAGTTGTACTTTAGCCATTGAACATATAATGACGATTATATTAAAATGCTAGCTAGAAGCTAGTGGGTTGGTAAATAGTTGCTGTTGACGATGAAGCACGGCAACAAAGGAAATCTATACACCAGGCTGTTTTTAGGATTGAAGATGAAATTGGCCGTTACTTTAATGCTTGGAACCTTTTGGGTTGTTGTAAAAGATTTATCATCTACCACTGAAACCTCTAAACGGTGCATGTGTTGCACTTCATTGTAAATACACAACACAATGCATGGTGTTTATTGCCCACATAAGGGTTGGATACATCCTCACTGTTT
Organism: Ophiodon elongatus; assembly: GCA_016806645.1. NCBI lineage: Eukaryota > Metazoa > Chordata > Actinopteri > Perciformes > Hexagrammidae > Ophiodon > Ophiodon elongatus. Next base: position 300,250 of record JACSYO010002153.1, read on the forward strand.
CCTTCATGGGTTACTTAACATGTGGGAGTGTTTATGTACATTTAGTTAGTGAGTCCTCGGGGAAAGCATTGTACTTCTCTTCACATCTTTGTGTGTGTTGTGCCTAAGCTCCGGTTCTCTCAGGCACTATAAGTAATAATAAGTAATATATACTTCTCATGTTTCACTGTGTCTTCAGGCTACAGAAATATGAGGTAATTACTTGGCTGCTGGAAGAGCTTCCCCCAAAATCCATGTATCAAATGTTCTGCTTCAAGTGGCTTCAGATTCTCAGAATATTACAGGACATTTTTCCCTCAAAGGTTATTGCCTGCTTTGCTGACTTATTTCCATTGACTGAATCGTGCTGCTTTACCTCTTGGGAAGACATTTTCACCAACGTTATTTATTTTAAGAGCGTCCCTCTTGGACACACAGGTCCTTTTATCTTTCTGGTAGAAGGGACAGTAACTGTCTTTGTACTTTCTGGAGTTCCTGAGAACAAACCTTTTTTTCTAAATACGATGGATGCTCAGCTATATTTTGCCAAACCCACTTGAACACCTATGAACCTGCGTGTTTAGCTTTTGCCAGATATTTTTCCAACATTCAACATTTTGTTTTGGGTTATGTTGTTTGTTTTGTGGGAAGTTATTCCAAAAAAATGTCTTCTGATGTATCATCATGGGCCAGTTTTGACATCTTTGCAGAGTTCATTTATGTCCTATGGAAGTCGCAGGTAAGTTGCACAGCTGTATAATTTAACACTTGCATTATCTCCTCCAATGTTTGTGTTTTTAGATTTAAATAAGATCATGCTGCTTCTTTTATATCCTCGTTCTCTCCTGTTTTCTGTCTCCAGTCTGCCCATGGTTGCTGACCTGATGGAAACGTGCATTGATGATGTCCTCAGGGCTTCTGTCGTTACCACGGAGACCGCTGCGGATGAGGCCGGACCGAGCTACGCCTATGCTGCCGCTGGGGAAGATCCTCTCAGCCTCGCTGGTGAGGCCACAGAAACACTAGAATACCACAAAGTGGAAAACACTGAACAACGACAAATGATATGAGATATGTCGTCACTCAGAAATGAGAAGATATTTAAAATCTGGTTTTAGAAGTTTGATCTTTAAAATACAACACTATAATCCTATAAATATCACTACAATATGAATGAAAATGTATTTGACATAATGGAGTACAGTGACAATGTGAGAGAATAGGAGACCCTGGTACCACCACTTGGGGTCACTCCTATCTTATTCACATCTCGTACAATTACACATTTTTCTGCTATTATTGTTTTACTTAAATTAAGTCAGTCAAGCCCCAGAGCTGATGTTGTCAATGAGAAGTAAACTTCTCGAGGAGTATATGGAAAAGGGGGATATAATGAATGTCATTTTTAATTTCTTTAGAATTGCTTTATTGTGCATGCACTGAACGATTACGATGCAGTTTTAATGCATGTGTATGTATTTAAGTTTGAACGCCGTGTCTCTCCAGAAGCAGCAGCTCGCCTGAAGCAGCTGGAGTTGGAGAGCAGTCCGCTTCTTGGTACTCCCAAAAATAATGTCAACGTTAATATGGCCATGAACAATCAGGTGAGTTTTTGTTCAGATAGTATTTAGGTTAATTTTGTACTTTTGTTTTTTTTATTCCAGGACCTTTTAAAAAAAAAAAAAAAAAAAAAAAATCTAGATAAAGACTAGTAACACGTCCCAGCATAGAGACATTACAGAAGGGATAGCAGAGCTATGTTCTCTGGTTTGTTCAGAAGTAATAACAATATCTTTATTTTTGTCTGGGATGTGTGTGCCCCGCCCGACCCCGCTCCATCAGGAGGATGTGGTGAAGCTCACGGAGAAGTGTGGTCTGAGCAGTACGGGCAGTAGTCCGGTTGTCACTCCGCTGTGCACCCCAGAGGATCTGAAGAGTAACATCCTGAAAGCACAAGTTGAGGCTGCTGCCCTCAAGGTGAGGAGCAGACCCCAAAACAGCTGGATGCATTTTATTGTTCAGTGATCGCACGTAGACGCTTCTAATCTGTTTAGGGAACTGAAAGACTTCCGTTTCTACTTCATGTATCTGAAATAATGGCATCCTGGCTTTCCAAACGACCCTTTTAAGGTCTAACAATGAGGGCTTCAGTGTCTTTGTCGCAGCAGAATTTAATCACCGTAGCTGCAGTGTATCAGTAATGTGCAAAACATGTTAATGTCACAGTATTCTGCTCTCCTGTATTAGTCCGCCCTCCGTCGATCTATGGATTAATCTCTCTCTCCCTGCTCCGCTGTGTAGGGATCTTTGGAGGAACACGTCGTAACTGTTGGAGATAAAAACTGTAACTTGCAGGAGGCCTCAGCCAGGTATGACCACACACTTGAATAATTCATTTCTTAAAAGTACAGTCTGTAGATACATAATTATAATTAATTAGTGAATTGATTTAACTTCTTCTTCAACTTAGCTCCCTTTTGTTTAGAAATTATGAATGAAACAATGTGTTTCTGCTAAGGCTCCCAAAATGTATTCAACCATGGAAAACATTTTGTTTGTTTTTGTTAATTTTAGTCTTTTTCAGCTTCAAATCTTCTGTCCTTTTTTAAACAGTACAGTCGGTGCAGAGAAAACATGGACAGGAGAAAAGCTATTGTCACTTGTGCTCTATTGTCTTGAAATGTGGGCCCCCCCACCCCCCTCCTCCATCTTCCTGAGTCATGCCAACTGTCAACACATTGTCTCAGCCAATCTGGGCACTGCCTGCTGCTAGAGCTGATTAACTGCTTGAATATTCATGAGGATTATTAGCGTAGCTCAGAAAACATTACATCACCTTCAGCTCGTTCTTACAAGCGAGGCTCCACAGATTGTCAAGCAAATCCCTGTCGCTGCTTTGTATCGGAGGCAGTAAGTGGCTCAGGATGAAAGGGGGGGGGGGTGAGTCACGTAAGATTTGTTAAATGCCGTTTGTAACAATATATGATGTATATATCCTCCAGATCATATTTTAAAAAATCCATTTAAATCTTCGTCCTTCCCTGTACCCCATTGAAATATTGATTCATCATGAATTATATTTTACTTTACCGTAAAAGGATTTTACTGCAAGGGTTGGATTCAATCTCGAGGGGTTTAATTATTATTTTTTGAATATTTTATGCAGAAATTGCGCATTGAGAAGAAACACAAAATCCCTGGCACTAAACAAGAGCGTGTTTTCCGTCTATTTTCAGGATGAAAGTGCGCACCGGGCGAATGGGCAGTAACTCGTCTCTGTCCGTCAGCAGTCGCCCTGAAATCCAAGACTCCTGGGACCTGCTCAAGTCAGCCTCCCTGCTCTCATCAGCAGGGGCCAGGTCAGTCTGTGTGTCTATGTACTACATGCTTTCTTACTTTTATTTGTATATGCAAAGTAAAAACTGCACCCTGGGATTTGTCGACGTGGTGAATTCTGAATAAATGTACTTATTATTCGCACTGTGGCTAAAGAAAATGAGACTAACTGGAAGAAAAGCTTAGCAAAGGAGGGAATCGCTGCAGATTCCTAATCCTTCTAAAAAAGGACAGAGACAGACGCATTATATCCGTTTTCTCCTCCCTTTTTATCTAACTTTAAGTCAAACAATACATTTAGTGATTACTACACTGTCCAGATTAGGATGCAGTAAATTGATATAGCTCACTGTGCCTATAACTTCAAAACCCATTTTATGTAACGATCATTGTCGTTTAACCTACTTCAGCTGTTAGGACCTCGAGAGTAGGAAGAAACAAAAGGCTTGGACCACTCTGATGTTCAGAAGGAATGAATAAAGGAGGCTAGAAAACAGTTAAACCTAAGGCTATAATGCAAACCTGCTTTTCCTTCAATGGCATCAACTTAACTGCACAATTCCTGTGTCCTCATTGTGCAATTTTATATAAGCTTGCCCCCTAACGGAGCATAAAGCAAATATAATACATAACTCACAATATCCATCGGGGACAAAACGTGTCGCTTGTTCTTCGTGGTCTTTGCTGACATCTGCTGGCATGTTATAGCAATGCACCTGTGTGTGAGTGTGTGTGTGTGTTTGTGTGTGTGTGTCTGGGTGTGTTGAGTCACATGACTTGAGTTCTGCCTGGATACTTCTGGCGTCTCGGCTCAATAAGTGTTTACAGTAGGATGACACAAAATACAGACGCTTGACCAGACAGTCCACAAGGCTGTGTGGCTCCGGGCTCGTTGACGCAGCAAACGCTCTGCTAGCCAGGCTGTTTGTCTTCTGCCGTCTGGTGAATGGAGACTCCATGCTGTGCTTAAACAATGCGTTGATTAATCAATCAGTCAGAGAACATCTCTCAAGAACAATTTTGATAATCAATTAATAACTGAACTCATTAATCTGAAGCTGTTTTAAACCAGTGTAAAGCTACTTTTGTGCAAAATCATGCAATTTTGCCGTGTGATGGGCTCTGATAATAAAGAGATTTCTTGAATCATATGAAGAAGTAATGTACCAATGAAATATGAATTAAATCACTTTTATACCAAGGAGGAGGAACTCGAAATACATTTCTGTAAATGTTTCGGAGGAACAAAAACCTGGCATTCTGTCATTTGCTCGTTTTCTTTCTCTCTTTCTGCTCATCAGTGCCGAGAGGATAGCTGAAGATGTAAACCCCTGTGTTCCCAAGATGCCCTCTGAGTCTGCCAGCGAAGGCACGGCACTAAAGGTAACGCACATCATTGAATGTATTCCATGTTATGAGGAATCTCTGTTTGAAGTGGCAGCAGATCACTTTTCAACTCTTGTCCTGTCCAAAAACCTGTCTAATGCCACTTTAATAAAGTTATACTGTATATGCATGCTGCTTTCGCGGCTCCTCTTCGATCTAGTGTCATGCTGAGCTTTTGTATCGGTTTTTCTTTGTTCATATGTTGTGGTGCGTCTGTGTCCTTCTGCAGGTGAAAGCAGAGGAAGCTGACCTGAACATCGCCCCACTGTCTGACAACCTGATTGATTTCACTGATCCAACTCCCATGGTAAGTCAGTCCGACCGCATGAGGAGAACTTTGAGATTAAATCAGGGCCTGAAAAATATATTTGCGTAAGCACCTTTTGTAAAAGGACACCACTGACCTTTAACTCGAGCCCAACTCAGTCTCACCACCCAACTGGACTTATTCACCCTCATTCAGAAGCTTTAATTTACAGGCATTTCTATTGAGGCTAGGAATTGATATTATTGATGAAATATTTACACCATTTAAAGAGTACATAGATCAATTAATGGGAGAAAGACACGTGAGAGAAACTGAACTGAAAAGGAAACTTAATTTGTAATTTTATTTGTGATGTAAGGCCCAATCCCAATCCTCCCCTTCCATTTGCTCGTTCACACGACGGGGTGAGGCTGTCCTGATTCATGTGGGGATAGAGGTCAGATAAGGGCAAGTTTAAAAAAAAAAAAAAAAAAAAAAAAGAGGGCGAAGGCTAAAACTAGAAATGGGCTTGGCCCCAAGTCTTGAGGTTAGCAGTGATCTGTTGAAGTAAACCTGCATCCGTGATTAAAGGTGGTAGACTGCACCACCGTGAATTAGGGTGGTCCACATAGTGTTCTGATCATTCTGTCTCCCAGCTACCACCAGCGCAGCAGCCCAAACCTCCCATCACACCTCGCTGGATCATCCCTACAACTGCTGTGAGTGATCAGTCTCTGTATTCACACGTCTACGTTTTCTCACGTTCAACTGTCTCCCTGGCTTTTTTTTTTTGTCTGTTTTTAGAATGTTTTCATTATTTTAATTCCTGTCCATTGTCCTGAAACCAATGATGCACGGCTCGGTGTTGTATTTTTCCACATGCACTTGCATAGTTGCTGCTCACTTTGGCTGATGTAGAAGCTATGTAGAGAATGACCTCCTTCCTTCTCCCTCATCCCCATCTAATGCAGCCTCCTGGCGTCTTTACTAACGGCCTACTCGACCTTGACCCCCCTGCTAAGGTCAACCCTCTTCTCCCTGCAGATGGGGGAGCAGCGCTCACCCCAGTCCTCCCCCACCTCGCTCACACACGTAACACCATCTCCGCCAGGTAAAACTCTTGAGATTTGAACCCGAAGCACCTAAAGCTTGTTTCTAAAGCGAGCTTGCTAGTATGCTGACCCCTGCTGATCATGCAGGAGACTGCAGCCCTTTAGCTGAAATCCCAACGCAGAAGAGTTCCAAGTACTGAATCACTTGTAGTTCTTAGTCTCGCTATTTAGATGAATCATGAGCTCCCTTTGAGGCTCCAGCACTGTATCTGTCTGTAAGACCCAGCTGGTCACTGCGGAGGAGTACCATTACTGAAGTACTGCACTTAAATACAAATTTGAGGTACTTGTGCTTTCCTTGAGTATTTCAATTCAACGCAACTTTATACTTCTACTCCGCTACAAGTCAGAGGGAATATTGTGCTTTTTACTGCACTATATATAAGTATATCACCATGTGATGGATACTTTTCCTCTGTTCCTTATCTTAATTCATTCTTTTTAAAGCATACTGTTTCATAACCCATATTCATAACCTCTCGGTCGACATGATGGTGAACGTTTAAATGCTTTCACCAGCAAAGTCGCCTCCGTCTCTGATGCGGTCGCTCTGCCTTCTATCACCCCCGTGTCGTACAGCACTGTGGGTCAGCGGCCAGCCTCGGAAGATGGAGCCAAACCCAGAGGTCTCCTAACCACTGAGCTCTGATGGAGAAATGAGGAGCGGCCATCGCCACGTTTTCCCCGCCCGCTTTCCCGCCGCGCCCCCCTGACCCATCCACACACACACACACACACACACACACACACACACACACCGGCGAGCCGGGCGAGGGCTCCCAGGAAAGTGGAACCAGGGAAAGAGGCAGCAAACACAATTTCACCCACGCTGACGAACTGATTGGACAAACTGAACGTAGCACACAGAAAAATAATAGGAATATGATGACAGCTTTTCACGATAACGTGACACGAAGCCTAGTTTTTTTGTTTTTTTTTTGTTGTAAAAACAGTTGAAACAAAACATGTAGCTCCAGTATTAACATCTTAAGAACACTTAACCTGTGAATCTCCTGTATGAGTTCACTGACCGTGACCTGCAATTTGCTTAATCCATCCAGTCAGCCGAACCTCTGTCCCTCATAACCGGCACCATCTCCTCTTAAAGTGTTAAAGTCTTTTTTATTCAACTTGTTAGCTCCAGAGGTTAAGTTGGGGCTGACGCACTAAAATCTCTTGACACTGTAAAGTAAGGCTTCTGACTCGAAGGGAAGTTTGTCTCTTTTAGCGCCGCTTTCCTCCCATTTATTTTAATTTTTTTTTTTTTTTTTTTTTTTTTTTTTAATCATGCGGTTTTATTACTGGTTATTCACGCCACTGGATCACTGCGACTCTGAGGTCGTCTGTACACGCACAGATCACACAGGATGTAGCGCTGCTGTGCTGAAGTGCACTGGATGAAGGACTAAAAGAAAGCTGTAAAGAAAAAAAAAAAAAAAAAAAAAAAGAAAAGACAGTGACTTAAAATGTTGATTCTTAAGAGATAAAAAACGCCTGGACTCTGAACATGAAGTATTGATATGATGCTGTACTGTCCTTGTAGCACACTACAAACCCTTTTATTTTTAAATCCAGTCAACACCACACGTGAAACTCGTCTGTTGGAGCAGCCACTGGATATGAAAACGTCACTGGATTATTTTTGCAACACTGGACCTTGAAATCGATGTTTTGCATTGGATGACAATGTAGCTGACCACTTTGTGTGTGTGTGTTTTTTTTTTTTTTTTTTTTTTTTATCCTGTTATTACTTTTCCTTTTTGACTTTTTGATTTGCTCATAGCAGTACTTTTTGAATTCACACATTTTCGTACCAGCGTGATGAGGGATTGACCGTCACTAATGAAACTTAGTTCTGTGTCTCTTCTTCTGTTGCTATGTAAACTCTCATCATGACCTTTTGAGTGAAAGTTGAAGACAAAGTTTTTAACATTTTGTGTAAAATGTGATCCTCTACTTTTTCCACTTGAATTCACTGCCTCTACCTGCGACAATTTTTCATTTACAGCAATTTTATATTGGCAATGTAAATGCAAGAGGCTGCTCAATTCCTTTTGAAACCAACGTTTTTTGCATATCTGACTTCATTTAAGAGTTTAATCTCGCCCCGTTATAGAACATGGCTCCTGGTATTCACATGCTGTAGCTTCTTCCCTGCCTTATGGAAATGAATGTATTCAAACAGCCTCATCTGAGAACGCTGGAGATGCCACAGTGTGAAAACTTTTACCACTCGTTAAATTCTCAATTGCTGATGTAGTTCATAACTGGAGGAAAACTTGTGAAATATCTTAAGAGCTGATTTTATACGTGTGAAATTGAGGCCTGATTCTACAATGTTCTGAGTTATTAATGAAATGTATCACATTGACTCTTAAAAGATGGGCTTTTTTAAAGAAAAATCTCAATACCCCGTACATCATAATCACTAAGTCTAGACCCTCATTTAAGTTATGTCTGTGTAGGTTTCTCACTGTGATGGTGATGTCATCGTCTGTCTTGAACAAGGGAAGCCGACCATGTCTTCTTCGCCGTGACGGTTATTTATGCTGCGACTCGGTGTTCAAATACGACATGTTGTCCAAAAGTGTTGTAGCGTACAGTTTTAATGTATTGTCAGTATAATGGCATCGGCTGGCTGTAGATATGAAGTAGATTTATATATATTTTTCTGAAAATGATTCTGGCAGTATTGTTACTACACACTGAGAAGATTTCTGCATTGAGGTGTTCGCTAATTACAAAAAAAAGAAGTAGGAAACGTATTAATGTTCGAACTGACTGGAAAAAAACACAGATTGTGACCTTTTTTCAAATGCAATTTTATATCCACTTTTATTTTATTTTCTGGAATACCTGATCATGATTCAGTAAAGCTTTGCTGCAGTAGGAGTCAATTGGTTTTTCATTCATTTTTACTGTTTGGTTACTGTTTATTATTACAACAATCTGATTTACTACTGTGCTGTGGACCAGATGGGATTTGTGTCTTCTCCAACCAGCTATGGAACAATGAGCTGGTTCACTCTGAGGTAAAGAAGAAAACACAACAAAATCTGTTTTTTTTTAAGTCCTTTATCAGAAAAGTATCAATAACCACTGACTCGGTAGAAGTCTGTGTTCAAAGTGATCTCTGAGGGTATTTACTTGTGTCATCTGATGAAGTGCAATACTTTTTAAAATATATCCCAACTTTTAAAGCACATCATGCAAAACAATCCACACGGTGTTCTTAAATCTTGTTAGTAAAAGAAGATAGTTTGGATGTTTTTGAAGTGGGGTTGTGTGAGGTGGGCCTTCTTATCTAAAGTCGGTGTGTTTACAGACAGATGATAGTCAGCAGTTTGGAGAAGCAGACGGGCGTTAAAGCTCGGAAGCAGAAAGCGAGGGTCTGCTGTGGACGGCAGCAAAATGTGTTTAAGACACCTAACAAAAGAAAAAAAACAGTTTAAGTGTGCGATATATTTAAAATATCTTAGACCGTTTATGTTGCCAGGAGACGGCTGTTTCCAACGGTGGAAGTGAAGCCGCCTACGCATGTGTCCGTTCTGAAGCAATGTACCCACATACTCCAAACATACCCTCGTCACTCAGTGTCATCTATGACCTCACCAATTTATTGTCAATGGAGAGCAGTTCCACACTTTATCCTGGATGACATCACAAATTACAGTAATAGTTTTTTGAGACGTACGAGAGAGTTGTTCACGTTCACTAATATTGCTGCACTGTCTTATATTGGGTATGAAAAAAGGGCGTACTTCCCCTTTAAGAGTTCATCTGAAGGTCATTCAGCCTGGTGAGGGGACACTGTACCTGTTGGTCTTTTTAACTAAAGAAATTCAAGTCTCAGTGATTCATGTTTGATACAGAGTTTAATAGTCTTATATGTAAGTTAGCCAATTCACCACTGGATGGCAGCACAGTACCATTTTTCTTTTTTTGTTTTACTATTTTCCTCATTAATACTCCAATTCAGATCTCCAACCCCATAATTGCAAATGCATGTGCTTCATACTAAACTAATATCTAAGCTACTGCAACACAAAAGGTGGGACTCTGAAAGTAGACTCTTCCAAGAAGCTATTTATGCCCTTGAATGTCATCAAGCTGAATAAATACCCTTTAAAGATGGCACGGTTGATTTGTATTCTACATTAATAATCAAGGAGCAAGATTTCCCGATCTATTATCACACTGCAGCACATTGTAAATGGTGACATTCTGAGCACACACTCCGTCTTTGTGTTTAATTTTAGACTGTTAAAGGTGTGTTGGCTCATTTATTTCCGCACAGACTATTGTACTAAATAAGTCTTATCTCTCTAAAGCTCATTGAAAAAGACCAGGAGTTACAGCGGCGTATGGTTTATCGTCTGCTGAGATAAAGTAGCTTATATACAGAACTAGATTGCATTATGCTAACCTCGATTTGAATGTACTGCCTCAGCAGAAGTGGATCTTTTCTTTTTAATCAACAAATCATTTTCTTATCTGATGAAGTAGAAAGAAATCTATGCCAATCGATCCAAGTAGTGTAAGTAAACAGGTTTTCACTGAATATTTCCCCCTGCAGATACTTTGCCTGGTCTATAAATCTCAGTCTAATATCGCCAGGTTCAAGATTAGTGTCTCGTTTGCACAGGAAGTCTGTTCATCAGATTCCAGATGAGCAATGTTTTTTTTTTTGTGATAGTGGTTTGGTAGAAGAGGGGTGTGTAACAAACTTACACACGCTTCTCGTTATCTGAGGAGTTCAAGCAACTTTTAAAAATGTACATCTGTCATCTCTTCAGCTGCTTCATTAAAACAACAAAACCCATCATCTGCTTTTGAGGCGAGATAAATAAACGTTTAAAGGCTCATTATGGACCACAGTTCAGTGGCTGTTGCCTTTTTTTTTTCTTTAACAAACTGTTCTTTTCAGGATTGCATCAGTTCGGAAAATCCTCAATCAGTACCAGAATGAAAGCAACGACTTCGCTGTTTCTTTGTCAGATGCCATATTGGTTTACATTTCAAACTGCAGTGATTTGAAATTGATTGACTGCGACCGGTCCACGCCACAGAGCAATACATAGTTGGGCCATTATTAAACAGCAGACAGCATACAGCTCAATAACTCAGCCAGGACTGCTCCCCTCAGCAGATGGACCCCCCCCCCCCACCCACCTTCCAAATGAATAATTGATTACGTACATGGACCTTATGCCAGGTCATGATTGCTTAAGCATGCTCAAAGCTCTGGGTGGATTCACGGAGATTTGGCGCGAGGCCCGTGCCCTGATGTCACCCGTTCAGATCCCACCAAAGCAAAGATTAAGTCCTCTCTTAAATATTAATATTCTTTCAGGATGGATATCAGTGCTGCTATTTTTTTTAATTATCAGCCTTGTTTATAGTTTGATGACCAGCTGTTAGAGATGGATTCATTAAATCGAGGTTTTAACACCAGCAAACGCTATACCATTAATAATATGGGTGTCAAGGTTTTAACACAACAGGCTTAAAAATGAAGATTAAAAAAGCAAATAACGTGAGCATAGCACCAACTTAAGTGCATCTGTATCTTAGTAATAACACTTTGTTGTAGGTTAATTGTTGGTTATTTACTTGAGACGAGGTATTTGGTGCCATTAAGAAAGACTCACTCACGTTATTCACCAAAGTTCCCAATAAGATGATTGACATGTGACTTTTTTTTTGCCATTGCTTGTTATACTTTCTACTCATATACATATTTATATCCGTTTTGTGTTCCCAAATTGTAATTCCTTTTAAAATGGTTATTTCTTATGTATAACTTATTTTTGTTCCCGCTACTTGAACACCAAGAATAATGTGTATTTGATCCTCGATCTCAAAAATATGAAGCACAGATTACAGCATCAGGGCCGCTGACTCGAGCGATAAAGATTGACCCGGTGGCAACTAGAAGAAATAACCAATATCAACAACTACGGTGACTATGATTGTACTGATTATGTACTTCAACATGTTTGCCTAAGTAACAATGGAATGTGATGTTCCATGCTTGATGGTTAATGTTTTGTGTTGCATAAATGTACTATTGCGTAAGAGTTCTCAGATCTGCGATTGGACCAGAAACCTATATCAAGCTGGACGTTTGTCTTCCTAATTAAAACACAATGCTTTTTTTTTTTAGTTTTTTTTTTTTAAAACCCAGATGCCGATGAAACGTTCTCCACACCTGCTCTCACATCTGTCCCGATTGTTTCCTCTGTTCCGACTGTCGGATCCTGATGAAGTTTACCCCCCCCCGTTTCTGCTGCTGCTGCTGCGGGATGAACTGACCGTGGTGAGCAAGTTTCATCCAACAAAAGATGAACAAATGGCGGAACATCTGGACGGTGGGGAGCAAGTGAGAGCTGAAGACACTTCTCCTGGTGTTCGTGTGCCAGGGTTTCTTTGGTGGGAGAGCTTTCAGAGACCGAATGGATCCGATGGCTTTTCCTGACGATGAGCGATACAGATGCTGAACTGCTGAACACGTTTGTAGCCTCCCCTTCCCATTTGCCCACGCTGGCCCTTTAAAGAGGCCATCTGTAAAATCACAGGTAGCGTACATTAATAGTCCACTAAATTATTAATCCGTAAGATGTTTACTTGCAATGAAAATGGGGTATAAAACCTTCAGAACCATAACGTTTCCACATTGATTTATGCTTTTCATGCTTTGTGCTGATCTGCTGAAGTCCGTTTTACACGGCTGGTACAGAAAGCTAACAACAATATTAGTCTACTGATATTATCACAGATAATATTCAATCAATAAAAAATGTTTCCACGTATCCCTCATTATGGCACAGACCTAAATGCAAATCGTGAGTATAATAATCAAAATGTGCTGCATCAAGTTTTAAATTGTAAGAGCAGCAGAATGTGCAGTTGTCACGTTACGAATACGTTTGTCAAATAAATGTATTAGAATAAAACCCCTTGAGATGTGTGGCAGATTAAATAAGAAATACAATTATTGGTATGGCAGCATACAGACAACGGACTAAAAAAATAAGACAATCCATAAACATTGACTGATTAAAACGGTAGGTATTGAGAGTGAATGGAGTGGTAAAAGGAATATATGAACTACTATTAAACTAATATTGACAAAGATACTCAATTATTGATTTCATGTCCGCATTCCTCTCATGCCTTATTTGCTGCAACAGTGTTGCTTTTTTCTTTTCTTTTCTTCAGATTTTTCATAGGTGGAAGTAGACGGCACGCGATCGGTCCATTTTGTGGGACGAGTCAAAGATTCAAAGAGTCCAAGAGTCAAACAACGAGCCAAACGCCCCCTTTCATTGGAACGCCACCAGGCAAAGAACTTACGTGGTTCACCCCTCGGGTCTGAAGTGTATCGAGAGGTCCTGAATATTCAACAGGTAAACGCTGGTACAAAGAAAAGACTCTCTCCCTCCCTCCCCTCTCTCTCTCTCTCACACACACACGGAGGAGATTCTCTCTGTCAGTCATTACAATAAAGGCTATTGTGCTGTTTGGCGAGCTGTTGCAGGAGATAGCATTCTCTGACAGGGCATTTTGAAAAGAAGCTTATACATCTCAACCATCAAAATGGCTTCATCGCCTTGGCGTGTGTGTGAGCGTGTGTGTGAGCGTGTGTCTGGTCGGTGTGGCGGGGTATTCATAGTCAAAGCTTTGAGATGATAAAGACGTGAGGGAGGGTAATTGATCCCTAAAGGGCTGCATTGTGTCAGTAAATGTCTATTATATGCATTTGAATGTGTGTATGCCAGGTGAGACAAACACACACACACACACACACACATGGTAATTGTATGTTGTTGTTCCATCCATAGAAAAAGGTGAAATCCCTTTCCAGCATATTTAAAAAGATGGATGATAAACATCACACGGTGCACAATATGTGATCCTGGGAATCATATTTATTTATCATGATTTAAACGGCTGAAATGCATTCGTAACATTATTTCACTTTGCATTGGTCTATGTGTTTCTGTACTTTTATTTGGTGGTTGCCAACTGGCACGACGACCTCGTTTGTCAGCGCTTTCCACAGCCTCTCGTCACATGGCCGTCTCCAATACATGATTTATTTTTCCTGATCAGTCACCTCTATTGTTTAAATCTTCCAGCTGCAGCTGTAAATTGTTTCAGTGGAAAAAGCTCTGATAAATCCACTGTAAGCTACTTTCCAATCACTTAACAGACTATTTATCTGCTCTGGAGACATTCAGGACTTGGTGGAGACCAGCGGAGCTAAAAGGAGAGTGAATGTTGGACTTACATGGGTCTGGTGGCCAGAAACCCGACAAATGAATGAATCCAAATGAATGCAGATGTTGCTCCATGCTGGATGTGTTATCGCATTTGCCATATTAGCTTTATGACGTTATCATATGTGAATATGTTTGAGACTAGTTCCACTGCCCCCAGTTGACGAGATCATCTAGTGTTTGGCTAAGTTAAAGAAACCTAAACTGATGACTTGTGTTTATAAAAAGATCACGGTCATGGTTAAATGAGCCATTGTTGCTAGGAGACGGTGTGTGTGTGTGCAAATGGCAAAGTCCGAGAATTTGTACATCATAACAATCGTTATTCACTTGGCCAACACTGTTGGATTAATGCTGTTGCTTTGTGTCTGGTGTTCCTACATGGAAGATCTCCACCTCAAGAAAGTTTGACCAACGGAGCAGAGAGTGGCACTGAAATCGTTCTTCCACTTTAAACTAAAACTCCGCTGCACACCACGTACCCAATGTGAACATGGCAAGTATGGAAAGAAGTATGAAATATCCCTTTTTGCCGTTCTCAATCGCTGTGTTGAAGTATGCCACTCCAAATGTCAGCCTGGTCTTTTCAAGCCGTCCACAAACAAGTGACAGAGATTTCCAGACACATCAGAAGATGCATATGAATGAGACATTCTCTCCCTGCACAGGGGAGGGCTGTTGTTGCTGTTATCAGTAGACCAGGTTCAATGGCTGGCCACAGGCAGGGCTAAGTGTGTGTGTGTGTGTGTGTGTGTGTGTGTGTGTGTGTGTGAGAAGTCTGTTTTTGAAAGCAGAGAGTTTCTGCGTAGGTTGGTGTGTGTGTGTGTGTGTGTGTGTATTAGGCCCTATTTTATTTTCCTTATGAATGCTTCCTTCGGGGTCTATTATATATATATATATATATATATATATATATATACGACACCCAGCTGTACCTCCCGCTGCAACCTCGTGATCCATGCAGTGTAAACTCCTCTTTAAATTGCACTGAGTTTGTAGAATCCTGCACGCAGAAGTAAAGCTAAACCAGAATAAAAGTGAGGTCCTATTCTCTGGTCCAGCAGACAACTCTGAAACCAGGCCCTCGGGCCGCCATCATCGAATGTAAACTCCCACGCAAGAAAATCTTGGTGTAATCTGTGATTTTGGTTTGAAATTTTATAAGCAAATCAACTCAGTTGTCAGAACTAGCTTCTACCATCTGACATCACTTGCAAATTTAAAATCATTGCTGCCCATTAAAGATTTAGAGAGTTTGAGCGTCGCTATTATTCCTCCTTGACATAACTCAGTCAGCCCTATCTCGCTTGCAGCTTGTTCAAAATGCAGCAGCAGGACCAGGAACAGAGACCATATGTATATTTGTTAAAGCATTTTAAATGCATGAACTGGAACCTGGTTACATCTTTGAACTGCTCGTCCCCTATTCCACCTCCCGACCTCTCGGCTCTGGTGACCTGTCGCGGCTCTCCGCTCCATGCACCAAAGGAGATTGAGCATTTTCAGTTGTTGGCCCCAAACTGTAGACTAGGTTGCCACTAATAATTAGATCATGCCCCTCCACTGATACCTTTTTTTTTAAAAAATCACTTTTCTTTAGCTCCTTCATTATCATCATGAAGGCATGCCTGACCTCCCTTGTTTATATTTTATTTAGTTTGTTGTGTAATATTGTTGTATGCTATGATTTTATCAAGATATTCTATTTATTTATTACTTTACTCATATTCTCTTATTATTTCTACCAGGGGAATCATGCGATTGCTTGCATGTGTTTACGTGCGTCTGTGAGTGTGCACCTCCGTGTCTGTCCACGGCTAATCACGCATTCTGCTGCAGCAAACTGCTCAATATTTTTGGGGGACCAGTTATGGCTGCCCGCTCAAGGACCTCTAGTGGTTGCGGCGACTCACACTTTCTCGTAACACCTTTTATCGCCCGCTTTATACTGCCATTGACTGCCTTCTAAACTCCCCACTCACTATTCTGTCTCTTTACCGTCCTCTACCGTAAACCGTGTGCACCCTCTCGACAGTTATTCTGTGATTTTTTTTTTTTTTATTGAGCATCAACCCCAAATTTACACGCGTATTGTAGAAAAATAGACTTCAAGTTGCAACTTGAAGTCGCGGTTACGCCTGTGCGGCGTAGGGACGGGACGCATGCCTGCACAGAGCCGGGCGCAGACATCTGCATAGGTTTAGATGAGAGTGTAGCTGTTGTGTGCGACGTGCCAGTGAAAAACTGTCTGATACACTTGTGGTCTAGAGACGGTGCGTTGGCCAATTGTGCGGCGTGTTAATTTAATCAAACATTACAGCAGTGGTCGTTACTGACACACACCTTTTGTAGTTTATGTCTGCGTTTGTTAAAATCTCTTTGTAAAGCACTCTGGTCACCGTTTGTTGTTTTTAAATGTTCTCCATGAGTAAACGTGACTTGACTTGTGTGAAGCAGAGAGAAAAGGAGTGTGTGTGGGTGTCTGACGGGCAGACAGCTTGACAGAGCTCATCTGTGGCAGTCGCCCTCCTGTGTGTTATCAGCGACTCCCAAACGGGCGCTGCCAATCACCCCTCGTGCCGGTGGGACCGCACATCTACCCACCAAGCCAGACCAGACGCACACACACACACACAAACATGCACGCATGCATAAACACCAGGCATCTAGTGTACAGCAGTACGCACACACACACACACACACACACACACACACACACACACACACACACACGTATGGTAGGTGATGTTGCATGCTCGTTCCCATCACTCTCTGTTCCTGTTATTTCTCTCTCACACACACACACACACACACACACACACACACTGGGAGCAGGTGTTCCTCACACTCACATGGAAAGACCCGCTCCATCTGCACACACACACACACACACACACACGCGCACACACGCACACACACACACACACAGCAGAAACCCCCCCCCCCGTCTCTAATACTCACTAGCTATCTATCTCAGGCAGAGACCAATAAGCTTTCACTCTCCTCGTCCTCTCAGAGCTCATTAGTTGCGGCACACCTTGTGAAAGTATTGGACTGATGTCACACTGTATCAGATGATGATGGACAGATTACCCCATTTTCCCCTCGTTAGACCGTCTCCTTGAAGTCGTGTCCATAACCTGAATAATTTCAGAACCACATCGACATAAGTGTGCACTATCAGGGTGGCAGACATAACAAAAGGTTTGAAATTAGTAAAGCAGAGGGCCAGAATAACACAAATAATCACTGCATGTAATCCACTATTACAATAACTATAATAATTTAAGGATGTTATGTATTATGATATACTATATTTTTATTATTCATTAATCTGCAGTTGTTTTTTTTTATTAATTATTGTATGCTTTTATGAATTAATGAGTACTTTAATGAAAAACAACAGCAAAGAAAAACAACAGCAAATACCTCCCAGAAACATTAGTAAAGGTGTTTGTCAATTGCCAACTGGATAAGAAAGTTATCATTATTCAAACTGAATATTTTTTTAATGAAAGGAACCACATAAGTAGTAGTAGTTTCTTTGCGCCCCATAAAAATCTGGCTTCATATATGGACCTGGATTCAGTTTAAACTTGATCAAAGCCTGAATCACTGCAGTGATCATTAAGCCAAAACATTTTGATTTTGTGTCAACTGTGTAACCCAGAGTGGACTAACAAGCTCAGACAATGTCACTGAATGTGCCGGCAGGGGGTCACATTCATACTGTTGACAAAAGGAAAAAATATCTAAAAAATCAAAACTGCAGAACAAAATAAAACCTGACAAGATCAAGCCCAAAGCAATTAGGAGAAATCAGGCCGGGCAAACCAGGACCAAACCTGTCTGGCCCAATCAAATGTGGGCCGAGAATCAAAGGATGCAAGGAAGCACAATAGACAACAAACCCCAAAAAATGCAGCTGCATCCAATTTTCCACAACGAGTTGTGGCCAAATGTGTGTTGACCATCCGCACAGCGTCCAGTGTCTCCTGGTCGCTGCTCTGTAGGAAAGTAAAGCTCTCGTGACGCTCACTGTTAACATTGTTGAGCCTTTCAACTCTTTAGCTCTTCCATCTTGACATTGAATTTATTGGCTACCAGAATGAATTATTGAGTAATCCTGAGTTTGGTCTGTTTAACTCACTGGTTTCACAGTACGATTTAATATCAATCAGTGAAAGTTCCATTAAATGGTAAATGGACCTGTACTTGTACAGCGCTTTTATATTTTTCCGACCACTCAAAGCGCTTTAACACTACATGACATCATTCACCCGTTCATACACTGATGGGAGGGGCTAAGGTGCCACTTGCCCATCAGGAGTAGCTTCCATTCACACACCGTAGGCACGGTTACGGGAGACATTTGGGGTTAAGTGTCTCGCCCAAGGACACGTGGATTAGCGGAGCCGGGGATCGAACCGCCGATCCTCTGATTGAAGGACGACCCTGCTCTACCACTAAGCCACAGTCGCCCACGTTACTCTTCTTTATTGCCACGTTTACTGATGAAGGCTTAGTTCAGACCAGTTGAACTTAGCTAGCATCTTGTTTATATTTACACATCTCGGTTTAGCCTCCTAACTATCACATTCCAATACAACAAAACGTTTCGAGGGGGGTGTATTTTTTTTACAGATTACGTTTTGTTTTTGACGAGTCACAAATATGTTTCTTATCAAAGTCTGAATAAGTCCCCGTGGGGGAAAAAGGTCGATAAACGGGACTTTCTCTGCTGTTTGTGTTCCGTGGGCAACAAAAACTCAATAATTACTTATTTCAAGGTGCGCAACAAACACACAAACCATCTTTTACTCAACCTAAACAAGTAGTTTTGTTTCCATTTTGTTTTGTTTCAATTCACAACGTTAACCACATGTTTAAAACTCCAACCATAATCCGGGCGAAAGGAATTTTTTTACCGGAAGCGTAAATGAGAATGCAGTTTATTTGCATAGGTACATAATTTTTTTTAGCAGGCAAGGTTGCAGCTAATCTTCCCAAAGTAATTAGAATAACACGGGAGAAACCTTTTCTTAATTGCGCTCGGGAATGATAATATTTACCCATATTTAAGACTTTTTAATCAGGTGGAATAATAATGCAGATTGAAATATTCATACAGTTTGTTGGCATTTAGTGATCCCTTTTTTTATTTTCATGAATGTGTTCATCCACTGTGTCCATTGTGATGATTTTGCATTGTGTCCTTATTCTTTCTATTGTTTGGCTATCTATTTGCAGACTTCATCCAAATCCATGTGTGTCCCTCGTGGTTTGCCGCATCCTGATCTGCCACAAAACGCATCTGTCACACCAAACGTCGTTTCCATAACAACCATTATTGAGACGGGCAACTGCAGTCTGTGCCGAGTGTCAATTAACTCAAAAGGGAAAGATACACAGGCCTATGGACACACATACTGTCCACGCAAACACACACACACACACACGCACAAACACACACACACACTCATAGATATCTTCAGTGACAGAATGGGTCACATTTGCTTAACTGAAGATGGTATTATTCCTCCAATTGAAACCGAAAGCAATGATTAGTTACTCATTACCATGTCGTTTCCATCACTCTTTTTCTTCATCTCTCCATCCCTCTCTCTCACACACACACACACACACACACACACGCACACACTGACTGATAGCAGTGCATCACTATCTGGATAGAGTGTCAAGCTGCCTTATTCAAGTTAATTAGCGAAGTGTAATTCTGTCAGTCTGCAGGCCTAAATACAGAAGGGTCTCTCTCTGTGAATGTGCCATAGAGACACCATCTGCCGAGACAACAGCAAATTATATTTATATGTTTTTGACTCGGTTTTTATCTTAAAAAAAATAACAATGACACGGAAACAGGCGTCAAGGGTTCATCGAGCAGCAACAGCTCGTTAATAGACATTCAAGTGTTTGTTCACAGGAAGCATCAGTGAAGTAAAAAAAAAAAATATGTAAATTGAATTTTAAATGAATGTTAATGACCATGAGAAGAAAAACAGGTTGTGACTCCTTCAGGTGTGTAAGCTTCAAAATAAGTTAATGGTATTTTACAGAGTTTTCATCGAGGAAACAAATATAAGTAGAGGTATAAGGGGACGTTTTTGTGCCTCAAACTGCGTGAACCGATACGTATTGGGTGGAGAATGAAAACCTCCTGAAACAGCACATGAGCTGATGTTACTAATATAATAACCACAACGAGAACCTCTGTGTTCTAAACGTGTGCGGCAGGCAAAGAGCAGGAATTTCATGCTTACGTATCTGTTTCTAATGTTACATGTGTGAAGGGGGCTTCTGTGCTCTTAATCCGTGTTGCAGGTTGATGACACACAGGCGGACGTTTCACTCGCCGATGTTGCTCCCTGGATTATGTGCCGTGTTAGCGAGCCAGAGCTGACAGATTATGAAGAGAATTTGGAAACGCGAGGATAAGTGTCGCATATATTCACCTCTGAACAGTATTGTGACTGGTCGCCTGCAAGTTGCGTTATTTCTAAATATTGAAATTGCCTTTTTAAATTGAAAGTTAAGCTATCATGACATCATGGTTATGAGTTTTTCGTACCTCCATGCTGTGCGCACATCCTTGATTGTTTGAAAATGGGAAACCCGTCTAGCCTCACAAAGCTTGTTATGACAAAACTCTTTGACTGCTGTGCTGTGTGTCAGGACTGTTCCAACATTTTAGTTTCCCTAAGAGCTCCACACAAACAGGCCATATTTTAAAACTTTAACCAATGTCAACACTTTTACCCCTTCGTACAGGCAATTAAAAAGTTATGCACAGATATTCCCCAACGTCACAGCACCTCACACTTCTGAAGGCACAGTATGGTGTATGGTCCACCCACACAGGTGCTTCATTTACACTTTCATTTACACCTGCGGAGCACCCGTTAGGGCGGGGCAAGAGGTTTTATTACCAGCATGGCCTCACCCGACTCCAACTTTGACCTCAGCAGAGGTCAAATCGAACCCAAGAAGTGACCCCGAGCTGCGTGGACGGGCAAAATGGCCGCAGAACATTAGGAAAGCAAAGTACGATCCCATGAAAATGTACTTTTGTGAGAAACGGACATCGAAAGGGACTGAAAAATGGAACAGAACGGGAAATGGAAGGTCTTCCAAAGGGTGATACACACGTCTTTAAACACACGTGTTTGCATTGTCGCCAAACTTTTTATTGGAAATCTTTAGAGACTTTCCTAGAAAGAGGACAGAGGATATTATTCATTAGACCAATGAAGAGAAATACGGGCCAGTGGATGATGAGTCAGGCTGAACTTTTGTTTATTGTCATTTTTTTTGTGTGTGTGTGTGTGTGTGTTTAGACAGTGTTGTTGTCCTTGTCATGTTTTTGTTTTTGTGTTTAGATGCCCCAGTTAAAACTCAACGCTTTGTTCCTCAAACTAAAACCAGCTCACACAAGTCTCAAAACAACACTCATACACACAGATTTTACATATGCAAATGTGGTTGCATAAACAACGTTAGTCAGGGATTTCAGAGTTGGTTTAATCACCAAGGGCAATACATGGAGAGAAGTTTGCTGCAGGCATCTACCGCTGAAAGTCACTGTTGCATTACTTTGTACCAGTGGCTTACCAACCAACCAGAACTCTGCATGTCATTTAAACACAATTTTCATTTCTTTTGGTTCGAAAATACACGATATGATATGATAGGTGTAGGGAGTACGAGTGTTTTAAGGTCAGTTGACTCTCCAAAACATCACGGATGTATGTTTTATATGATGTCTTTTAGAGCCTGAGCCAGCAGTCGGTTATAAAACACCCGGTTAAAGCAAGCTTTCTGTTGTAGGCCGACATTATCTTTTTACACAAACTCTGACTGTGATGGACCAGTCATAAAAAGGGGCACTGAAAATGTCAAAATTGAATAATCTTTTTAATTTAGTCAGTGTGTGTGTAATGGTGAGGAACACACGGAGTAGGGCAGAATCAGTGGCATGAATAAAAATGATTGTCTTATTAGAAAAAAAGCCAATGTAAGGGCAATCTCTAGATTTCCACTACCCCATACTGCGACACAATGCATCATATTTCAGTGACATTCAAATCTATTCCATACAAGTACAAATGCATGCGCATATATAGCATAATCTTTCTCTATAAAAACAAATGCCAGCTACGTCCAAGCCTGTAATCAGACTGCGTGAAACACAAACACAACGACAATAGAGAAGTTAGAGCAAAGAATCTGGAAAAAAATATGCGAGGTAACATCTTTAACTCAAAACCATTTTTTTTTTTAGCATAAGAGAACATATAAATCACAAAACATCTCAAATGAACCATTAACGATAACCATTTAGGTTGTTTTACATTGATCTATACACCAGAATCCTCATTAAGTAATAATATAATTGGTTGTAAAGGAATGTTGCTCTCTATTAACCTTGGCAGTATTCATTTCTGCTGTGCGAAGACACTTTTTCTTATTTCTAATAACACACTGATGCTCCATTATATATTACAGTTTGATATAGTACAGTTTGATATAGTAAAGTTTGATATAATACAGTTTTGTTGCAGAGAGTCTAAACCTGCAAAACTCACAACAGAATCTCCAAAGACAAAAACGGTCAATTGTTCTGGTTTGTCAACGACCCGTAAGCTCTCACTTATACAGGCATTTCAATCATGAGTCAATTTAAAATGTCTGTTACAACTTAGTTGATATTCAAGTGAAATATTGACTACATCAGAATGTTGTTTTTGCTATCTAGATTGAGGCCAAGAAAAGTTTAATTAGGGGTTTCTTACCCCTCCCTGAAAGGCACAACATTTAGTCATGTTGATGGCCCGGCTGCATGGATAGGAATGTCTTTCTGACGGTTGAAATATCTCGATAGCTAATAGATGGAAATCTTGTACAGACATTCGTGGTCCCCAGTGGATCGATCTTTTTATCCTCTTTCTCCATCATCAGTTTAAGATTTCAGTTTGTCCAATACTTTGATTTATACCAGTGCTAAACATCAGCATGTTAGGATTATCATTATTTGGCTCGTGGATGTAGACTCTTACTCTTGTTTTGAAATTGTACAACTCCATTTGCGTGTCAATTTTTGTGGTTTTATTATGTCTGGGTGTATACAAATGTGTTTTTATGACATGGACATCAAATTTCCAATGGTTCCTTCAGAACTTTTACTTTCAGACCGCTGTTCGTGTCTTGTGTGTCAAACCAAAAGTCAATTGTTATTTACGTTGACTACTTAACTTATGTACTTAACCTAATTAACAAAACAAATATTCTTATTTTTGCCCAAACAACAATCTTTTCCTGAACCTAACCAAGTAGTTCGGTGGCCTAAATATACAATAATAATCGTGTTTGAATCTGCGACCGTGTATCTATGGAAAGTTCATGTCTGGACACGTTATTGAATCCACAATGTGTAATATTAGTTGTCCAAACAGGAGAGCAGGAGTCTTAATAACATTGGACCTCAGGTTTTGGGCAAAAAAAAAAACAACCCTAGTCTGTGTGCGACGAGTTGTGAATGATAACTGGGTTAAATGAGGTCACGTTCCTAAATCCCCTCCTTGATTCTTCTTAACTTGTGCACTCCCATGCCACACACATTTCATCCACCTATTCATGCGGTCGGGGTTGTGATCCGAGGCGAGCCAAGCAGCTTTGTGAATAATATCAATTCTCCATGGGAAACTAATGAGTGGTGGACATGCCCACCGGCCGCGGGGGACACAATTCATTCCTTCACACGGGGGCGTCTGTCGGAGACTGTGTTGTGTCTCCCCGTCTGAGTGTGTGGAGCTGTTCGCTCGATGCTCTGCCATATGGCCACTGTGTCAGACCCCTCCAGGGTTTTTTGGAGAGTCACCCTGTGGTCCTTCCTCTCTGTGCCCAGACGCGGCTCACTCATGCTGGGCCAAAAACGGAGAGACAGTGAGCTCCCCGAATGGGTGAGGTGGGGGGGAAATGGAAAAGAGAGGGCTAAAAAGAAAAGTCACATTAGTCGCATATTCCTGCGCCTAATACTGCTTTTATTATCATCATTATTCTATTATATCCACTGCTGTGAATATCATTTTTCTATTATTATTTCTGCTATAATTATTGCTTCCGCTGCTATTACTACTCTCATTATAGTATAATTCTGTCATTTGGGTTGACTATGTTCTAATTTTCACTATGATTTCCCATCCTGGGAGAAAGAGCCCTCCTCAGTTGCTCTCCCTGAGTTTTCTTCCTTTTTTCCCCCGTTTTAAAGTTGTTGTTTTTTTGTTTTTTTTATATATATATTTTTTTTCGATGCGAGGAGTTTGTTGCACAGATTTTCAAGCCCTCTGAGGCAAATTTGTGATTTTTTTTATATATTGGGCTATACAATTAAAGAAATTTAAATATATGAAGGGGCAAGAAATGAAGAATCTGAGTTAGAGATTCTTTATGAAAAAGTCAGACGGAAAGAGAAGGAGGAGACGAGGATGTCGAAAGCACCAATAGCGGAGATGGAGACGCTGTCAGATGCAGAGAAGAGACAGATTGTGGAAGACACACACAGCAGAGAAAGAACTATTCAGTTGCAAAAAGGGGGGAGAGAGGAAGAGGAGGAGGAGGAGGGTAAGACGGCGCGAACAGAGCAGAAAGAGAAATGATGAGAGAAGGGGAAGAAAGGAGTGAAAGAGAGGAAATGGAGTGAGAGAAAGTGAAGAGGCCAGGTGCAGTGGCAGAGCAGATGGAGGGAAGGCAAGAGGGAGGGAGAGAAAGAGTGATGGCAGGGGGGAAACAGAGAGAGTAGAGAAGTTAATGTCTCGACTGTTGTGTGATGGGGCGTGTCTGCTCCAATGCCAGGCCGCTTTTCTACACACTCATTTAAAGACCCTGTTTTTTTTTTGGGGGGGGTTTTTGGTGCTTTTTCCCAGTCTTCTCCTCTTTCTCTTTTCAAGCGTCCCCTTTTCTTTGCTCTTTGTCTCAATTTCTTTCTCTTTCTCTTCCAGATTCAATGCACTACACTGGCATGACTGTACATCACAAAAAAAAAAAAAAACACTCTAAACTGTTTGCCAAAATTCTACTTTTAAAAACAGCAATTGAACCACATCAACACAGCAAAAATATTTGGTTAGAAATCATAGAATTGTACATAGTTACCAATGTCTGTGTGAGATGATAATAACTTACTTGGTCTGCAAGCATAGTTATTTGTTCACTTTTCACAAAATTGTACATAAAACAAGCTGCATAAAAGCCTAACAACATGTAAAACATTGACATTTCTGGGGAATATTCTTATTTACTTTCCTGGAGGGAGAGAGAAGATAGACCCCATTCTGGTATCTGTCACAATAAGGCTGCAGCCTTGTTAGCTGGGTATGTTCAAAAGTAACAAAATCTGCCTACAAGCAGCTTGAAAGCTCACCAATAAACACGTTATAAATAGCAGGTTTGAGTTGTTAAAAAAAAAAAACAAGCTCTTCGGCTTTTTATGGATATTTATGTGACGGTCTATTTCCTGATCCAGGCGCAGTAACTTCTTGAGCTATCAATTAAACTGTCAGCAATAAAGTGAATAAGCTCATTTCTCAAAATGTCCAACTTGTTTAAAATATCTGTGCTTATATTTGATGTTTTAATCTGTCCAGTATCTCTATGTCCTACACGCACGCACACACACACACACACACACACACACACACACACACACACACACACACACACACACACACACACACACACACACACACACACACACACATCTGTCCTGACACCGAAGTCCCGGAGACGTTTTTCGGTCACAGAGAGCAGGGTAGAAATAGCATGAACAATCTCTCTTCTTTTCTGTCACAGGGTCACTGGAGCGGCGCGAACATAAACATAATAATCCCTTTGAGCACCGCGGGGGGACAGGATGCCCATATATGGAAGCGAGGAGAAAGGGAGGCGTGGCGGGCCCTACAGGGTCGCGTTGGGGAACTTGACATGGTGGAACGGCTGAATTATATTGGAAAGCCTGAGAACATTCGAGCATCCAGACTGTTGGAGTGGAGTGACTGTCTGTCTGAGGCTGGTATAGAGACACACACACACACACACACACACACACACATACACACACACACACATATACACGATCTGCTTGTCTGTCTCCTTTTCCTCTTTCCATGTCCCCCTCTCCACGCCCCTGTCCTTCGTGCCTTTTCTCTCTAAAAACGTATTTTTTCGAAACCATCTGTCATCCACGGCAACTTTTACTTCCTTTTATTCTTTCTTTATTTGTGACTTCTGTTCCCTCCAGTCCTCCCACTGTTTCCACCTCTGTGTCCCGCACCTGTTAGCTCTCTGTGTAACATCCAACATCTTACACCATTATCGGCTAAACACTGAATGATCACATTTCTCCTGCCAAAACCGTTTCGCCTCCCTCTCAGTGCATAAAAAAACTGGTTGTGGAGTCTTGTGTCAGCCAAGCAATCCAAAACTCCATGATCTAAAGTAAATTATGTTTTCTGTTGCAAATGTCTTGCCAGAAGTTTGTTTTTCAAAATGCAGTTCAGCCAAATCATAAAACAAAACAATATATATTTTTCTTAAAGTCTTAAGGTCTTTCTACCAAACAAGAAGTCCCAATAAAAGTCCTATGATTATCCAGAGAACCTGGGATGTTGTTTATGTAAAGAAATGTCACTGTGAAACTTTCAGATTCCATTTAAATCCCAATTACTAGACAAAGTAAACCAAAACTATCAGCATGGCTATTCCACAACGAGTTAGTTTCCTGTGGGCGAACTGACTCTTTAAACCTTTTGTCTGCAAGCGCCTCTTGTGAATATTCATTGTTTGTCCTTCACAGTGAAGACGAGGTCGTGGCTCAGGTCCTACCTGTTGAGGTTGCTCAACTTCTTCCCGGGTCCATTTTCTTCATTCTGTTCCTCCTCATTGTAATTTTACTTTTATTATATCTGGATCACTCCTCTCCTGAGGCGTCTTTCATTCTCCCCTTAAAGGGATTTTGTGTGCTTTATTTTTTTTTTTTATCCAAAAGGAGGGTGGAAGGGGTCATGCTATTCAGATTGTGAAGCCCTTTGAGCCACATCTGTGATGGGGATGTATAAATATACTTGACTTGACTTAAAGTAGATCCACTCATTTTTCATTTCTGCCTGGAATGATTTACACATTACAGGTTGACATGCAACAGTGTAAACTATCCAAGAGTGGATTAATGGTTGTGCGAGTGCTGACATCGTGAGCCAACAATGAGGGAGGGGACGGCTGTAGGTTCTAAGTCTTTCTCATTATAGAATACTGTTTAGGATATATACACTTGACTTTGCTTAATGCACGTACATGACATCGATCTCACTCTTACAAAGAATGGAAATGTGTCCAATTTTGGTTTCAAAGCAGTTTCATTGCCTCATCAGAAAACCATCTACCCTTCTGGGCAGGACTTCCGTCATAGACTACATTCCATGCTGAATTTAACCAGTTAGGTCCTGATCTCATTCACTTTACCTGTAGAACAAGAATAAAATCCTGACTTTTTTTTTTTTATGGGAGACACCTCGAGCAAAAACATTTTCATACACTGGTCAATTTTGAGATTTTGTGCTATTTTGCTTCCATATCATGTAATCTTTCAGACTAGTGGAAAGCAAACATCCAAAATAATGTACACATTCAGGCGTTTATTTTACTACTTTGTCTATTTTCATCCATCGAAAGTTTGCATAAAAATGCCTAATTTACATATTCAAACATAACATTTCAGTAAACTTGGAACACGAAATAATTATTGTCTTGTAAGTAATCAACTGGGGAAGTTTCATGACGTTATTAATTAGTTAAATCCTTTTAAACTGTACGTCTCTATATGTCTCCCCTTGAAGATCAATCTTGTACTTCTCCTCAACTTCCGACATAAATATGTTCTTTAACTAGATGGCTCCGAAATCTGTGGCATCATGAGATAGTTTAACTTCCTTTCGTTGACCCCGCGTCCTGACCGGATGCGACGCGATGGAGCGTCATCGCCGAGGTCGGTTTGATTGCATTGTTTTCTGTTTGAGCGTCCCAACTGGTCGCCATCTTCTTTTCTCCTCTTTTCACCATCTCTCTCCTCCTCTCCTTCCTACTCCGTCTGTCCTGAAAGACTTTAAATGTTTAAACAGCGACCGCGGTCAGTCATCAATCACACTGACACAGATGATTACTGAAGACACACACACACACACACACACACACACACACACACACACACACACACACACACACACACACATAACCTCAGTCATTACTAAACACCTAATGGACACGCAACCAGGCATTGGCCTTTAAGCACTATGTCTATCATGTGTACACACACACACACACACACACACACACACACACACACACACACACACACACACACACACACACGTTATACTCTCAATCACTCAAGCTCATTAGCCTCTCTTTCGCTTCATCTATCTTTACTCTGCTTATTTCTCTTCCTTTTACATTCGTTTCTCTTTGCTTCCATCTCTTCCTCGCATCGTCTCCCCCACCTTTTTCTACCTTTTTCACTCTTTCTGTTTCACTCTTTCTCCATCTTTCCTCTCTCTCTGTCTGTCTGTCTCCCTCTGCCACATTTCAGTCCAACTGCATCTCCCTCTGTCTCTCCTCCCACCACACATGCAGGGCGTCGTCCTCCGTAATAAATCTTGTTTCCTGTCCGTTGAGGCTGATGCGGCCCGCAGCTCTATGCAGAGTGATAGATGATACAATATTGAGCCATTGTAAAGCTGCGACTGAGATCTAGGGTTCTCATAAGAAAAGGGCCTCTGTAGCCTGTAGGGAGAGCAAGACGGAGAGGAGAGAGAGGACAGAAGTATGTGAGAGGAGGAAAAAGAGACGGTAAAGACGAGAAGAAACTGTGAATTTATACAGAACAAGAGAAAGGGGTAAAGCAGAGGTGACTGTGCATGCACCAATGAGCCTTATTTTTTCCAATCAGTAATAATTTATTTGTCTTGGCAAATGAAAAAATGTCTGACAGTTTGTTTCTACTACAATGTAAAATAATAACATACACAAACAATGGCAGAAATGCTATATTCGGTTTTTTTGGGTGGGGGATTCTACTTGATTAATGCAACATACTACATGCTAATACGCCCAGCAATTTTGGTGAAATTTGAGCTGTCCTTTGTTTACGATTGCTACTGAATGGAGCTCTTCTGTTTGTCTTGACCTAAAGCCAGTTATGATACTATAGCTATTGTTAGGTACACTATTTAGGGATGGATGAAGAGCACATGGTAACACAGTGAAAGAAATAGACAGGTTACAGTGTGTTTAAGACACTCTGTAGACTTCTTTCCATATGTCCATATGAGCTGGTCAGCAAAAGGTTATGATACCCAATATAAATGGCCAAAACTACGTCAATGACATAATATATATTTTTTTATATTTTCCTTTAAAGCTACTACGAGGAACTTTCATTTTGTGTTGATTTTGGCGGCCCCTGTGGACAAAAGCAGTAGTGTTTCTGTGAACCAGATTCCCTTTAGAGAACCTCTTATTTTACGTTATGCCTTGCCTCCCTTCCCTGCACTGGGACCAGCCTACAGCCTGGGTCTCCAGCAGCGTGGTGTTGGTGTTGGTTCCCAGCGGGGACCGGAGGACTAGCGAGGTGAAGCTCTTTTCCCGGCCTGAGGAGGAGCTGCTGCTGCTGATCTCCTCCTCCCGCAGAAGCTCCTCCAGGTTTTTCTATCGACCCCGCATGATTTTGTCCGATTTCGCTTTAATCTGACCCGATGCCAGATTAAGAATGACTCCATAGAAATAGACAGTTTTCTTGCTTGTAGTTTGCCTATGTAGGTCATACGGAGGCATCTGCATTAGATTGAGACCGTTTCAAAACCAGTTAAAATTTCCTTGAAGAAACTCCTACCAGGCCCTAAGGAGTCGTAATCCTCTAGTGAGTATAGAAATATAGAAAGAGGCAAACCAAAAACAGCCTATAAAATACAGCAGCAAAGGTCTGATCTGATGGAGAATACAACACTTGACTGGACTTAGACAGAACAAAATCTTCTGTTTGATCTGTGAGGACGAGAATAGAAGTGTAGTGCTGCCTGTGTCACTGTTTGCT
The DNA here is from genome assembly GCA_016806645.1 of Ophiodon elongatus. Classification (NCBI taxonomy): domain Eukaryota; kingdom Metazoa; phylum Chordata; class Actinopteri; order Perciformes; family Hexagrammidae; genus Ophiodon; species Ophiodon elongatus. The sequence continues at coordinate 330,751 of JACSYO010002153.1, forward strand.
GCAGTGTTTAGACTGATTAATAGAGCCACCTGTGGTTCTCTATTAGGGGTAATGACATCCCATAAACACCGATTCGCAAAGGCGTTCACAGTAATCCAAAAGCATTTGGACAAGCGAGAATGTACACGCACACACACACACGCACACGCACGCACACACTCATGACTGCAAATTTCAAACATTCAGTGTGACTCATGCTTATGTTTTACAGAGAAGTGATCTCTTAGTTGTGACGTTGTTAGGAAGGTGTTTGCTGTGGGTGTTTTGGGTGTACAAAGTGTTTAGTTTTTTTAAATGTTGACAGTGGAGATGCATCCTCCTCTTTTTTTTATCTGATTTTATGGAGATTTTTAATTTTTCTTTTTGCTTACCTTTTGTGAAAGTCAAAGCTTTCCTGTGGTTTGCCTCAAGTTTTTAATGTGAAGCAGGAGCAGTGGGAACTGTAAAGTTTACATTGATACAGAAATTATAGGTTTTACAGCAAAAGAGTGAGACTGTCATTTCTTAGATATTTGTAAGAACAGAACTACAGTAGTGGAGCAAAACTACAGAAACTGTAGGAGGCAATTTCATGTGTATTAATTCTGTTCTCGTGGTCGACCACACATGTTTAGCCAATCACTCCGCCAATCGCTCCTCCAGACCACTGAAAAAGGGGCAGAATTTGATAATTATGTATTTTTCGAAGTTCAGTGACCACAGACAGAGCCCCATATGAAGCAGCTGAGGAAGTATTAAGTGTTACTGAGAGGAGCTAAGGTTGGAACACGCTACTAACACATAATGAAGGTAAGTAAAAAGGTTTTCATATGTTTCTTTTTTTTTACCTACCCCCCTTTTTTCATGTCTGATCTTCATCTATTTTTTTCTGATGTTAAGCTATTTGTTTATTCACAATGTCCCTTCCTTTTGATTGTGTGTGTGTGTTTGTGTGTGTGTGTGTGTGTGTGTGTGTGTGTGTGTGTGCGTGCCTCAGGTGCTGGGTCTGTTGGGTGTATCCAGTCTAATTGCAGTCAGGTGCAACATAATGAGCCAACAACTCTCCAGGTACGCTGCTGTAGTTTTGGAATGGCTTCCCTGTTGTAATTATACAGCATGTGTGTTTTTATAAACTATCAACACCAATATTTAAAGAAAGCGAGGTAAGATTTACGGAACACTTTAAAGCTGAATTAATTGACATACAAAGAAAGAAAAAACATTGTCACAGTGACTCATTATTTCTTTTTTTACACATCCTGCAGACATGGAGCAGCATCAGCATTCATTTGGAGTCTTGTTTCTGTCCACCTGATGACTGTAAGCTCAGTAGTCACAATCGGGTCAAGAGGTCCTCACCCAAGAAACTGTGAGTGTCAAACAATTAATTTCCTGCATTCTGGCAAATTTTGTCGGACCAATTTAAGGCGTAAATGTCTATTCATGTCAAGTAAAACTAAATTCAGGCAGCAGGTGACAATTCCTAATATAAAGATATTGTAATGTATTGCTTTCAAGTATTTATTCTCCCGTATATCAACTTTTCTCATTTAATGTAAGTGAGTCAAACACACAAAGGCATGATTTACTCTTCCATCCTGCTTTGTGTTTTTATGATATTTTATGGCATACTATACTATAACCTTTTTTTTATGTCATACTCTACTATACCTATTAATGACCATAACCTTTTGGTTAATACCAACATACTATTACTTTATGAGATAGTATTCAATTTAGATTTATTTACAAAATCCTGGATTTGAACAGCTCATAAGAGTTTCACAACTATATCTGCTCATGCTCGAAGCTTTTTGCACATTCAAAACATATCCCACACATCTGTTTTCTCTGAGAAGTCTCGAATAAAGTTAAATATTTTGAGAGAGAAGTTGCAATTTAATCAGAATTAAGTCACAATAAATATATATATATTTAAATCTACCTGCTGTTCAGTGTGTTAATGATCTGTGTCCCTTTAGACGGTCTGACAGACAGAATCCTGTTTGGTCCTCTCTGGATGAGACAAAGTTTAGGGAAGCAGCTGTGCGCTGATCTTCCTCAGAGCTGGAGAGTGAAACCAAAAGCACTTGTTCACACATCAGGTTTAAATCTCCCCATTGTGTAGCTTATTGTCCACACAAATATTAACGTCACCACCTCCGATAAAGTGCAGCTCATAGCTTCTGTCCCAAGTTTTTGAATCCCAGCCATCCCTCACACATACCGCTTGAGCGCCTATTGGCCTTTAATCTGGGGCTTTTTTCCATGAGCTCCGAAAAGCTCAGCGAGCTGTAAAAAAGGGCTAGAGTCGTGTAGTATGAACTAGGCATTAGTTGCTCAATTCTCCACCATGTCCGACAGCTAGTACCTAACTCTGCGTGTCTGCGTTTGGTGTGGTGAGGCAGGACATGAGGCATGGGGGCCAAATTGGTTGAGAGCCACTGTGTAAATCAGAATAAGCTTTTATTTACAGCTGCACACTGGGGTTCCTCAGGTCTGAACAGTTGTTGCTCAAAATCACCAGCTGTCACTCGCTACACCACGCTGAGAGGAGACTAGAGAAGGACACACTAAACACACACACGCACACAAATGCACTGCATGTGCACCTTACACAGACACACACACACACCATTACTGCCATGCTGTGCAGGAGGCGCTCGGGGTCCAGTAACTTCTCTTAACTCAGCAGGAAATTAACCTCTCTCCTCTCTCTCTCGCTCTCTCTCTCTCTCTCTCTCTCTCTCTCTCTCTCTCTCTCTCTCTCGCTCGCTCGCTCGCAGTCCAATCTTGGCTGTACAGGGATCAGTGTTATAAATGTGGTCGGATCTTTGAGGATTTTGAATGGATATAGTCAGATAGTCGGGGCTTTGTAGAGCTGCGGTTGCAAGTATTTCCCATGGAGATTTATGTTGCGTTCATGTATTATGAAGCTTCCTTGTGTCTTTCTGTTCCTGAATATGAATTAGTTTTACCCACAAAATATACTCCAGTCCAGTTAATAGGTCAAGGCAATAAAAGGTTAATGTCAGGGAAAGATCATGGTTTTGGTTAAATGTTAATTAAAAAAAGTCATGCCATGGGTATTTAACTCCGTTGTTTAAATGTTGTAGGAGCTAATGAGGTGGAACTGAATATTTTACATGTAAAGTCTTAGTCTACAAAGTAACTGCTCCTGCTGTCACATGAACATAGTGGAGTTAAAAACACACATTATTTGTTTGTGAATCGTAATGGAGTAGAAGTATAAAGCAGCATAACATGGAAATACTTTAATACATGTTCCACTAATGTCTAGTCTGATTGAGTAAATGCTTTTAGTCTCATACAGTCAAGAAACATTCACACTCTTCTCCTCTTATTGGCTGCTTGTACTTCTTGTTTAGATTGATGGAGATTTTCCATGGCAGGACACACACACACTTGTTCGATGTCTCTTCTCGCCTCTTTCTCGTCCAGCACAAGAAACACACGCAGACGTAAGAACATCAGCCACAAAAACCCCATCTGCACCACCTTCTCTCCATCATTTGGTAAAATGAACATGCATGGACTCACACGGGGAGTCATCTGTTACTCTCCATCAGGTGATGAATAATACACCAGTCTGTCACCAATCCAATAAGCACACACTGCCCCGAGCCGCTGGTAAATGCACAACGTGGTGAAACACGGAAACACACTCCCAGGCACTGACGGGGAACCACACAAATAACCACAAATAACACCCCACACACACACGGACACACTCTAAACCGTGATTGATGTGTTTGGAGCTCCGTTCACATGTGAAGCCATCGGCGCATTATTAGAAAATTAATGACAGAGGACTTTCATCCCTTAGAGAGGTAAAGAGTGCAACACAGACACACACACACACACACACACACACAGGAAAAGAGAGGCATTATTAGAAACCTCATGATGACAGACTTGGCTTGCATCATTACTTATTGTTTTCTTTGGTTTTATTATGTGATTTGTTTTTAAAAACACATCACCACCAGAAGCCCTTTTTTTTTCCACGCTAAAGAAGTGATAACAGTCACCTCATCAAGAAAATTAGCCTTTATCTGCAGGTGCATTTTAGGGCTCATCAGGAATGTTTTCAAGATTTTCCCATTACTAGTCAGTAATCATACAGAATGGGGAAAAAATGCATCCAATCTGACTCATACCCTCTGCTCTGAATTCTTCTGGCAGACTATTCCGGCTTCATTCCTATAACATGCATAGGCCAAAGGACATTACTTAACACCAAGAGGTGTGCTTGGCTACAGGGGTTGTGCAATAAATCCTCAAAGCCACCTGCGAATGCATACGGTGTGTAATGAGGATGCATCATGTCTGGTGAATATGTGTATCTGTGGTCTTTAAATAGGGTGACATATGTGTTGTTATCTCTCTAATGTTCTCTAATGGGAGGCTGCTCTCTGGACCTCCTAGGTTTATGTATTCACCTTTTGGTGAATTTGTACTTCATTGTCTTTCACCTGCTGGATTCTTATGCCGCTTCATGGTGTATTCTAATTAAGTTATAGGTCATCAATGTTCTCTCTGTATGTATATCAAATCCCATGACTGTCAACCTATAAAAAGGTCATGTATTCATTCAGTCCATGTTAAAATGAGTTACTGGAGTTTTTAGAGAACTTTAAATTATATTCTATAATATGGTTGGGTTTCAGAAAGCAGAATGCATCCGGTGATCAAATCTTTTTTTCTGTCCATGCTATTTTTTATTGACAAAGACAAATTAAAAAAAAAAAAAAAAACATTAATGGAGACAGCATGTTTATTTATTTTTATTTTTAGACACTTCATATTAACTGTAGCTACTTAACATTGATACCAAAGGTAACTTACCAGAACTAAACTTGGCTAATAGTCTGTACCTGCAGATCACCTGTAAGAGAAAGAGAGTGATAAGTGTTCTCCAGTGAATAGATCTCGCTGGTCACATCATGTAAAAATCTACCACCTCTCACTCTCATTCACATCATCAATCATTTTTGGTTATCAACTTAATATTTTTGTACCAGGATCTTCAGTCAAGTGAGTCTTGTGCAGAAGTAAGGCATGAAGCCTCTTACAGTATCAACATTTGAAACCCTTTTCGCCACTACTGCTGTATTTGACGACTAAGTAGCCTTCTCACCCAGCAAAAGGTGATTACAGATCTTAAATTAATAAACTGATCTCAAGTTGAATTTTTAATTCAGATGATTAAAACATCAACAGTATATGAAACACAACCCAGCTTGCGTGTACGGAGACACACATTGTCACAATCCTATAGTCACACAAAAGCAGTGAAATAGTTTTTCTGATTGAGGCCACTGGGACTGACTGTTCAGACGGAGCCTGAGGAGAATTTTAAAGGCAACAGATTGCAGTCAAAGTCAACGGAAATTCCAAATGTTCAAACTTTCGCAAAACTTGCATGTATTCTGGATTTATGAATCCACTTCAGAAACACAGTTAGTTTATGAGCTGTTTGGTTTGAATAAACACAGACAGCACCAATGAGCCAGAGGTCAAATTTGCACGAATGAAGCCAGGCTTGTGTACGCTTGCTCTGTCATTTTGGAAAAACATATCTAACATTTAAGTGTAACTTCACGTAACACTGTACTGCACAGTGAGAGGTTGCTCAGTGGGAAGATCGGGTTTCATCCAACACATATCGACAGGTATGTGTTGGCATGAGCCAGTAGTGAGGTAAAGTTGGCTGTGTGGGGGAGTACAGAGAGTACAAAACACAGGCGATCTGCTGCAACACACACACACACACACACACACACACACACACACACACACACACACACACTTGTGCCACCTACCCAGATGAAAGTGTTGGCACTGTGGCAGTCCACTCTGTGGCGCCCTTAGAGGCCCCGGTGAGGGTTATTGTTGCTATTTATAGGATAAGGAGTCAGCAGGAGGCATGCCAGTGTGTACTGTACAGTATGTTGTGCATGCTTTTGTGTTTGTGTGGCCTTTTGTTTTACATACACCACACACACACACACACACACACACACAGTTGTGTTTTCAACCTAAACCTAACTTTACCCTCTCTTTAAACCAAGTCTCCACTCTAAAATGTGATGATTTACTGTATGAAGAAGTGCAACTGTGCCTGTTTTTCCCCCAAAAAAGGCAAGGCCTCTATGTAATCAGATTTTTGTCCCTACAAGATGGGTAAAACACACACACATACACACACACGTACACAAACACGCATACACACGCATGCACACATATTTGCAGGTGTTTATGTTTACTTATGTTCCATATCTGAAGAGAATGCGTGTATGAGTGTCGTGCCTACTTTTACACCGTAGCTGGATTTGTATTTAAGTCGACATACATGCACTCTCTCTCTCACTCACACACACACACACACACACACACACACACACACACACACACACACACACACACATGCTCACTTACAATCCACTGAGGGGGGAGAAACCGCAGCCTTGTATAGTTTGAGTCTCAATGTCAACAACCACCTCTAAAAGCACAAGTGTTTGAGGCTGAGCAGCCGTTTTAGATAAGCCAAAGGCTACCGAACGGAAAGACTGATATCATCATAACAGAATGTGCCTGCTGTAACGGTGACTGATGAAATGTTTTACAAATAAATAAGAGGGATGAAAAAAAGGAAAGAGGCAGGCAAGGAAGACACTGATGATAAAATGTTTCATAAGAGACGAGAGCAATGAAGGATTGAGAAAAAGAAGATGAGATTTTTTTTGATTATTCACAGTAAGAGAGAAGCATGGAGTAGAATACATATTGAATAAAGTGATGTATTAATGGAGGAACAAAAGAAAAGAGGACAATACACGACGAAAAAGGTCCGGTCAGGAAGGAGAAGAAGCAGAGAGAGGGGGAATAAAACATGCAAATAAATAGTTAATTATACAAAACAAACTAGTTTTTCAGGTGAGCCTTACACCTTTTAAAGTAACTTTTTAATTTGGCAAAAATTCAGGGACAGTTGCCAGCACCTGGCAAACAGCCAACAAATGAAAACCCAGAAATGAGAAAGCAATAAACCTTTATACTGTGATTAGATTTACAACAATCTTATTTGTACTGGTGTAGTGATAAAAAAAAAAAATGCTTTTGTCTGATGAAATGTAATTTGATTTAGCAGCATGCAGCCAGTGAGTTCGGGACATTACGAGAGCAGGGTGCTGGTGGAAGCTGCCAAGACCACGAACAGCTCTCTCACCCAGACGCCCACCCAGGTGGAGGAAGATAACAAAAAAAAACATTAATGGATTTTATACAGTCTGTAAAGGAGACATTTTGCACTTAGCTTACTTCATGTTTTTCTACAAATTGAAAAATAAGATTCCGTAAGAGGCTGCACACCATGCAAATTAAATTTGTAGCTCATTATTTTAAAAATGCTTTCCAGTCCTTGTCCCCCTCTCCGCTGATATCAGAGCCGCTCTGTTCACGGGAAATGATATTCAAATAATTTAAAGTTTATCAATGTGAGGGAATTAGCGGGGAGCAGAGACAGCAAATGTGGAATATGTGCAACGATGGGGCGAAAGAAGGCAGACGGGGAGAACAATGAATCAAATATTTGACCAACTTGTTTGCTACACAAATAATGATTTCAGTAAATGATGCAATATTTTGTAATGAAGGAAAAAATGTAGTTAGGGAAGGAAGGAATGAAGGAGGGAGGAAAGAAAGAAAGAGGAAAAGAGGCTATTGTGCTGAATGCATCAATTTGGTTCCAGTTAGTAGTTTGTGTCTCAGCTTCAGGCACTATATTGTATATGCATTGCCAACAAGGTAGAACAAATAATGCAGATAATCAAATCAACTGTTCTTCTGTAAAACTGACTCACACAAATGAATGTGAACACACACACTCAAATGTTAATTCCTTAATTTCCAACCTCAGTGAGGCCAGATGTTGAAATATTTCATGCAAATGCAAAGTTTTTCCTCATTAGATTTATTTTATCGGGGTTGTTGTTGGTCTGCTGACACCAATTATGCAAATGTAAAAAAATTGTAGTTGACATTATATTAGGAGTAATGGTTCACAATAGAGTAACTCAACGGTTAATGCTATTGCCTACCAGCGAGGAGACAGCGTAACCACGGTCCTCTTGGGGCCTTTCTATTGGAGTTGCCTCTCTCTCATTGCATTATTGACCCTCGGCAGTTATGGATTCATAACATAGCACACACATACACACAAACAACCCAAGTCTCTGTCACGGCAGTAGCAGCTTTGTGCAGCACAGAATTTGTTCACCTCGCTGTCGATGCGGCCGCTGAGTATAACTGCTTTCTAATAAGTAGCAGACTTACCACATTTACGAGGGGCTGCCTGATGGTTAATGTGGGAGCTGTGTGCATCTGGTTGTGCGCGCGTTATAAAAGACAAAGGCAGGAATGGAAAAAGCGGCGGGCAGTCTGCGAGAGAAGAAGTGATATAACAGTGCAGGGCATTCACCTTCATAACGTCTAAATTACAGTGCTAATCAGTTTCAGAATAATTGGTTTGAAATGATTGAATGAACAGATTGTTGCCATTTAATTTCTATTCAATGTTTTAGCGCGCTGGGAAATTCCCAAAATATCAACGTCTAAAACTTTTCATTCGTGTGAGTGTGTGTGTGTGTGTGTGTGTACGAAGAGTGACTTGTGCTGCTAAGCAGAGAGTTATAAATCTGTGTCAGTAGGTTACACTCTCAGCAAAAGTCAACCACCAGAGACCCGTCTGAAGTGTGCGTTTGCATCTACAGACGAACGTTCACACTGACATGCTTGAGTTTGTGTGAGCCGGAGTTAAACTTCATTCAGGATCTGGGAAGATGAGATCTGGAGCACGTCATTATGTGAATGCAAATTATGGAACGGTCACATACCCCGAAATTATGGGGTATTGAAAACATTTTCTCATCCTCTAGGGGTACATTGGTGAAGAAAAAAAAAAAAAAAAAAGCAGAGAAAGCTACTGAATTTATACTCTGAAATTCATCTCTGCCTGTAAATACATATGTCTGTTGAGATTTGAGCCTTAAGTTGGCTGATGTGCGGAGACCCCTTTACCCTTAATGCTGGTTGCAGAAAGGTTGATGCGTCCGCTCGTGTATGCGTCCACATCTGTGTGTACAGTTGTGTGTTTTTATGTCCGAGGAAGCGTGAGAACCGGGTCGTTCTCCTGGGGAGAAGAGTAACCCAGAAGAGTGAGATGAAGAAGCGATGAATAAATTAGGGCAGGAGTGATGAGAAAAAACAAGAGGCAAGAGGTGAAGAAATGCTGAGGCAGAGAAATCACTGATAAGGGCTCTCTACACTAATTAGAGGGCTAAAACCTAACGAGCATTGTACTGTATACAGTTACAGCCAATTAGGATGCATTGTAAAGTGGGCCAGTCTATAGTGAAGTTATTTAGACCGTAGAAAGAAAAAAAAAAAAAAACTGTAGGTTTGAATTCTTCTCACTGTGGTTTCACATAAGCTACTGCCCTTAAGCCTACTTATTGAATGTGTTGATTCATAATGTGTAGACTCACAAACACAAACTATTTCACACAACGTTTGACATTTCATTTCATTTAGCGGACGCTTTTATCCAAAGCGACTTACAATAAGTTGACATGTCCAACCATAAGTTATCCCAACATGTCATCATTTTCTCTCCATCACTTTTCTCACTTTTGCACTTTTTAAGATAAATGAGTTGAGTGGGTGACACATTATTCTATTGTGATCTTGCAGCTAATCTCCACGAGGCTGGGTTTGTGTGTTTCCGTGGGTACGTGTTAATTAGGAGCAAGCTTTCAAGCAAGCTCGATTAAATGAAGAGTCTTTGATCCTTCATGCTTTGGCCTCTCCTGGGTATATGAGAGAGAGAGAGAGAGAGAGAGAGAGAGAGAGAGAGAGAGAGAGAGAGAGAGAGAGAGAGAGAGAGAGAGAGAGAGAGAGAGAGAGAGAGAATTAAATAAGGCCCTGCTTATTTGGGGTTTTGTTAAAAAAAAAAGGGTTTAGTTTTGAATGTAGAAAAAAAGAATTACAAAAAAATCTGATGATGTAATGTAATTCGCAAAACAAATACTTAATAATCAGCAGCTCATTCATGTTTTTTCACGTTTTTTTTCCTCTTCACTTTGTAGAACTGAATGCATTCTCTGAACTGAAGAAGACGAGCTTGTTTCTAGTAAGCTACTGTGATCAGTGTCTTCAGTATGAAACATGAAGCATGAAACAAAACAACACAAACACATAGCACAAACACATAGACATGTACAAATAAACACACATGTGAGACACACCAGCAATATTTATGATTAATCATGATTCTTTGTGGCATACTATGACTTTCTTATGACATGCTATACTATGACTTTCTTATGATATACTATACTATGACTTTTGTATGACATACTATACTTTGACTTTTGTATGACATGCTATACTATGACTTTCTTATGATATACTATACTATACTATGACTTTCTTATGATATACTATACTATGATATATAGTTTTTTACGACATACTATACTATGGATTATTACTTTTTAAATAACTTTATAATGACAATACTATGCCTTGACTCTCGTTTATAACATACTATACTATGACATTTTAATGACATAAAAACACACAGAACCAAATCACTTGTTATTTAGCCTTTATTAAATAATAATAACATTAAAAAAGAAATTCTTCTGTACAAAGTCTACAAACAACAGTTTGAGTTATCTGGCCAGTGCCGTAGGTGTGTGTGTGTGTGTGTGTGTGTGTGTGTGTGTGTGTGTGTGTGTATGTATGTCTTAATGTAGTGTGCATGTGTGTGTCAGGGTGTATATGTGTGTATCCATCGAGACAGAAGAGGTAATGCTATCTTGACTTCCAGAAGAGGAGAGAGAGAGAGAAAGAGAAGAGAAGAAAGAGAGAGAGACACACATAATAAGCTCCAAGGCACTTGGAAAATGGTCCAATGAAAACGCAGTTAGATGGACAAAAAACCTCCATCTCTCTCTCTCTCTCCAGTGTTCCTCCCCTTACCTCTCTTTCTATGATAATATTTTAACACCTTTGTATACCCCCCCTCCTCCCTATTATATTTGTTTGTATTATCTCAATGGTTCTCCTGCTATATCCATGCGTGCCCCCAAACAAGAAGAGATGAGAGAGAAAGGCAGAAAGAGAGATGGAGCAACAACAAATGTGACATGTTTGACTCTTTTTCCATCCCTTTACCTCCTCTCTTCTGCTCTTTCAATGTATCCCACAGAGGACAGCAACTTAGATTCAGTAAATTGACCTTCATCTGCTGTGGCCGAGCAGGGTGAGAGAGAGAAATACAGAGAAGACAAGGAGAGGACAGCGTCTGGTCCTCCAATTACATCGTCTAAGATTTCTGCCTAGGTCACTGACTCTGCCTCGCTATCTGTCTTTTGTATTCTTTGTCTTTGTTTGTCGTTCTCTCGCTGTGTTGTGGTTGTGTGTCTATCTTCGCGTTCACGTTCCACCTGTCCTGCTGACAGCCAATAAGATCTGTCCATCTGTCTGCTGAGTATCTCACCGGATACGTTTCCATGCAGAGAACCACCTGCCTACCAGAACTTTTTCACATGCATCTTTTGTCGACTTTAATTGACTACGTTGACAAGTCAATCAAATGTTCACGACCACAGCTTAAAACAGTCTACAAGCCAAAAAAAGATCTTTGATCTGCAGATAGATTACTTCAAATGCAATGTCGGCTGCCGTGTGTTATGTTGCCATCAAAAATGTAGCCACAATGCAACAGTCTCCCGTGATTTACATTCATTTGCAGCTAATTTGCAATAGTCATTTATGTTTATTACCAACATGTACTTCTAATTTAGGAAGTGGTATAGCATTCATAAAGCGCAGGCAAAAGTAACAGTGGGGAGGTCAGAATGGATGGCCAGACCTACAAAATGCTTGAGTATAAAAGCGGATTCAAGTTTGTAATTCAAGTCAGTGTTGACTTTTTATTTTGTTTTTAAACTATGACCAAAACCGTTACAAATTGCTTCGAGTTGTCTTACCATGACCATAAGTCAAACGTGTATATTGAAGAAAAAACATTTGCAGCTGCAGATATGTTTATGGTAAGCATTTTGTATATATATATATATATATATATATATATATATATATATATATTATTCTTTTTGTAAAATTTGGGAGGTAACCTGTGGAGTTTTTTAGTAAACATACAAAGTTATATTTACACATTGTGTGTATCTTTGATGAAATGTGTTGTGTGCATTTCCTTCCTCATAAAAAACAATTGCGAAGCATCCCCCCCGCCCCCCCAATAATTAAAATGTCTTGCTAGCTTGCAGTCTTCTTCTCCTTTGCTGAAAATTGTCATTCATTGCATGTTTACGCTGCTAACTGTCCCCCTATTCACTGGAATAGTGTGAAACCATGTTTGTGTGCATGCATGAGATACAAACAAAATGGAAACGTTGCTCAGTAGCGCTACGACTGGTCAAAAACTCTGTGGGGTACCTTTTAAGTTTCCACCAAAATAAATTACAGCTGAAGCCAAATAGTGGCACATGAATGTAATTGATGGGAGAACGCTGCATAATGCCAAAAATGTTTGATGTTTGTTGGATGATTGATGAAACCTCTCCTGCATGTCAACATAACCGCCGTATTTTTTTCTGTCTTTCTTCCCCTCTCTCTCTCTCTCTCTCTCTCTCTCTCTCTCTCTCTCTCGCTCTCTCTCTCTCTCTCTCTCTCTCTCTCTGTATGTGTGTCTCCTCCTGTTCATCAGTCTCTCCAGCAGCACTGGCACTCCTCGATGGCTGTCCTCCGATACAGCGTACACTGCAGTTAGCTTAAGGCTCGATTGTGTGTCCAAGAAAGTCAACGGTATTTCCACTCCCCTCCTTTAGTCATTCCTCCTCCTTCCGTGTTTTTTAAGCGTGCTTCATTCAGAGGGGTGACGCTAAGAGCGGCGGATAAAAGGCAGGATGATTCATCACTCAGTCCGTTCCCCATCCTGCCTCTTTTTAACACTTGTTCAGACCCCTGTGCACATACACAGCTCTTTGGCAATCCATAGGTTGCAATAAAACAATCACTGACATTTTGTTCACACAGTGTCTGTCCATCATTTGGGCATCATACAGTCTGAAAAGCAAAAAAATATAGATATATACCAAAGACAAACCCAATAATACTGAATCTAAAGCACGACTCCATAACAGCATGTTAGATTTAGATAAATCTCTGATTTTTCTGTCTTCCATCTTATTTTACCTTTCCTCTACCCTTTGAAAAGACTGATCCTCTATAGTGGAAAATGTGTGAAAATAGAAAAGGGCTGAAGTAACAATTAAGACCATGAAGTCCAACACAATGCTAAAGAAAGTCTAAAAATGGCGTAAGAGCTCTACAGGGCGGCTACGAACTGAAGCTGGCATTTCTTTACCTTTTTTTTTTTTCCCAGACACGAGTCTAAAACATAACAAAAACAGTCACCATTACTCTTCTATGCCACTGGTTTCACAAAGCGCAGACCAAGGGCAGACAAAGGAGCGAGCGAGCGCCATATGGCAGGCTAATGGACATTTGAAAGTCCCAGAACTCATATCTAAAACTTTCAGAAACAAACAAAAAGAAAATGTCCTTTTTCATCCTCTTTTTCTTCTTCACCTTTAGAAATCTAGATTCATTCGAGCGGTGTGGTTTGATATCTTTTAACTTACTTCTTTAGGGGGATAGGCATTCGCTTGATATGTGTTGATTTCAGTCAAAAGTACCCACATTAAATGGTCCACTGGTACTGAAGTCTTCACCAACAGTCAGGAAGCTGTTGTTTTATTTATTTCAGCATGCCGTCTCTATTGGCCACATTCAAATTCAAGCCGATGAGGACAAATTGACAATGCCCTTCTGCAAAGTAGTTAATAAAATTCTCTTCTTCATTAAGAATTCCATTACCAACATCGTCACCAAACACTCCAGACTGTGCTGTCATTTGTGGTCCAAATGTCCAGATTGTCACGGGTGCTGTAGTCTTTGTCCGAGCTTCATTCCAGTGGCTGGTGGGTTATATTCTATGGTAGATCTGTCATTCATTTATTCATTCCTTCATTCATTCACAGGCTTTTAAAATCGAGCAGGCGCTCTCCTGCAGGCGGAGGAGATATGGTACTGTGGGGAGGGGGGGGACTGGGGTCAGGTGTTCCCCCAGTTTAGGCCTCATAGCATGTGGGGGAGATCAATGTCACAAGTTCCCACTAGCACACAAATAGGGGGATGAATGTTACCCCCTTTAGACATCAGAGCAGGATATTAGGTAGGGGACACTGGGGATTGAAATAACAGATAGTGCTTCTTTTTGTGTTTTCTTTGTCCAAACCGAGAACAGAACAAAATTACTTCTGCAGCAGATCACGTGACGTGTCTCTCCCCCCCTCGCCCTCCCCTCCCCCCATCATTCTCTAAAACGCTCCTCCTTGTCTTCATGCCTCTGAGCAGCACCTCTGCTGGTTTATCTTCACTTTATGCTTAATCCCGTCGTACAACTCAAAGTTGTAGTTCTCCAGTGTTGTGGAGGAGCGCGAGGAAAGCCCGCTGTAGGAGCATGTGCAGTAGAGGAGCAGTCCGGCGCAGACCGCACCCAGCAGCACGCCGAGCGAGCTCATCACGATGATGGTGAGCAGGATGGGGTCCAGCGTGTACAGCCAGGCGTTGTCCTTGTCTTTATCTGACACCATGGTGACGGAGGAGGGGTCCATATCAGAGGAGGAGGGGGTCGAGAAGGAGGACGGCCAACCTGGGAAGACATAGTCTGGAGACAAAACAGGGAACTTTAGTAAAAAAACAACCTCTAAACATAATTAAGTTTTAGAGCAATACAATATTCACTGGGATTTACTACAGATCACATATACTTCACAGCCCATCAAATTGCACTGATGTAATTTAGATTTTTTCTTTTTTCATTCATCATTCCGTGTAACCAGTGGTTTCTATTGACTTCTGTATCAGAATTAGTTGGCAGGCTTTTGAAACTTACTACAGTTATCAAATCCATTGCAGCAAACATCAAGCTCTGAATACATTTTTGCCAGTTACATTATTTTTGTTTGGGTCTAACGTTGACACGATTACAATTAAAACCATAATGTTACAAAGAAAAGACTTGATGTTCAACTCGATTTGCACAGGGAATGAAATTAGCACCTACTAAATACAGGCTCAATTCTGGATGGTTCGGGTAAAGATTTAAGGTCACCTGCCACCATGGCAGATAGGTTTCCTTATAGCAAGAAATATTATTTTTAACAGCAATTCTTAAGTTAAAACTACTCTGGGGTTAAGGTTACATGATATGTGACATATTTCTACCGTCTGGTACCACTGAGTGGAAAATGAAAATAAAGTAATAAATGATTTGAAACTAAGGCGCTAAAACGTTGGAATATTCCTTTAAAGTGAAACAATGTAACTTTTGCTCAACATCGCCACTGTGTCCACAAGTGACAATCACTAGATAATGGTAAATGTTCAAATGTAATGTAATGGTAGCACAAGCTGAGAAGAGTCAGAAAGTCAGAAGTGACTCAGTAACGCCACTTATATCAATAACTATATCTATCTTAAGTTAGCTAACATTAGCCACCATGAGCTACTGCTTATTCCAAACTCAGTCAGGCTGTAGCAGCAAATCCCTTGAGTGTAATGAACTGAGCATTTTACTGCTTATAGATTACATTTTTAACTTGTGATTGAAGGATTGTGGTATTTCTTCTTACAACAGTCACATAGTCTCGCTTTAGGAATTCAACTGTATCAGATGCAAATATCCCGCATCATTGCTGATTAATTCAAGAACAGCTAATTGTGTTACCTCAGTTGTTATTGTTGATTTCATGAGTTTGGAAACATAATGAAATTAATTACTTTAAAGGTGCTCTGTGATGTGTCTTGTGTGTGTTGAAGTGTGCACATCTAACCGGCATACGCAATCAGGCTAATCCACTTAATGAATGTATACACATGAACAAGCCAATCCGCAATTAGGTACTGCATTTAGAGTGTTTTATGGCAGAACACAGTACACAGACACACACACACATACATACATACACAGACACACACACATACATACAAAGACACGCACAAACGAAAGCAATAAACAGACAGTAAACAGACTTGTTTAGTGAGGTAAAGGCTGAGTACTCTTCTTGTATCTGTCAAGGGGCTGGGAGAAACAAGGGATAATAACACAAGCATGTGGGCACACATACACATACACACATACATATACACACATACATATACACACACACGTGTGAGCGCGCGCAGGAAGTAAACCGTGATTGTTACAGACAGATGTTTTCTAGGTGCCCAGGAGGAAGCTGTCTGTCTCACTTTGTCTGCCACAGAACATGAAAGAGGAGGAGAGGAAACACACGCTAACATGCCCACATGCCCACACACACAAACACACTTTTGGATTCTCCCTCACACTCTTACCGTCTCTGCACACTGTCACGCACGCACACACACACACATACACACACACACACACACACACACACCAGAGGTTGTCTGTCACTGTTGCCACAGGCTTTTTTTTGTGTGGAATCACAAGTAAAATGAAGAGCCATGGGCATGCCTCTGCTTTAAGAGCTTTTTCACTATTATTTGGGTGAGACTTGTAAAACAGCCAGTACAGCCTCGGGCTGAGACGAGAGGGAGAGAAGGGGACTTCAAACCTCACCTCCATTGATGGGGGTCTTGGGGTTGTAAACAGGATCGTTTCCAAAATCCATAGGCCTGGGATCTGTTAAAAAGATCAGAACAGAACAGTATTAATCTCAAACATCCAGTCAAGCCAGAGCTACTCAAGAGTCCACAACATGTTGTGATACCATCACTCCACCTCTTATGTTGTCAGCACACAAGCTACATTTGCAGATGGAAATCAAACTACACAAACAGCTGAAAGAGTTCAAAGAGTGAGTGATCTTGTTCAGACTGTGTGAAGATATCAGGCCAGAGATCGCCTACAGTTTAAACCGTTTTATTTAAAGAGAGAGAGAGGGAGACTGAACGGTGAACAAAAGAGATACTCACAACTGTTTCATAGAAAAATATCACTTTTATTACCTTCACATTCCCCACAATATATTTTCTTTTAAATCCAAGACCATGAAATTCAACAAGCTAAAATACCACATTCTATTTCTGAGGCAGGCCGAAGTGCAAGGCTTTAAAGGGTCTGGAAGCTCAACTCCGCTTCAATTCAGTTTTTATTCAAGGAAAATTATATTAAAATTTTTAGAAAAAAGAGCAATATCTGAGCAGCTGATAATCATTTATTGCTGTGGCAAAGCAACCAAAAATGTATTATGGAGTGAAACCGTTATAGATATTTAAAGGACATGAGGTGAAAAACTAATTTGGTTGATATGAAAAAAGATACGGAGCCTCATTTCCTCAGTTAGATAAGGTCATTTTTTTTCCTATGTGACAATTTTAACATGGCATCCAGACTATATCTTCTATAAACAGCATCTATAAACTTCCAATACGCTTCAGTCTGTAAATGGTAATAAGAGATGAATACTTTTAAATGAAACCTGCTATCTGTGAAATGAAGATATTTGCTCATGTATTAAATATGAGGTAATTTCCTTGAAATTAAAGAAGTGAATCAATCAAATCTTTAATTGTTTAAAATTGACCCAAAGTTGGCTTCCAAACCCAATTAGAGAATAAACAAAAGAAATTACAGCAACCAATAAACCCTATGCTGAATTGAGTGTATTCATTCTCCGATGTTGATGGTTGTTGGGAATTTGCTTATTTAATTATTTGATTATGGGACTGAGTATGTGTGCCTCTGGGATTTGTATGTTTCTCCAGAGTTCAATATTTAATTTGCTTTAAGTGCACAACAGTGAAATCCAGCGCAAGTCAAACAGACAATCATAAAGTTGAGGTCTTCTTTTCATAGAGGCAGAGAAAGTGCACAGGAGTAAATACATCAATGAGGTGGCTGGAGCCAGGGATGAACGTTTAAAGAATTTACCACTCCAAAGCTTGTGTCTAAACGAGTCACAGTTTGAATTAAAACTAGTTCAAGTTCATCCCTTGCTGAGGCCATGTTCCAGAAAGGCCAGTCTGTGCTGCATCCAACAGATTTACATAAAGAAAAAATCTTTCTGATCAGTAAAAAAACTCAATTATTTCAACAAGAAATCAAAGAACAAAAACATCATCGATTCATTTGATTAAAACTGACATCATCAAGGTAGGTTTCCCCCCAAAAAAAATCGCACTTTACCCTTAAAATGTGTGATTTCACATCACTGAAATTGAGGGCGAAAAGAGAGAAATGAGAACAAAGGAAATACAGGCGATCAAAAGATTTCTGAACAAACAGACGGACGTCTCAAAGCGTGCAAGCCTGGAAAACTCCAGTGGCCTGCAGATTACGAACATGTCTTCAATTGTTTGTCTGAACCACCCAACTAAATAAAATAATGCTGTCATGTTATTCTATGTAAAAAAAAAAAAGAAACGAAAATGCTGTTAAACCCTTAAACACCCGCTCAACTGAATAAGGCTAATCCCAGTAGTCACGCTGTAAATTACACTATCTTTTGGAGCTCCTACTGAAATGCACTCTCCATGTAAGACTTCACTAAGTGTAGTACATGCACATGGAAGCATCTAATCAGTCTTCTCGTCTGTCTTCTGGTAAATATACGGTCTCACAACAGACCCACAGGGCTCTAACTTATCCTTTCTCACAGTCAACTGAAATCACCACAGGCCTTGACGAAACATTAAATCAACGGGAGGAAAGCAAAGGAAGCAGGATAAAGAAAAGACAGATGCTCGGACACTCTTTGGACGACTGTTGAACACTTTCTAATGATCCTGGCTTAAAGCCCGACAGCTAGGATCCTGAGAAGAATCATCACGCGGATCTGAAAGGAGATTAAAACTCCCTGTAGCCCCATTTTATCTCCACTCTCCAATTAGCAAAGAGAAGAATAAAAAGAGGGCTTTTTTAATTCAAGAAAAGACATGGATGGCTCTTTGGCACCATACGCTGTTCCAGTGGGGGCCCGAGGACCTGTTAGAGTGCTTTCACTCGTAATATTTCTCCAGGAGCAGAGAGGGAGGAGGCAGAAAGGAAAAGAAAAAAAAAGCTTGAGGGCTAGAAATGCTTACCGCAGGGTTTTATGAATGCAATAAGCTCCATTAACTAATTAGAAATATTAAAGGGCTTCAAAGTAGTCTGTGATGGAGAAGGGAGAGGGAGGTGAGGGGAGGTTGATTTGAAAGCGCTGCGTGAAGAGACGCCAGCACATTTTCCAAATCTTGCAAAAAGTTAGAGAGAGAGAGAATATGAAAGAGAAAAGTGCACAAGTAGCACAACATAAATACAGTCATATATCATTTCTCTGTTTGAATTTCGGACCTCCATTGATTGGGTTACAGCACAGGGCCGCTACAGTGAGTCATATAATTTGTAAATCATACACAAGTCGATTGAAAGGGAAGGGAGAGGGGATGGCTATGCAAGCACAATATGACAAAAATACTTGTTGACTTAAGCACAAAACCACATTTTTACGAGACACAATTTGATGAAACAAGTCAATTTGGAGAGCTGCAGGTTTGTGTTTGTGAGATTGTGTGCGTGCACTGAGTTTAATATGTGTGTCTCCATCTCACTGTCCATTCTGCCAAAAGACTTCTTTCATCTGCTTTTGTGTTTAAAACAACCTGCCCTCCTCCTTCAAGTCTTTCCCTCCTTCAATCCAAACTCCAACCTGCCTCCCTGTCAGCCTTCCTCTCGGAGCAAAAAAAAAAAAATCTATCTTTAGAAAGTATAGAGAGCAGGTTTTTTTCTTTTTTTTACTTCTTTCATCTTCCTCCATCTCTGGGCGCATTCTTTGGAGGGAAAGGGGGCTCGCTTAATGGGCCCTGCTCCTCTGAGAGATTTTGCTCTCCTCCTTTTCTGCCTCTCATTTTCTCTCCTGTGTTTTTTTACTGGGAGGATTTGCAATGAAGGGAAGGAGTAGAATAGGAACAAGCAGGGTTTTGATAAAAAGGCTGGGGGATTTGAGCATGAACAAAATGGTGCAGGGGGGTAGCACACACCATAAGATGGTGAGCTGCTGAGAATTCCAGGAAATAAGCACCACAGCGGTGCACCCAGTTTTACAGACGTGGATCTGACTAGGAGTTGATACTGGGCTTTTCAAACCAAAACCAGGCAAATTAAACAACTGTCTTTTTTTTTTTTTAACATCATCTGAATAATTTTCACATAACATATGGACTTGCTTCCATTTTGAGCCCCTATATGATTTAAGGTTGCAGCTGGACACTTTAAATGAGGGACAAACATTTGCTGTTGCAAAATGGCTTCAACCGAAGTAAAGTTGTTAAGATCATCTCAGTGAACACAATCAACACAACTGTTGCTTTAAAACAATAGTCAGCGGGTAGAAAAAATAAACATTGTATAACTATTATACATCAGAAGCACACGTAGGCATCCTGTAACATGTGATTGCAAAGAAAGAAGTTCTATTTAATTCACAACCAGTACATTACTCAACGGATTGTTTCTACTAAGATTCACAGTAAATGTAAGAAATTGTCACAAATCATCAAATACTTCAATAAATCATCATCAAGAAGCAGAAAAGTGCTAATGTTACTCTCAACATCGCAAAACATTGTAATCGCATCGTAAACTCATCTGTGTAAATATGACAAACACATGTAAGGGGAGACGGATGATTAAGAAAACATCAATAAATCTGTGAGGGGTGTGACGGTAGTGCTGCACTGGAATCAGTCTTATTTGACATTTCATAGGAAATGAAATGATAAAAATAAATGACCTGTGATCCTAGATCAGTGTTTTTTTTTCTAAAAGCCTTCATAAGTAAGAAACTCTTTCCTACATCATTTGTTTGGTCTCACCTGTTGAATAGAGGTGGACCACATTGTCAGGTCACCAGGCTAATATGCAAAACATTCAGATTTTCACAAATGATTGATTTGTCACAGGATGACACACAAAAATATTTAACAGAAAAGACTTGAACTTGCACAGACTTGAAAGAAAAGTAAAACTGCATCTTTAGATACTCAACACATATGATTTTTGATTTGTTTCATTCATCCAGTCTGTGTGCGGGACACACAACGACGTTTAATTTGAACATTAACAGACAGGCATTGGATTATTTATAAGATCAAGGCAAAACTGTATAGAGTCCATTCATACTCCTTTTGACACTGAGGCACCACCTCGTTCTGGAGGCGAAGAGGTAAGAGTTTTAAAGCACATTTTAAGAAAGGCATATCAGGATGTTATGAAGAATGCACTCGGGGGGGTAACACGCGAGACTCAATTATTAAAAGTTTTGAAGTGTCCGTGCATATGTGTATGAGACTTTTGAGCCTTTGTGTGTTTTGATGCCGAGACAGTGTTTGTTTCTAGGTCTGCAGGATGGGATGTAAGCGGTCTCATCCTATCTCCCCTCCACCTCGTGTAAACCAGACAGAGAACAGCACAACACTGATTCCTCGTTCACAGACCAAAGGAGCCACCCACACTGGATGTGCAGCCGTCTATCTGTCACGGCTGGACAGGCAGCACTAATTCTCCCCATACCTCTTCCTTCTCTGTTCTTAATCTGTCTCTGTCACTCTCGGTCTCTCAAAGGCTAGTGGACAAATAAACAGCAGCTTCATTCAGACCCAGAGAAATAGACTTCTTTCTTTATGCAGCACACATTGCGACTTCAATCTCCCTGTACCTGTGTGTAAATCCCCTCTCTGTCGGACAGAGTATTTTGGAGGCAGGCAGTGTCCAAGCTGCAGTACAGAGCAGAGCAGACAGACATTTCCTGCTCTGACGTTTGTAGAAGAAGACAATGACAAGTGCACTGCGTGTACATATGTTTTGTCCACAGTTTGTGAGGCAGTCTTCATGTCCGGGCTACCAAGTTGGGGTGCAGCTGCAGACCCATTAGGCTCATAAGTACATCAAAAAAGTGGCAATCTAATGTTGTTATCAGGCCCTCATCAGCCATCAGAATTGGCAATTAAAGTTGTTTCATCTACTCTCCCCAGCGATGGTAAAGTTTTCACAAGTTCATTCTGCCAGAGGCAGCCCACAAGGAAGTTTAGCAAAGGTGCATGCTGATCAGTTAATTAGATCAGTCATCAGCAACAGGAGCTGCAGTGTCTCTTCTATGTAGATTCTCATCATGCTGTTGATCATTTATTTCAGGGAGTTTTGACACCCTTTAAGCGCTTTATTTGAACAAAGCATTCAAATAAAATGATATCATTCACAAGTCCAGTTGTTTTCAACACTGGGAGTCATAGCTGTCGTCTTTGTCCAGTCTGATGGTGAGCATGGGGTCAAGATTCGGCCCAGTACCTGTGTACAGGTGGTTTTGGTTCGGGCTCTGGATCAGATTATAGCTGGGGTTTTGGTTCTGGTAGCAGTTTTGGTGACTTGGCTGATTTGGATGCTGGCTGTTGTGGTACGCCACTGAATGATGACTAGCGCTGGTCTTCTTGGGCGCCCAGTGGTACCGATGGCAGCACAGTGTCACCACCACGGTTACAGTGACCAGCAGCAAGAGGGCAGCACCTCCCGCCAACACATAGTACCAGTAGGCAGGAACAGGCTGCACCGCCACTGTGTCTACTGTGGGCTCCATCCCAGACATGGCACCCCCTGGAGGGCAGGAGGACACATTACTGGTTGGCACTATGGACGAGCGAGGCAGGCATGCAGACCCTATTAGAGAGTCAAAAAGCTTGTCTAATTGACTGTTCGCTAAACCCCTCCCCAAGACAGCGATTGTCAAATCATAGCTTAGCAACCGTAACTAGGCATCTGTCAAGCTTTAGATTTGTGCACATGCTGAATCAAGTGTGTTATTTTGTAGCCCTTCCAAAACCCACTAGTAAAAGTATAAGGAAAGGATTAAACAAAGTGTTTATCTGCGCTATCGTAAGATGCAATCGTTAGCATGTCTCGCTAACTAGCTTACTACTTACAGTAGCAACAAGCATTGCTTTCAAGGCTTACAGGCACATCATTACCTAGCTGCCTAAAACTAAACTACGAGCTTAGTTTGTGGGGTTTCAAACATACTGTGTACGGTTATGTTAGAATGTCTGACTTTACATTTTTCTCATTGTAATACTAGGATGGATTACAGCTTAGATGAGCTAACTGGCAATAGCTGATAAAATCTTCCACCTCAGCCGGTAGAACTGACGAGTGCCAGCTGGAAATGAGAAGCCTGCTTTTATCTACGTCTCTCTGAAATCAAGAATCTATTGTTTCAGAAAATACTAAGGATTTAAAGTGTTAAATCTGCCATTGTTTTCAATGTAAATTGCCTACATGTTGGGCGAGAATGTAATGCTTGACAGGCCTAACAGTAACTAAGGGGGGTGGGATTTAGTGAATTGTCAACTACTGCAGCAGTGAGCTGCAATTAATGTCCCTTGCTGTTATTCAACTAAACACAATATATAAGATCTACTGCAGGCAAAACACTTCCAGATGTAGCTCACTCTCCCAATATTTAAACACCAAACTGCATACTCCAAGTCATCTTAAATCTTCATTCTTCAGAATAAAAATGCTGATGCATGTGTGTTTTGATTCTGCTGTGCTTTTGGCTGATGCAAACGTCACAACAATTAGCTGCACATTGACAGGAAGAGGCTCATGCGATGCGGTCAGATTCGATCGGAGAATGCAAAGCCTTGATTATGCAGTGACTGGCTGAGTTGGACGAAGGGTGGGGAGTGTTAAGTGGTTGTATTCGGTAGGACACGGCTGCCTTTATCAGGGCAAGATCACATTGAAGGGAGTCGAGTGGAGGGAGAAATAGATGGCATGGGGAAGAGGGGAAATCAGAGGGAAATTACAGAAGGGAGAAAGGAGGCATTATAGAAAGAAAGAATGGAGTGAAATAGAGAGGGGTTAGAGAAAGTGAGGAGAGAGGGTGGGAGGGAAGGGGAGTGAAGGGAGAGAGCTAATCCTGCCATGATATCTTTAATCCTGCATTAGAGGGTTTGTCTGAAACTTCAATACTCTGTCAACTCACCGTGAAAGAAACCCGCTGAGAGAGAGGTTGTGGAAGAAAGGAAGACAGAGAAAAAGAATGGGAGAGAACGGAAGAAAGAACGAAGGTGAAAAAGAAAAGAAAGGTCAAAATAAAGAGGAAATAGAGGCGGGGAAAGTAGATGGAGACAAGATAAAAGAGAGCAATAATGAAAGGACAGACGCAGGAGAGGTGCAAAGAAAGACACAGAACCTCAAGGAAACCAGTGAGCTTAGTTTTGTCTTTAAAAAAAAAAAAAAAGTTCAGAAGAACTCTTTAAGGGTTTAAAATTGGCTTTGATTGTAAAGCTGTGCTCTAAGCAGCCTGAGCAGAGAGCCTTTGCATCAGTGGATTAAGACACGGATGATTTCTAGGGCTGCAAAAATTGACCGTTGCTTTTCTTTTTCTTTTTTTTTTTTTTTATAAAAGGGGAACAAAGGGGAAATTTTCTCAAGAGCACCACTCCTAACGTGAGCTAAAAAGTGTGGCTTTCAAGGAACCTTGGTTACTAGAGTTTCCGAATCACTGATCTTTTTCTCATTCAAGGTCTAACACATCAACAATCTTGCCTTATCTGAATGAGATAAAGTGGAGCTGAAAGTGTGAGAGCTCTCTATAGTCAAACTGAAGCCAGAATTAGCTTATTTTCTCTGTGTGTGTGTGTGTGTGTGTGTGTGTATATATGTATGCATGTGTGTGAATAGCATGATCGGTCAGTGTGTCGCCAGCCTTCCCTTTTTCCGAAGCCAAATGCCTCCTTGGTTGCCATGGATACAAAAACCCAACACAGTGGCACACTGAACCACGTCACACCACAATGAAGCTGCCATTGTACTGTTAACCCGAAGATCCCATTAGGCGATAATTACATATTAATCTTTAAATTTGATCTAAAGAAGTTTCTCCATTAAAGTGACATTTTGGGTCAATTAATTTATTTTATTTAATATATTTTTGTAGGATACAATTAAAATACATTGGTTGCCGTGATCCCTGAATAATTACTAAGGACACTGTATTACTCCTCACTGGGATGGAGTCAATCTAAGTTTTGGATTTAGACTAATTTAATTTAAATGATCTTCCATTCATATCCTCTCTATGCTTTCATCACTCAAAATCTTGTTTCAACCTCCTTCTCACCTGCAGGATTTAGCAAAAAACACAGAAACCCTGCTGTCCAGAGCCACAACCCACACACTCTTCAATTATCCACATCAAGACACACAGAAATAAGTATGTATATATATATATATGTATATATATATTAACAATCTATGCAGTAGGTTTTGAATAGAGTTCAACTATATCCACTCATCCAAAGAGAAACACGTTAGTTCTTATAGCTCACTTTTCAACAGGCATCTCAAAGGAGAAATTCAATCCCTCTCACTGGGGTTCAGTCTCATGAAAACATACGTGTGTGTGAGAGCTGACACTGTTGTCATGCTGCGAGTCATATGATACTTGCTCAGGATACAATATTCTAAGAACCCGCAAGCATTAGGTCAAATATTTAGCATACGAGGCCGAGGAGTTTTCTGAGTTTGGCTAATGGCTTTTACTATTTTTGGGATTGCTATTCTTGTTTTTTTATTGAATTGAATTGTGGTGAACAAAAACCAAGTGCTGCTCAAGCACCTGACAGTATTCAAAGAATGGTTTTGATCTATTCACACACTAGGAACACATGGACACTCTCTCTCTCTCTCTCACACACACACACACACACACAAAAGCATCCAGCATAAGTAATATGGATGCAAGGCAACTATTTTTGTGTTTTAACTCCCAGCTTCAATAACTCGAGTCCTTGCCTCTACAGCAATAAAAAGTAATCAAAGACATAGATTTGGTCTCAACCACCCATGATCAATGTGGACACTAAAGACCAAATGCAAAAAAACACACAAAAAAATACAAATCATAAAAGTTTTTATATACTACTTATTTTTTAGGTCCAACTTTGAAGAAGTTCAGTGTCACTAAAGCCCTGGCTCCTTAAAAATCCCCATATTCAAATCACGTGGGTCTCTAAACAAAAGCAGTCTAGCATTTTAGGTCACAACCCAGACTTTGAAAACAAGTGATCCAATAGCATAATCTGCCTAAGACCATTTTATCTGCTTTCAGACTGGCCTATTTGAGGATGGAGAAGGGAAAATAAAAAGAGGAGTGAATGGAGGAGAGGAGAGGAGAGGAGAGGAGAGGAGAGGAGAGGAAAAAATGAAGAATAACTGAAAACAAAGGCAAGGAAGGGAATGAAAAAGACAAAAAGTAGAGAAGCAGAAAAAAAAGGGGGAGCAAAATATTGAAAAGGGCAGAAAAGCGTAATAAGAAGAAGTAGAGACTAAGAGACGGAAGAAGAGAGGCTCCTTGTATGGTGTTGAATGAAGAGAGAAAGAGAGAGAGCTTACATGGTGACAGCAAATCAGGAAGGAGGAATGAATGAGGAGCGAATGCGTGCTGCTCTCTACAATTAGGAAGTAGTTAGGGTTGGACTGAGTTAAGAACAGAGAAGCAAGCTCTGCTTAGTTCTTTTAGTTTCATTGATAACCAAAGAAAACGACGAGATGGGGACTGTTCAGCCATGACCTCATGATTTCTTTTTTTTTTTTTTACCTCTGCTCCTATGTCACCTTTTAATTTATTTACCATATGAGCAATACAATAAAAAAAAAGGTAATTTGCTGTGCACATTATAGGCCCACACACTGTTGTATACATGTATACCAGTAACAGATCACACACGACGGGGTGCACACCATTATAGACTGTAGAAAGTCACACCATTAAAGTCTGTGGAGAGTGCAAATACACCTTGATGTTACTCTGTTGGAATTGTACATGTTGCTATATTACGCCCTGCCAATGTTGTTGTCATAAATAATCATGTGTAACTATGTGTTTATGTTGGCAGCAAATTGTCATTTTCTCACTGAGGAACATACCAAACTACATAACCAAGAGCATCAGCCCAGCATGCAGGGAGTCATGCTGACACAATGCAGTGGATCCATTCCGTCAAGTTGCAACGTTGTCGCCATTATTTTATTAAATGTGGATAAAGTCCACATATCAAAATCCATCAATAAAGCATTTTTTTTTTTTTTAAGAAGTTGGAAACGTTATATATATATGTAGTTATATGTACATTTTACACATTGTACTGTACATGTCAGAAAACAAAGTTAGATTTGTTTGGAGATGATGTAATAGCTTGAGGGCAGACTTCTCTGTCAGTTTAAGTGTGGTCTATGTCTATTTAGCTGTATGCAATATATAATATGCACTATCAAGGTCACTCAGGGCCAGTGCAGTGCTGTGAGCTGAGCTTAGCAACAAGCAGAAAGCACAGACATTTCGCACAGGAACAACAAATGGAACAGGAAGTAGGACTTACTGGTTATGCCAGGAGTTAAGGCAGGGAAAGGCTCTGGAAAAGAGAGAGAGAAAAAGAAATGTTATTGATGATGGTTAATAATTGATATGTGTGATAAAGCGTCGAAGGGACAAGGGATGTTCTGAACCGCTGTGATATGAATCTCATTTGCTGATTAATTTCAGATGATTCGTGCGCAGTGTGAGTTCGCAAATTTGATCTCCTGTTCACTGTCGTTGCTCCCGGACAGGACTTTGGATTTCATCTTCAATTGTAGTTTAAGTTTTCTACTGTCGGCTTCAAGGTAGATTTTTTATGATTATGTAATATCATGAAGTAATATAACGCTGCTTTGTCGATCATTTTCATCTTAAGAGTTTAAGGTGTTGGTGCTTACAGCGAAATACAGTATGTGAGAGGATAGGCCTTAGTGTCATGTGACTCCCTAAAGAATAAGCTCAACCATAAGGATACAATATGAGCATGACTTAATTTTGATTGCATACATTTATTTAATTCTAAAGTAGCCATTTACAATATGA
Source organism: Ophiodon elongatus (assembly GCA_016806645.1). Taxonomy (NCBI): domain Eukaryota; kingdom Metazoa; phylum Chordata; class Actinopteri; order Perciformes; family Hexagrammidae; genus Ophiodon; species Ophiodon elongatus. The sequence goes on from JACSYO010002153.1 coordinate 358,833, forward strand.
AATACAGCACCAAATATATCATATTCAGGATTTGCTTGGTCTCAGTGTACAGTGGCACATTTCCATAATTAAATTGACGTGGAAAAACTATGTTTCTGATGATTGTTAACAGAAATGCATTTCCAATGCAGTTAAATTGCAAAACTGCAGGACGCTGCACTTTTTGCGAAGGCACGTGTTACTCCTTTTTGAGAAAATCAATAAAGATTTGTTGAGTTCCGAGATGATATAGGACCCTAAAAGCCCATAAATCTTCCTGGATGACAGTCATTTTTACAAAATGGAGAGAAAATAAAGAGAGGGAGACAAAAGAGTGGGTTGCATGGGTTGAAAGACAGGAAGCAAGAATGTCTCTCTCTCTCTTTGTGTGTCTGTCATTTCTGACTTGCTCTCACTTTCTTCTTTTTGCTATGTCATTTATTTCTCTCCTTCCCGTGAATGCTCTCTAACTCTCGTTTCCTAAGGTGGCACAAGAGGTGTCAATCGTAGAAGAAAGAAGTGGGTGGATGGAAGATAGGGGTGAAAAGAGTGAAGGAAGGGTGAAGAGATGGGAAATAGAGGACTGGGAAGGAAGGGTGGAGGTAAGTTAAAGGGTCATGGGAACAGGGACTGAAATTTACTGCTGTTTATTATTTGCCGGAGGATACGACATCTATTATGAAAGTGAGAGAGGCGGTGGAGAAAAAAAGAGAGAAACACAAGAGGGAAAACAAGAGAGAATGGCAGCACAAGTAAGGTAAAGAAGAAGAAAAAGACAAGATAAGGTATGAAGGGATGGGTGATGGAATAATGAGAAAAAAATATGAAAAGAGAATGGTGGAAACATATTGGTGGAAAGAGTAAAAATGTTGTCCCAGAAAATTTAGTACAAAAAAAACTGTGATTGAAGAGTGATTGAAATTGTTCTCCCCGGTTCCCTCTGGGTTCCACAGTCCAAAGACATGCAGATTAGGTTAATTGGAGACTCTAAACTGCCCATAGGTGTGAATGTGCTCTATATGTGCCCTGTGATAAACTGGCGACCTGCCCAGGGTGGACCCTGCCCTATGTACCTTTGCCCAATGTCAGCTGGGATCAGCCACTGCGACCCTGAATAGGATTAGCGGTTTGGATAATGGAATGCTCTTAAACATTAATCAGTTATAGCCATTGACACAGAATTATGAGGTACTCCAGAAATTTCGTATTACACTTTCATAAAGTCGGGGGACTTTTGAGAGACACATTTCAATAAGAATGGGCAAAATTGAAGCAGCAGAGGCCAAGATATCCAGACTTTTAGTTCCTAGACTGAGTCAGCCAAAAAACGCTGGATCCTTCAATTCCCATAATGCAACTCGATAGCTGCTTTTATTAGATCCGGCCTGCCTGGTAAAAGCCCTAAGTGAGATTACCCTGGTGATATCATCAGTGTTATTGATAAAGCTTCTCCAAAGCCTCAGAAGACGTCATGCGACCGTTAACACAGGCTGAGAATTCCCCCTCGTGGCTTTATGTTTAAAATTGGTGGAATTCCCATTAAAAATGTCTGCAAAGATGTAATCTAGGTTTCAGGTAAACATACCATCAGCCCAGCTGAACAACTGGAGACCTCAGCGTGATTTTAATATGGTGGAATGCGAATTTAAATGAAAAAGAAGCTGGACGGAGATGATATGGATTAACACCAGGCTCAATTAAACCGGGTTGAAAGAGAAGCTGCTTGAAATGTGGGATGCCGGTTTACGAGTGTTTGGGTGTGTGTGTCTTCATGTGTCATGGTTATTGTCCTAAAACAACGGTGGCAGTTTCACGTCACTATACATCAGTGTGTGTGGGTTTCTGTCTGTTTGTGTGCCAATATGTGTGGTCACATCAGGCTAACTATCACTGTCCTGCTGTGCTGAGTGACGGGCTGCTTCATTACATCAAATGATATTAATGATATTCTTCCCATGGCAGAGAGAACGAACCGCATTTGCCAAACAAGGAAGGTTGAAGGATTTAAAACCTAATCCCGGGTCTCTTCTGCGTGTTTCAGGTAAAGCTGCACTTTTTCCGTTACAGTAATAACAAACGCTCCCTTAATTGAAGCCAATCAGGATTATCATCTGTCTCAGCTTGTGTCTTTTTTTGATGCTCTATGGCTGAACGATGGCCCAGACTGATCGACTGAAAGACAAGGCTCGGGACCGAGAGGGAAGGAGAGAGAGACGGAGAGAAAGCACCAGAAGAATCATAAAACGAAGGGGTGGGGTGGAATAGGAAAACACTGAAGGAGATAGAGAGAGGGAGATATGAAAGATAGATTAGTATCCATGCCCAAAGGCCGTTTGTGGCCTACTTTCTTTTTATATATTTTTTTTTACGTGTGCGTGTGTGTCTATGTGTGTAAACTAGAAACGTTATGAGTTTTTATCCCTTCTCTCTCGCTCAACCGGTCTCTGGTGAGAACATGGTGTAGAGGAGTGAGGGAATCAGACAGATAGATAATTGTACGGACAGATTGTCTGTCTGAATAAAGCCTGCACGGACATCTTGATAAACAGGTAGACAGACAGGTTGTGGGACTTACGTGTACACTCCTCCAGCTCGATGCTGTTGCTCATGTGGATGTTATCTATTCTGATGTGGCCTCTGGTCGGGTGATCAAAAAAGCCCTCGAATGCCACCTAGATTATGGAATAAGAGAGGTATATTACAATAAGCTTTTCTTTATTAAACACAGTGGTTTAAGAACGGTTACAATGTAGTGGTCTGTAAAAAAGTGGGTAAAGCCACAGTAGGTAATGATGAGCTGTTGCAAACACCAATAGATGTAAAACTATAATATTTTAACCTGGTACTCCTTGGGGCTCTGGGGCAGGATGGTGCGGCCCTCCCTCCAGTGAGACCCCTGGTCTCCCTTCAGAGCCCACAGCAGCGTCTCCTCCTGGTCGCTGTCCCTCAGCAGGACCCTCAGGCTCCCCTGGGCCTCTCCCTGGAGCTGGTAGTAGAAGAGGAGGCAGAGCGGGCCTCGCTCCGGCCCCACCTCGGGGCTCAGCAGCCGGGCTCGCTTGCGCTGGGTGTGGGCCCCCGCATCCAGGTGGAGGTAGTTCCCTGAGAAATCTGGAGGAAAGGAAGAGACCGAGAGGCGGTGGATGCTTCATTATTGTATAATTGCAGGATCAGTGATGTATTATAGTTTAATTACTTGTAACAAATTATATATTTGTGACCTTTAAACTGATTCATCACCCCTCCTTTTAGCGCAGGGATGTAAGTTTAAGGATTTGCCTGTGCTATTTGCATTTTATTCTTTTAATTGATTCCATTATAATGAGTTTTATGATTTGTGACAGTGCTGCAGCACAAAGCCGACTCACTCCTCGCTGGTGAAACAGGCCCATGATGTAATAATGCAGTGGAATGTGGTTGCTTAGCGTTTAAGCCATTACCTCCATCATCCTGTGGTACGAGGCTTAAACCGCAAATGAGACTGCCATTTCATCATGGCCGCTAATGGCTATGGATACAAATGAACACACACAAACACACACACAAACACACACACACACACACACACGCACACAACAGTGCTAAACAGCCCTAATCACTCTGAATGCTGACACCTTGTTCGGTTGCTCTCTTCGATTTTGCTACTTAGTCAGCACAGCCATCATACCAATACAGTTACAGTGCTTGTGAACGTATAGTGTATCTGTGTGTGTGTGTGTGTGTGTGTGTGTGTGTGTGCTTCCTCTACACACACTCACTCTATCAGTTTATTTTTTTAAATCTAATCCACTTCCTTTCTCTCCTCTCAGCTCAAAGAATTGATGGACAGTGAGCAAAGATGGTAAAGGGGAAGGGAGGGAGAGAGGGAGAAAGGCAACGCTACAATGTTTTCCCCATCCCAAACAGGACCATAATCATTAGCTCGCTGCTGTGTTTTGGCTGTGTGTCTAGTTTGTCTATTATGGCCGCAGAGTAAAAGCTTTGCTGGAGCTGCAAATAGTCTTTTTATCGACAGACAGACGCTGTGTGTGACAACTCAAAAGGAGAGAGAGAGAGAGAGAGAGAGAGAGAGAGAGAGAGAGTAGAGAAGCTATCTATCTATCCATCCATCTCCACCTCTGTTCTCCCTGCCTCAGCTAAGACACAAAAAAAAAACACTCAACAGATTTCGCAGCACATCACACTTAATGAATAATGGATTTGGGTTGAGGTAACTCTGTTTCTTCACTTCGAGGCAATGAAAAAGGGGACCTCAATTACCGTTGCTCATTAAGTACAGTTAGGGAAAGTTGCTGTGTTTTTCTGTTTCTCCTCGTTTGATCTTGGTGAACGTACAAAGGGAGGGAATTAATTAACAACTCTCCATGGGAGGGATAGGCAGGGATGTAGAATTGGCTCGCAGGGAGGGAGGGAAATGTGTTTTTGTGTGTGCGTTGGTGTCTGTTGCAGTTCATTCGTGGGTATCTTTGTGTGTGTGCAAGTTCGTCTGTCAGTCAGTGTATGTGTGTTTGTACACTTGTAAGAGCCTTGTGTGTGAGTTCATCGATTTGGATTCATGTAGATGTGTGCAGTAGCTATGTGTGTATTTTATTGAGTGTGCGTAGTTTAAATGTAGAGTTATATTATGCGTATGTAACCTTCACTTCAACAACAAAAGCGAGCATGGGCAAAGAAGTAGTGCAGAAGAAGTGCATGGTCAACTACAGCACACTTGAGATAACTGCACTTCACAAAGCATGACTCGGCCATTTCTTGTGTTACACAGATTCCATTCCTGATCACCACAAACAAAGCAAAGAGCATCTGGTAGTTCCACTGCTCTCGTTGAACTGAGCTGCCTTCGTGGTCATGTTGCAATTGATGTCAGTTACGTTTGGAAAATGCTTCCTGCCTCAAAGCGAAGGATGAACCCTGTCTCCTAAAAATAATTGCTGCCTGGATGATTATGTTCAGTGCACGAGACTTTGACATCGGTGATTTGGGTTTGCAGCTCGACTCCTGCATGTGGTTAGGTTCAGGCCACTAAGACACACGAATCATGCTTTAGTTGCTATGAGCGGAAAACAAATACAATTACATTGTCAGAAAATGTTTGCAGAGAGATATTGTAAGAACATTTTGTGACTTCATTAAAAGGTTTCCGCATTGCTGTTTTCTCAGTCAGCGGTATATAAATGTAATTTCCAGTTAATGTTGGTAATTGCTATTGAAAAATGTTTCATGTTGTATTCCTGCATGCACATGTACACCCACAATGTCTCATTTCATGGCAAGATGCTGCCGTTGGTTGTGCGTGTCTACTTAATCTGGATTTGTTTTTCAGTTTTCCCCCTTTTCCTTTACTACCGTTTATGCTTGCTTGTGTGTTTTGGGTGATAGATATTCTCTGTGTTACGTGTCCTTTTTTTGTTTTTGTCGTTTGTTTCAATAGGAAAGACTCGCTTTTGGATCCTCATGTTGCATTATACCATTATTTCAGCTAATCTTTGTAAACTTTGGGTATCTCTGTGACACCTTTTGGATCACATAAAAGTGACATAATCAAATAATATTTTATGATGTTGACTTTTTTTGGTCTCTCTTTACCTTCTTTCAACCCTCCCTCATTCTCGTTTCCTCTCCTTATCAATAACTTAATCATTTCAGACGACGAGTACTGTGAAGGGTTTCTTTCGATGAAAATCTCCACGGGGTATAGAATCACAGCCTTGCCCTATCTGAGATCAAAAGAATAACTTAGGAGCTCTGTTCGGGTCGGATTTTCTCTTTTACAGAAAAAAACCCTAAAAGGGCTTTCAGCGACAGGGGATGGGGATTTGATTTGCATATCGAGACAGCTTCCAGACAGGGCGCTGCGCTAGTGTTGCTGTAGAACAAGACTTAACGTCATGTTGCTGTCTAACACGGACACAGTGACGCTGCTATATCAATTACACACACGCACGCACACGCACACACACACACACGCTCATGACACACAGTAGCCTAGTGTGATGTAGAGCCTTGCCTTATGTCATGACCCTGTCTGTTTTTTAAAGGAGTTGCTCAGTCAACCATAAACTGGAGAGCTTCAGCACATAAACAGAAAACCTTGGTGAATGGCAAGGTCGTGTGCGTGTGTGTGCGTGTGTGTGTGTGTGTGTGTGTGTGTGTGTGTGTGTGTGTGTGTGGGAAACAAACCCACACACCTTGAGTGTTTAATACGCGGGCAGTCCCACCTTGAGTGGTTTGCGTAAGTGTGTGTGTGTTTGGCGCCTCAGGAGGAGCTGAAGAGCGAAGGCAGCACTTCTGTCAAAGCCATCATCTGACTTATCAGAGCGCTCTGGGTGATGTGTGTGCCTTATGGGCATGCAAGTACAGGAAGTATGTCTCTCTCTGTGTGTGTGTGTGTGTGTGTGTGTGTGTGTGTGTGTGTGGGAGAGAGAGAGAGAGAGAGAGAGAGAGGTACGTGAAGCAGTAAAAGTGTGTGTGTAAGTGTGTGTGTGTGTGTGATGGTTAAAACAGTCTTGGTTATCCTCTTGCTGTCTTATTAAAGATGGACAGATGTGGAAAAAGGCAAGCACCACTGAGGGAAATAGGAGAGGAGAGAGGTCAGCGAGGAGAGGAGGAGGTGATCACAGTGATGGAGTGAGAGGGGTGGAAGTGGAAAGGGACTTAATATACTGTAGCATGAGTTAGAGCAGAAAAAGATGACTGGAGGACTTATAGAGGAAGGATGCAATGACAGAAGCATGGTGAGGGTAACAAGGAGAAATGTGAGCGGAAGTACAGTTGAAGTGACATATGGGTGAACAAAATGTGTAATGGGTGAACAAAATGTAGGCCTGGAATGAAGGAAAAGAAAACAGATAAGGAAGGAGAAGAAGGAGGCTGAAGAAAGGTTATTACAGCATACGAAAAGGAGCGAGCAAAAAGATGCTACGAGAGTGAATAAAGTACGGAGATGAAGTGAAAAAGAAGAAAATGTGGGGAAGGAGTTAAACTCCAAGAATAGATGAAGGAAGTTGTGGATTGAAAGCAAAGGCTGACAGAGAAACGAGAGAATAAGTAACAAATTAGGTTAGTGAACGTAAGACTGTTAAACCTCATTTTCTTTTAAGAAACTCCAATTAAGTCACGGCCGTACACCCTTTAAGCAGATCAGAGTGAAATCCTTGCATCATAGTTGCTGTCAGTGGTTCCTCCCAGCACTGGGATCGGCAACTTACAATCACTTTGCTCTTAATTAGCCACAAAAGTCTTCAAACATCCCAACATGACGGTGCTTTATTTTCTCTGTTTACAAAATGAGAAATGTCTTGAAATGAAAGATACCCAGCAAGATGAGGGACTTGAATGTGAAAGTTTTCACAAAGTTTGAATGTTTGATGAGATTGAAGTTTTCTTTTGGGTTTTCAGCGTTTGGACAGGGACGTTTCTACGTCGTGTGTGATGATGATTAATATGATAAATGTATCTGATTAAAGATCAGAATAATTCCTTGCTTGTAAGTATTCCTACTTCAGAATAAATACAATTTGAAAATGACTAGTTTCTTTGTACAAAAAACATTTTATTTTAATAGTATTATTATTTACCATTGTATTAAAAAGTTAAAATAATTGATCAGTCACAACCTACAAGTAAGCCTTCCCAAATTCCTGCAGCATAACTGAGTGTTGTCGATACATATTGCTGTTTTATTGGCAAACTGTTACATATTCAGTGTTATGTATTTCTGGTAGTTTCTTAAAATCTAGGTGGATTGTCCCTTTAAATGTTTGGAAGTGGAATCATAATGGAAGTGATTAAAAAATGCAATATTGATTCAACCCAGAAAAACAAATTTCCGGCACAGATTCTAAACTCGCCCCATGATCCATTTGTGTTAATGGCGACATCGAATTTGGGGAGTGGCTGACATGAAACTCCAGTAATACAGTGTACTAACAAGAACAGGCGACGAGGATTTCTCAAAATATTGGATATCGCTTCGAAAATGTCTTGTTGTGAAACGTAATTGTGGGCGATTGGCAACTAATCAGTACTCACTGTCTGATCCCAGCGCCAGGTCCTGCCTCGTTCCATGAGAGCCGTGTCCAGTTGAACTGCTGCTGGCCGTGTGCAGAGACCAGCTCACACCTGACTGGGGATCAGCCGACCAGCCGCACAAGCTCTGCTCAAAGTCACATACAGCCGACAGGGACGGAGTGGTGGCTGTTGGTCGGGAAAGAGACAAATAGATTGTGAATAAAAACGTCTGATAGAGCACCTGACTAACTGTTTTGGCAACGGTGTTCATGTAATATGATATCTCAGTATTTGTTATGCTGAATACAAATATTAGAGTAAAAAGAGAGATAATGTGGAATAAGAATGGGCTAGACAGAAGGATCTGTGGAGAGGATAAAAGAAAGCGAACATCGACGGAAAATGGATGGATAGAAAGTACTACAGTAAAATGTACAAATCAAAAGGAGAGACGTGAGATGAGTAAGAGCATATATATGAAAGCATGGGAAATTAAACAAAAGACAGTAAAGAAAATAGAAAGTTTGAAATGCACTGTATTCAGTTTAGGTCACTTCCTTCAGTTATGTAGCAAATGCATCAACGAGGACCATTTTAAACTACATCCCGATATTTTTATCCCCGTAAGGCTACCTGCCAGACAGTCACTGGCATATTCCTGTGAAATCATACTCTCAGTATGTGTTTGTGTGAGAAGGTGAGATCCTGGCTGTGAGAGCTTATTTTCACTCAAACAGAGCTTCCTGTGGGACCCTTTGCATCTAACAGACTTCAAAGCCCGGAGGCACCCGGGGTGTATGATGACATCATGCGTTTGACCTTAAGAGTGTGAGCGTGTGTGGACGAGAGACAGAGATGACATTAATGCATGTGTGCTTGAAAGAAATCTGCATGAGTGCGTGTGGAGATGCTGTGCGTGAGAGTGCTTGCATTAAGTGTGTGTGTGTGTGTGTGTGTGTGTGTGTGTGCGTGCGTGCGTGCGCGTGTGTGTGTTTACCGGGTCTCATTGCAGCAGTGGTCTGGTCCACTCTGGGCAGCGTGGGGGTCACAGTGTCAGGTAAAGTGGTGGTTTCTGTCGTAATGAAAAAAAGAAGACGGTTAGAATAGAACAGAATTGAACTGAATGACATGGCAGAAGATATCAAGACACAGTAAAATGTGCTAAATGTTGCGGGAGCTTTCACGTGGAACATTCGGCCTTGTATTCGTGTATGATCCATAACTAGTTATATTCACTCTTGTCCAAAAGATCATCATCAGCTGACAGCATCACGTGTTACACTGTATTTAATGCAAGCCTCGAGTTAAGCTGCTTTCATTTTGTTTAATTAACTTCGAACACACTCAAACTGTCTAATAAGTAGAGACAATACTGGACTAGAATAACCAAAGTATGAATATTCACAATTTGCTCTAAAGCTACTACACATCATACTGGAAAATAGTAACATTTTAACAGTGCAGCGGCGACGTTTGAGCAAAGTAAGATTAAGAAATTACACAGTAACTAATGGTATTTGAGCAAAGTAAGATTAAGATATTACACAGTAACTAATGGTATTTGAGCAAAGTAAGATTAAGATATTACACAGTAACTAATGGTATTTGAGCAAAGTAAGATTAAGATATTACACAGTAACTAATGGTATTTCAACACACTTTGCTGTTGTTTTCCAGGACTGTGTATTAAGACTGAAGTTTGTCATTATCCAGGCGGTGACACAGTTATCTGAGGCAGTGAGCTGGCACTCGAAGAAGAAGAAGAATGTGCCACACTGCTCATTTTACCCACTGCAGGTTGGCACACACACACACACTCACACTCACACTCACACACACACACACACACACACGCTATGATGATAGATACTGCACTCACACTGACCTTGGTGCACAGCAGCATGCGACCAGTGTATGATGGATCAAACAGAGGCACCCACACACACACACACACACACACACACACACACACACACGCACACACACGTCAGCAGTGCGGTATGTCATCGTAACCTCAAGACCTTCTGGTCTTAATAAGCAGTTTTCTACAGTTAGTTAAGGTTCCTTAAACGGCCCTGAATGCTATACCAGCTCCCTCTCGCTCACGTGTGAGAGAAAGCCTATATGTTGACGTAAGGGAACAGAAGATTATCTGGCTTGATCGGCACAAGGCTGACGCCACAAACCTCACGCCGAATTATTCTTAGAAATTACTGCTTTCTCTCTCATTTTCTGCCATTCATCTCATGTTCCGTCTTTAATTTTTCTTTCCTCCCTACATCTGTCATCGGGCTCTGCAAATCTCCTCCCTCTTTCTCTCCTCTCTCTGTCATTTGTCACAATAAATCTGACCACTTTCAGTTCTTCTGTGCAAAACCACCATCAACACCACAAAAAGCTCTTTCCCCACACACAGACACACACACACGCACACACACACACACACACACAAACTTGATCTCTCTTTTTCTGTATCTCTCCGGCGTGGAAGCGAAACCGTATCTAGTCTTTTTTCTCTTTTACCACAACCGCAATTTTCTTCTCCATAACTCTTTCTCTCGCTCTCGTTCTATCATCTGTCCCTGAAGCGTATTTTGATTTCCACGTGTTCTTAGTTTTTGTCAGCCCGCAGATCTTCCTCTCGCTTTGTTAAGATTGTGTCTCTTTCTCTTGCTCTTTTCCTGCGATCTCTCGCTCTCCTCTCAACCTTTTTTAGAACCAGCTCTGTGTGCTCTAGCTCTGTCTCGTGGTGTTATTTTATGTCGGTTCTAACCACCAGCTCAGTAAATCTGAGACCACTGTTGATTTACTGCTTGTTTAGTTGTTCTAGATGTTTCCATGACTGACTCGCTTGGTGATCTGCATGTGTGTGTGTGTATCTTGTTTAGTGTGAACTCCTAACCTTTGCTAATAGCTTTGAGTTCGCTGCAGCTCTAATGTGTATTGTGTATGTGCATAACTTTATTGAATTGTTAACACAGTCCGCTCATAGTGAAAGTATGCAGGATTATTATGTAAGTCCAAACAGAGAGGCCTCATGTTGCCGTCCCAACACACACGCAGCAAGCGCACGCACGCACGCACGCACATACATATACAGAATTAGATATCAACATTGGATAAGTAGCTCCCAGCTGCTGACATTAAGCTGTTTTAATTTGGTGCCCTTTACCACTGTAATTAGCCCCCCATATGGAGGGAAGAGAGGGAGGAATGGAGATGAGAGAGGGAAGGACAGAGACACACACACACATACACACACACACACTCACACACAGAGCGAGAGAGAGAGAGAGAGACATGGAGAAGGGAACACAACCTTTTCAACCTCTCACCACCATTTTCCTAATTAGTGACCACACGCAGCTCCTGTCAGCCTCCCATTTCTAACTCCATCTCCTCTCAACCCGTCTAATCCAATTTTGCTCTCTGTCCGTCGTCCCCTCTCCTGTTAGTTCTCCGTCTCCCCATCCTCTTCATCATCTCCCTTTTTCCTGCTCCTATTTCAGGGCCCTCTCTGTAGCTACTGTAAAGGTCAGTAAACCAATATGAATACATTACTTTATGCTCATTTTAAGCGTGTTACTGTAGTTATTATGCAATAAACTTTTCAACTTGCTTTTGCAGGAACTTTTTTCTTGTGTCTGCTGAACTAAATGGGACTAAGAGACACGTGCATTGCTAAAGTGTGTTCAGTCACTTCTGTGGGAAAAGTGAGGATTGATAACAGAGTCGGACATGTTTTAAACATAAGGATTCAAACTGGGATGTAAAAGAAACACCAATCTTTTCATCTGTATTCTGCAGATGGGTCATCCTGAGCACCGCTGAGTTACAGCAACCTGCCATCACTCTTCTTTCACTTTTCTCGCTCTCTCATACACACTTCCAAACTGAGAAACAGAAGGTGTTCGGTTCGGTTAACCGCACACACACACACACACACACACGCATGCACACACACGCACACTCCCACACTGTCATAGGCCCAAGGGCTCATTGTAAAGCTGCTGACTGAGCAGGGCGAGGCGGAAACAGAGAGACGAAAAACTGTTCAATTATGGAAAGAGCTCTGGGTATAAATCTACCTCTGTCAGCCTAAATAATGACTACTGACACAGTGTGTGTGTGCGTGTGTGTGTGTGTGTGTGTGTGTGTGTGTCTGAGTAAGAGAGAATGTCGTCCCTACTCAAATTATTGGTGACACGGTGCATGTGTGTGTTGGTAGGAGTTTCCTTTACTTAATTAGTATGTGGTTGACTGACTGACTGAAAGGCAGACTCACCGTGTGTGTGTGTGTGTGTGTGTGTGTGTGTGTGTGCGTGTAGTTGTAAAAAATTATTCTTTAACGACTATTAACTATTACCGCTGGCTAACCTGTCTGCTGTAGGTATCTATTCACTGATTTCCTTTAAAAAATACATTTTCAAGTGACTTAAAACTGTATCCAGCAGCACTATCTATAACAGGATACTTGCTAGAAACATTATTGCTACAAAAGATTTTCATCCAAATTTGGGAAAAATAAATACTACATGCAATGCAAAACAAAAAGTGTATACATTTGGAAGGAATAGAAAATGTTTTCTTAGGGAAAGGAAAACTAGAAAGCAAAATTTTACTTATGACACTCACAAGAATGAGACGGTTAAACGTTAAAGTATGACATCAAATGAGACGTGGAGGTATTTTTTAGATGAAAATCATTGCCAGCGATCTGAATGGCAAATCAGACTACTGTACTTAAATACCAAAAGTGCAGGTTTGATTTATATGTAGCTTAAAGTGCTCGACTAATTATGGCTCCCTCTTCTGCAGATAAGTAGGCGGGAAAATGAGTTCTTTACAGCAGGAAACTCTTTCGACACTAAATGCCTAATTAGGCCATTGTACAGCATGCTACCAATAATATCTGCTTTTACGGTAAGTGCTACACTGGACCACGAGTTTTACTGCCTGGTAGACTGAGAAGGAGAAAGTCTGTAACCCTGTAAAATGAATCTGTGGTAGAAGACCAAGCACCAAGAATAGAGCTTGGCTAAAAAGAGGCCAAGAGGCAAAGCAGAGAAGCTCTTCATGTCAGGAAACTACTGACAGTGAATTGCTCATTAGTCCATTGTAAAAACAAAGCACCGCAAGGTATGTGACTGCAACTGTAGCCTTAAGTGTGAAGCTAAGTACGACAACAACGGAGATGATAAAAAGAAGCTGCTGGCAATGAATGGCTAACGACATCAGTAGTCAGTAGTCAGCTACAAAGGAAATGAGTTTAAGTGTGGCAAAAGCCATTAAGCTAAGTATGCCATTAACTCCGCTGGACAAAAGAAAGACAGCTTTCTAGATCACCAAACAGTAATATGTTAACAAGGATATGGTTTAAACAACTTCCAAGGCCCAGTCAGTACTTTTTGGCCATATTAAATTACAGGTATATTGATAGACTGTATTGTACATTTGGGTCATGGATGAAACATGTATGTGTGTGTGTGTGTGTGTGTGTGTGTGTGTGTGTGTGTGTGTGTGTGTGTGTGTGTGTGTGTGTGTGTGTGTTTCTCTGCACATAAAATCAAATCTATTGTATCAGGATGAACTTGCGACGTATCATTTGGTTTTAAAAGGGACCCCAGACCCACTTAAACATCACTGAAAACATTAGGTTATTTCTATGCATTTTTATGTATTAGGGTAAAAGACTTGAGAATGATTGCAGGTTCTTATTCTGTGTTATGGATATATGGATGGTTCCATGAATGGATGGTTGGATGGATGGATGGATGGAAAAAATAGATAAGGAACTAGAGAAAAAGAGACAGGCACATCTGGAAAATATTCCAAAGAGGTGACGGGCCAAAGCTAAATATTTATCTTGGAAAAAATACGAGCATTTTTGCACGCAGACACATAAACACACATGAAGCCACAATGAACCAATACTCAATGCTGAGTGTTTCCATGTGTGATGCTTCAAGATGGAAGACAGGGAAGTGATGAACCAAACTGTCCTCTTGAAGTGAACAGAGATATGATCGTGTATGCTTGAAAATGACTTCCGAAACTTTTTTCTGGGGTATCTGCTTGACTTCCAGGCACTCGACACTGGAACATCTTTGTCCGTGGCGTATTGTGTGTGTTGGAACCGCTCTGCAGTGGTGGGCAATTGATTTGTTTTCGTCACTCAAGCGCTCCGGTGTTTTGACCACATGCGAACGTACTGTTGGTGTCCTCCAAACAGTTATCCCTTCAGGTCACGTCAATTTCCATTCTTTACACCCACATGTTTGGAAATTGCACAATACTTCATCTGTGGTTTGGCCTGGCTCTGGCCTCATGAAAAATTTTCTGGGAGAATTTTTGCTTTCAAACTCTATAAAGTAAAGATAGCACTTGCAACAGGTTTGCTCAGCCTTGAAGCCGAAAAGGATGTGACAGGTGAGGGATAATATGTGAGAAAGATGGGTCTGTAGAAACAGTGTGAGAAGAACGGGAGCAAAGAGAAGAGAAGGAAACAAATCCATGAGGGTAATGAGGTCAGGGGGAAAGGGAAGGTGAAGACTTGGGAGAGATGGAGTGTGTGTGTGTGTGTGTGTGTGTGTGTGTGTGGGAGGGGGGGAGGGAGGAGGAGGAGGGGGAGGGGGGATGGTTGGAGGGGGAGGGGTTGTTACAGGAGCCTTGGCAGGAGACAGGAGTGATTAAATTCTTCTGATGGGGAGGGAGTCAAACGGGCGGAGACAGAGTGGGTACTGCAGAAGACACAAACATTTGCACAATACACCTCCCTCTCGAACATTATTTTCCATTTATTCCAATGTGTTGATTATATTGGTGAGAGCAGGGTCAGGTCTGTAACTTTATGAATTGAAATAATAGAATCAGCTGCAGGATTTTTATTTTTAGCCGTACTGTTGCTGCCCAGGAATTTGTTATGGTGTCTTTATAATTCTAAACATTAACTTTAAAAATGACAATAACAAAACAACAATAATTGATAATAATTATTTTATAATATATCTACTCATTGCTTGCCCTTTGAATGGTATTTAAGCTATTACCAGTATAAACACATTTGCTTTGATATATAATGTTTAAATAAAATAACTCCCATTTACAGCATACTTCTGTGCTGAATGTATTAAAAACTTTATAAAAACACTACATTGACCAACAATGACAACAAAATATATATTTTTTAAATCACATAACTGTAATCTCTTTGACGAGGCAGAAGAAGGAGGAGCAAAGGAGACAGATGAGTGGGTGTAACTAAAGACACATCCCACCAATCACATGCAAGTATCTGGAATGGAGCCACGGCTCACATGTGAAAGCGATCAGCAATGTTGGACAAGGACAACACTCTCTCTCTCTCACACACACACACACACACACACACACACACACACACACACACACACACACACACACGGCTAAACCTGAAGGATTGGGTGTAGATCTAGAACAGCAGAACAACTCCAGAATGTTCTAGAGAAGAAACTGTAATTATGGATATGTGTGTGTGTGTGTGTGTGTGTGTGTGTGTGTGTGTGTGTGTGTGCGTGTGTGTGTTTTCCAGGTCCAACAACACCATCATGTAAAAGGCAGTCACAGTGAAGGGTCTACGCTATTATTCGTTCGGCAGATTACAACATAAGTTATGAACTCACTACTATTTGGACCAGTGTGAGCCAGTGTTTTTCCAACAACATTTATAAATAACTACATTCGCGCTGCGATTTCTCACGAACAACCAGGCGGCAACCTTCGGTTCTGAAGACTGAAGCTAACGCAGAAGTGCTTTAAACTTTCATTCTGTCTAATGGCCATGAGGTGGCGACTCTACTGGTTGTAAAAAGAAGCCTGATTGTATAGACGTCTATAAGAAAATTACCCTTTTTCTTACTTGATTTATTACCTCTGTAAATATTGTTTAAACATGAGTTTATGGTCTCAATCACTAGTTTCAAGTCTTCTTCATTACAGCATAATGTTTTGTTTTTAATGTTGAGTTCATTGAAACATTTTGGTCGCCTAAAAATGTCTTATTCAGCGACTACGTCCAGCTTCTCGTGTCACTTATCGTTAAAAAAAAAACAAGATGGTGACGGACAACTTGCCAGAATTGAAGCTTTAGAGCCATAGTCCACAAACAAATGGATGACGTCACTATGTCCTCTTCTTATATACATTATATGTTTACAGCCAATCTCCTTTCTAGGACTGGCTGCTGTTTTTGGTCGTGTTTAAGATTTCGTGAGAAGTGAGGATCAATGATCCAAAGACCAATAACACCAGCGGATGAATGAAGCTGCTCTGCGTCACCGGACACAAAGCCACTTTCTCTCTCTGTCTATGTATTTTAGTGTCTCCCTCTCATTTTTCACTCTTACTACACACATAACACGGCAGTTTACAATAGAGTTGAGAAGCAGCATGTATTTACACAACCATGAACAAACCTTTTCTTAATGCCAAACAGGTGGTGTGTGTGTGTGTGTGTGTGTGTGTGTGTGTATGTGTGTGTTCTTCCTGCTTGCCAATAACTAGGTGTGGAGTGAAAGAGATGAGAGCATAGCAGATGTTCTGATAGCTCAGTCATTTAAAACATGAACAAAACTGGCAGCTCACATCCAATAGTCGGGGGTTACAAGACCTAAATTACATGTTGCCTCCACAGCTAGCGTGTATAATCAGAATGAATCCTGCAATAATATTTTGGCTTTTGTCTCTGTTTTCGCACCGAGGGTTCGCTGCAATAATGCGATGCTGAACTACATCATTGTGTGCGACCTAAGAACCCAGTATCTGTAATTGTGGATTTCTTCACTGTAATTGGGTGCTGAGATTGTCTCTCCAACGTGAGGAAATTGTTTTATAGTCCTGAAGCCAGGTCAGTGCGCTTCATTTTAAATATGAAAACAATACAGGGGTAGAAATGGAAAAGCAATTTCTTTGTGAGTTTGTTAAAGCTGATTTTTTCGAGGATATGAGGTTTGTGATTGGCTTTGTCTCTACTTCTGAACAACATGCAAAGCAAAACAGCATGCTGCCTCCACACACACACACACACACACACACACACACACACACACACACACACAGTATACACTACTTTTGGAAACTGTAAATGAGAGGACAAGGATGCTTGTGTTCTTATTTTCAGTAAATGAAGTATGACGAGCTAAATATAGGTGTAAATTAAATGATGTCAAACATTTGTAACGGGTCCAGGTTTGCTATTTATGTCAGGGAACAGAGGGCTGAAACCAACTACTAAACAATGGAAAGGCCACGCTGATTGCTGCCTCCACTGCAGGCTGGTCCATGTGTGTGCGCGTGTGTGTGTGTGTGTGTGTGTGTGTGTGTTTGTGAGTATGTCAGTGAACACGTGATTGCCTTACACTGCTGATGTCTCCTTTTATTTATTCATCAATTCATTAATTCACTCCTTTACTTCCTGAGCAGCGCTGACACAGGTGGGGTTGTGGCTCGAGGCGTATGCTGTAGCTCTTGGGGGAACAAAGGCCGTGATATTGCAACTTTAGTTCTATGAGCAGTGGCGGAGCCCTCTAAAGGACTCTGTGCTGTGATTGGAGGGCGGAGCATGTGGGAGTTAGAACTCCTACAATTCAGATTTTTAAAGGGAGGAAGGGTGCCCTTTTTAAGGTGGGGTAATCTCACGGATATCACGCTTGGGGCATGCTGCCGCTTTAGAGAAATGGAATATTACATAGAGGAAGGAAGACAAGCTCGAAGGATTTCTCCTCATAGAACGGAGATGGAAAAGTGCTGTTGGGCCTTTTCCTGTAAGACTTTAAATCTTACCTCCTATCTGTAGCCCCGTGTGTGTTTACGAGTGTGTGTCTGAATTTATGGGAGACGGCCACTGGAGTTGAATGTGTGTCCGCTTGTGACTTATGTGTAAACAGCTGTGTTCAGTGGACCGAAGCTGATGCACTCTGTTGAATATTTAAACACTTGCAAGCACACACAAACACACAAGCGAGAAGAGAAACAAAGTCTATTCTGTCATCGGTCAGATGTGTTTTTCTGTTTTATCGTTTTTATTTTATAGCACTAGCAAAAAATGACTGTGACTACACTGGTAAGATTATGTGTTGCTTAGTGTTATTATCCTAAAATCACTTAGCGTTGAGACAATTAAAAACCAGACAAAGTGAACTTCCACAAAATCTACTTGCCCTAAGCCTAGAAGATGTATAATTATCTTAGTGTGTGATTGTGGGTGGTATTTAGGGATGGCAGCAGGAGCAGTTGCTGTGGTGTAAAGTGGGAATGAACCGTTATCATGCACGGATTACATCCAGAAGGCAAACATCTGGCATGCAGACGTAGACAGACCGACCAGCAGACAATCACTGAACCTGCAATAGCCAAGAGGTTGAACCGCGCTGTGATCATGGAGATGATGGCTGCAGATATGACGTGCATGATGTCATTAAACGCAATAACAAGCAATGTGTATGGGCAGGATAACACATGGCCGGTGCAATCACAGAGGTTGCAGTCAGCATGATTGGACGTTTAGGACACATTTAACTCCATTAGAAAGAAATCATCTGCTGCCAGTCTTGTTGTATAGCTTGTACAAGCTATACAATCAGTCCAGCACAAAGCTCTCTTTTTATGTAAATGTTTCACTGTTACTTTGTTGTGTCTGAGCTGCAAATTCATATTTTTTACGCTTTACAGTCACCCGACACTCAAAATGAAAAAGGGGAAGTTTCTATCAGGAAAAAAAACCTCTGAACATTCCACCTTTTATGTCCTCTCATTACAGGACTGAAATAAAAGCTAAGTTTGAAACCACAAAGTTTAATCGGAAAAAACTGTAAAATAGATGTAGACAGAGGTAAATGGGCTATAATTGCATATAATACAGTAGGCCTATTCTCCTTTCAGTCAAGTAAAGACATCATTTCACCCTGAATGATGAATGGATGAAACGTGTTGCTAAAAAAAATCAGTTTTTCCACTGAGTGCTTTCTCATTGTATTACACTTATTATATTAAATAACCCTACTTATCTCAATAGTACTCAGTAATACAAAGTAAAATCCTTGTTTTAAATCACTTTTTATTGTTGTTATATCTGTGTTATGCCTACATTTCATTTCTATTGTAGTCATGGTAACCTGTTAAAAACTAACAGTAGAGGATGTCCCCCCTCTCCCCATCATCGCAAACCTCTTGTCTAGTCCTGACACATCTAGGATATATTGTTCCCTTTGGGCTCGCTCTCGCCCTGCCTTTCACACACACACACACACACACACACACACACACACACACACACACACACACACACACACACACACACACACACAGAATTCTAGCGCCAGGCCATCAGTTGCAGCCAACAGCCCACTTCAGATCCACTGGGAACAGGTACATGTCATTTCCTGTTCTTGTCTTCACCTCTCACATGTCACAACTTGACTAAAGCAGTAAGATTTAATGGCACATGAAGGAGAAGGAGAAGGAGAAGGAGAAGGAGAGGAGAGGAGAGGAAAGGAGAGGAGAGGAGAGGAGAGGAAAAGAGGAAAAGAGAGGAGAGGAGAGGAGAGGAGAAGAGAGGAGAGGAGAGGAGAGGACAGGAGAGGAGAGGAGAGGAGAGGAGAGGTCATAAAAGTAGCATTTTAACGGGCCATTTGCAACTAAGAATAGAGGTCTGGTTAAGAAAACATTCAAAGAGGGTACAGTTACTGTTTTTATCCTTCATAACATATGAAAATATATTGCTGCCAAATGTATGCAACACATCATTATTGCTCAAGTAGTAAATGTGGGAAAATTTGTACAATAGCCCGGTTTATTATTGAAGTTATTGTGCAGCTGAGAATAATTTGCTATCCCCAGCTAACAAGCTTCATACAACAGTAACATATTGTAATAAATAAAATAGAGCTCAATAGAGAAACATTCAGACTAATGGTCTGCATTTGTCACTCTTTGCACTAAATCATCATTCTTTGTGAACAATGTTTCCCACACATTCCTGAGTAGATCATGGATTGATAATTAATACCAAAATTCAGCAGAACATGCACTGCACCTAATCCGTCACTACATAGCTATGTGTTATTAACATAATAGGCTGAGAACACAATATAGTACTACACAGCTGGCCACTGTAAGTCCCATGACCTAGACATGTTAATCCCTGTCCAGACATGCTGCATTACCTCCTATAGAGCAAGATGATTAACTTCAACCACTATGCAGAAAAGTATACGCAGACACACGCACACAAATACATAAATACTATACTTTACATACAGAAAGAGAGATACACAAAGACACATGCAATGGCAGATTAAAATAAAAGGGAAAGCCGACACACATTCTTAATCCTCATGAGCACACCAACCGTGCACCTAATACACACTAATTACAGATGTCAAGTTGATTAATGGTGTGATTGTTTTTTGTTTTTAGTTATGTTTATTATCATCTATATCTACATGCAGAAGTATCATGATAATTATGATGATATATGTATGATTTGGAAAAGGATTGCTTTTTATCACAGCTGGCAGATTAATTGTCTTAATCCACTATATAATATTTAGTATGATAAGGAAAAAAACGCTGGCACCATTGTTCTGGTTGTTCTAAAGTCTTGAAATCTGGTACAGAAATACTTTGGGCATTTGGAAGTAGATGGGCAAGTATCTAACAGTTCAACCATCAAACTTAGATAACATGAAGAAAGCCAATAGCTATCAATAGACAATTTTTTTATGCCTCAAATATGGGCATATCTTTAATATTATTGTAATTTCTGAGACACAGCCATTTTCCCACATACTTTATTTAGTGTTTTGGCACATGGCACCGTCTTTACCTTATACATATTGCATAAACAGTAGTCCATGTGCCCAAAGGCTGAATGTAGTTCTATTCAAATTAAAATTTTAGTTGCAGGAACAAATGGGTTAAACTTTTTCAAGGCTGTGTGGGTCATAAACAAAGGAAGGTACTGACACTGTGAATCAGTGTGCTTATGTATTTATCAGCCTGTGTTTATATGTGTGTACATTCCTGCAAGCTCATAGTTGTGACTTCATCCGTGTGTGTGCATGACCGTGTGTGTGTTGCATGTGTTGTGTTTCTCCCTGGAAGTGTGTGTAGCCTCCTGTTATCTCGCGTGTTCTTACCAGGCAGGTCGCAGCCGAGGACCTCCATCCTCATGCCGATCCCAGCAGGGGACCACCTCTCCGGAAAGACTCTGATGTACTGGGCCACGATCTCATCGAACCTCCGCACCTCAGGAGTATCATAGTGGCCGTTCCCCTCGAAAATCTAAGAGGGAGGCAAAGGCACGTTACGTTGTTTGGAGTTATTAGAGAGTGCTTTCCTGTTTTCATTTTACAACAAGGCGTGAGTAAAGATGAAACATGTCCCCTCCAGCTTAAAAGATGTTTTCCTGTCAATTCTGACATTCAAGTTCATTTCACTCAATGGGAAAAAAAGGTAACGTTCTTTAGCCTGCTCCACTCATGACAGCCGCTTTTTTTTTGACTGTAGCTCAGCACAGTAAGATCCTGCTGTGATTTAAAAGAAAATGTGTCACAAGTATCACTGCTTGTCCTAGAGTTTGTTTTAAAGCCAAAGCTGTCTGAGACGCGCCTAAGATTCAACATGATGAGTGATAAGCTTGACTTCAGGTTTGTTTGATACATGTGGCATCTGTCAGAGTGGGTGCACTGAAACATTGTTCTTTGGTGAAGACAGCATTGAGCATGAGTATCCTGATACAATGGAGAAAGACATATTCGCTGCAGAGGTAGTTAAAATTGTCATTTCACCACTCCACCGTTCACGTCTCACTGAAAAACAACAGCAAAACCGTGAGCCTGTCTCTCCAAAGTCATATAACACTCCTAATCAGCACTGTTGCCAAGCACAGTATGACATGTGTCATAAAAATAACAAAGGAGACTGTGTTTTCTTTGATTTTCAAGTAAGCAGCCTTTGGCAAAAACACAAGATTTATTACAAGCTGAAAAACTGACTAGACTGCACAAATCCTTTCAAAATGTGGACTGTGAAAGTTGTAATATTGGTTCCATTAATTGAATTGCATATATCTGTCGTCCCCATTTCTAGAATAAAAAAACAAAATGTATGATGAATTTCCCAGGATGCTCATTTAAAAAGAAAGGCAGATGAGAGAGAACAGAACTTTAGCATCAGGAGAAAAGCCTGGCACTAAGAAGTACTATTAACGTTTTAAGACTGAGTCTCAGAAAGGAGAAGAGAGTTTAAAGTGCCCTGTCTTACAGTGCGTTAGACTGCCGGCGGTGTTGATGCAGGAAAGACATTTTTAATTAACACCCGTGAGAGTCAAATAGAGGATGAGTGAACAGGAGGATGAGACACAGAGAAAAGCAGAGAGAGAGAGCACAGAGGACTTAGAGAGCGGCAAAGACAGAAGCAGGGAGAATGAGGACTGAGGTGATTAAATTGAATTATTATCAGAGCTGAGGCTGTATTAAATGGCTTTTTTTTTTCTTGGAAATGACAAAGCAGAGAGCGAGTGAGAGAGAGGCAGAGGGAGAGGGAGAGTTGAAAGACAGCTATAAATGAACCATAAATGAGGGAGAAGTGAGAGTGACAATCAGAGAGAGAAGTGTACATATGTATGTGTCAGGGAGACGCTGTCCCCCTCCTTTACCTTAGCAAACCCTGTCTTGGTGTCAGTGATGTAAGTCCAGTCTTTGCCGTTCAAGCTGTGCGCCAGTTTGTACTTCCTGACAAACGCTCTGTTCTCAGCGCTGGTGCTGCCCTCCAGCCCTCTTGCACCCTGGGTAATAATGCCCCGCACCATCTTGGGCACACCGAGGTCGGTCTGCAACACGGACAAACATGATCGTTATTGTTAGCGCACTCTCTGCACCACAGAAGCCCGCCACTTTCCAGTTCCCCTGTTTATTACAAGAGCTCTGACTTTCCCCACAGCCTACGCAGTCCATTAATTCTGGTTTTCCATTACAGAACGGTTAACAAGTTGCAAGGCGTAAGAAAAAGGCGTTCTTCTCTTGTAATTCATGAACTGGGTCAGTTCAAAAATACAAGGTAGTCAGTGGCTCAAAATGGTGTCCACTGTGCAAATCACATTGTTCTTTTTAAGTGGTTATGACAGTCGATGCCATTGGAGGTGCTGTAGTTTGATCATTATTGGTTTGGGTTTGTTGTAGTCTTTGTTTTTTTTTTCTCCTTTCTGATTCATTTTTCAGTAATCTCTCCCCAAAGAAAGTGGAGAATAATCGAAATAAAAGCAGAACCAGTGACAATGGCAGGATGCGTGTTATATTACATTTGGATCCTGTTGTGAAAAAAGGTAAAAAAGATACTGACTGAGATGAAAAGCTAGGCAAGTAGCAACATTTACTTTCTGATGCAGTAAAATAAACCCCACCTGTGGCCCCTTATCTCAAACTACAGTCTCTTTTGTGACGAAAAACAAGCATAGAGTACTAAAGAACACACACCGTGGTGTTAAAAAACAACACAAGGACAAAGCGACGTACCTGTAGCCACTCTTCCCCAGCTATGGGTTGCGTCGGGTTGGGAAACCAGCCTGACCGACTGGCCACCAGCCTGGCTGCCCCCATGGAGCCGTGGATGTCTCTCATGGACGACGCAGAGATCTGGGAGTCTGGTAGCAGCCCAGACAACATGCCTTGCAGCTCTGAGCAGGGTGCGTCTAAACAGGACACAGGAAGAGAATGGAATGAGAATACTTTGTAACTATACTCTTTCTAAATTATGACAAAAAACATTGTTCAAAGAATGTAATCATTGCATATTGATGCAGAGCAAAGCCGAGGTGGAAAACGTTCCTCTGCTCTCTTTCCGTGTTTCAAAGATCAGTCAAGCATATAAGACTTGAAAGTCAGCTTCCAAAAAAAGGTTGTATTCATGAGTTGTCTGATGTGAAAAGGACACTGTTTCTTGTATTAAAGGTTTGATGTTGGAGCTTTGTTGAATGAATCTTTTTTTTTTTTTTTTTTTTTAAATGGTCTCTGCATGCAAATGCATTACCAAACAGTAATACAATCAAATTGACAAAAAAGTTAACCAAATGTTTACTGGGATGGATTTTATATCTCAAGTCTGTGAGATGAAAAGGTGAAATGAAATTAGAGACTGCCAGGAAAGTAGAAATCGAAGAAACGGTCAGCAGTGATGGAAGTTAACGGGCATACATGGTACTATTATCATCCTTTAAAGTCTATTGGATTTTCTGTTCTCTAGGTTGCTGCACTATTAAGCATCTAAGAATTCAAAAACTGAATGAATGTGACTTCAAGGTCAGGAATCATTTAATATCACCATTCGAGCTCATCTTGGAGCAAAACTCTTGTGCGATGGTGACGTGAATTGTTAAAACACTGCACTCCGCTGCTTTCCATCAACCCTTTTCATTATTTTTCCTTCCTCCTGCTGCAAAGTTGATGCATAACTTTAACCAAGCTTCCAAAGGGGGATTCTTCATGGGGAATTGAGCCAGAGAAGTCCCAAATGGAAGAACTAAATGAGAGCGTGCTGCAGATCAAAGGCATACTGTTTATTATACTGACAAATGTGTTTTAGTCTAACAAGCATCAGAATATTTTATTGCCATGAATAATGACAAAAAACAACAAAGGGAACACAACAGAGTGACCATTTCTATTTGATAAATGGAGCGGGTAAAAAGAAAAAGATTGGAATGAAGGAAAGGAGAGGAAGCAGGATAAAAGGTGAGGAAGAGAAGTTGGAGGACAAGGAGGAGATCAAAAGATAGACAAAAGGTCAAGTAGAAAGATGGAAAGTAGAGAGAGAAAGTGAAGAGAGGGATAAAGAGAGAGAGAGAGCAGATTGACAGTGAAGGGTGACGGTGATTGATGGTGACATTCTTCGGGGTCCACGCGGAGATGAATGTCTCATGCTGTGACGTCCGCAGACGCACCTCAGTATGCTAAATAATTAACCAATAATAAGCAACAACAGCGAAGTCATGCCGAGCTCCCTCGAGCTCTATAACAGACAGATACATTGATTAGCCAGAAGAAAATTCTGTTATCGTATTTATTCTAGTTTTATTTTTTATTTTTGAATCTATCTTTTTTAAGCAGCTGCACTCCTGCAGGTTTTTTTAAATACAGAAGTGCAGTGGGAGTCGATGAGAGTATCATCTGTGGAGATCACAGGAGCAGAAATAGATAGAAATCACACACCAGCATGAGAGCTCTTAAAGCTCTCGCACACATATGAATACACACACACACACACACACAAACACACACACACACACACACACACACACACACACACACACACAAACATAGATGATGCATGCACCAGCACATAGAAGTTGAATAGACAAGGTCTCTCACACTGGAACATGCTCTGATGTTTAGCCCACACATGAGCACACACACACACACACACACACACACACACACACACACACACACACACACACTCCCACTGTGCTTTTCCTGATAACAGGGTCTTACAAAAGCTATAAAGTACACCATTGAGTGCTCTACCTCGCCGATACGCATGCAGCCTGCGCATACACACAGACACACATATGGCTTTACGAACACGTACACTACATAAGCCTGGTGAGAAAAATAATAAAGGTGATAAAAATAAATGATTGATAGGTGCTGCAGGCCTAAAATAAAGTGAGATTAAGGAAGGAGAGATGGAGGGATGGAGGAATAGTTGAATGAGGCAGGTACAGGGGAAGATTTAAGGGAAGGAATAGGGTGGAGAAAATGAGAGGCAGGGAGAGAAAAGTGGGAATGGAAGCTGTCAGCGAAAGGCAATAGAAGGACGGAGGAGAAAGTAGAATGAGAGGGAAGAAAAAACAAATGACATTGACGAGTGATAGGTAGAAAGCCAGAAAAAAAGTAGAGAGAGACATAAAAGTGTGATTTAAGTTAATGACATGTCACTGACTGACTGCTTTATGTCGGCCTTTATAGGTCTGTGTAGAGCATTATCACATCCCCCTGGCAGTGTGCTCGGCTGTGTGCTCGTCAATATGTGCAGAGAAGATACTGCATAGCTATTAGCGGGTATGTTTGGTTATAAAGTTTCTCTGCAGGTTATGGACATATCTTACTGAAAGTGAACAGTGTGTTGTCACTCTGTCATCTCTCTTA